>CM060679.1:158916084-159516084 GCA_030686995.1 Artemisia argyi
ATCATTAATCCTATCCACCTCTACTTCTTCACTTCTAGTACTACTTCACACATTCAATAAATCTAGATCCTATATCTAAATCTAGCTAACCAATGTATACACTATATTCACCAAAGAATGAATGATATACAAGATGAAATGATCAAACAACTTAGATAGCAAGATGATACTAAGTTGTAATACTCCTAGTCTTGATAAATAGAAGTATTCTTCTCTTTGCACTTGAATGAATGAGGCTTTGGATCACTTGGAAACAAAGGCTTATGAATTATATGATCAAAGGATTTTTAAGATGGAAATGGAGTTTTGAATCAGAAAGTTTTTAGTGCAAAAAGGTGAGAAAAAATCCATATTTAAGGTGGTATTTATAGGCAACAAATTCTGACAACTGGAGCGTGCGGGTCCCCTTAAATCATGGCCGGCCCCCTTAAAGTTAAGGGGGCCGCCCATCTGTAACGGCCAAAATTTTTGTCTTTTAGTGGGGAAAGTTTATTTGGTGAAAAACTATCTGATTTTGGTTAAAAATTTGAATTCATATATTAAGTATGACTAAAACATTTTTCTTTATTACCAAAAGTGTTTTTCAAAAATATATAATAAGTTTATATATTAAAATAAACTTTGTAGTAATTAATTAAATACCCCTTTGATCTTATAATGCATTAAACACAATGTTTATTCATACCTTAAGTGATTAGATAGTGAAAGTGATTATTTACTACTAAATACTTGTTTACATCATGATCTTTGGTTTGGTAAGTTTTTGTTTTGTGATTATCAAAACATAGAGAACTTGAAAGATATGAATAACGTTTTTAGTCAATTATTTATATCAACAGTGATCGAGTCTTTCACGTGAATATTTATATTCCTAACAATCTCCCCCTAAGGGAGGTCACCCTAGAAAATACAAACTGAATTCTAGCATTCTAATCTTCGAAGTGAATCTTCGTAACTCGTAGTCAGTGATTCTTCATAGTCATTAATCTTTGTGCTTCCAGTAGTGAACATAAGATGACTTGTTGTATGGGTTAGATGATCTTTGTCTTTGCTTTGAGTATATCTGTTGGATCGATATACTGTGACCAAACTTAACTAGAACTTGTAATGGTCTTAGCAATCTTGAATAACACAAAACTACTAACAATGAAACACTGATATAACTTTGTAAAGTATGCGGAATCTACTAGCACAAAGCTAAGAAGAAATTTGAATTATTATATTAAAACCAACTTTGAACCCGCTTCTCTATAAAGATTCACTAACAATCCCTAACTCTCTAATATCGTACTTTCTAATATTTCTTTTTCTGAATTCGTACGTCTAATACCATCCTAAGGCTCCTTTTATAGACACAAGGAAAACCTTAAGTCGGTTTACAATACTTGAACGACAAGTAAACTATCCCTAACTAATTCTAGAATATTCTGATAATATTACATAGCAATCCTTAAACAATATTGCATATCAGTCCTTAAACTTAGAAGTACTTTGAATAATCTTCATGCACGAGCAGTACTTTGACTTTGAACAGCACTTTGACACAGTAGTACTTTGAACTTTCAGAAGTACTTTGATCTTCATATCCCAACAATTCTCCCCTAACTTGAATTCTACTTGCCTGATTTCAAGTTTCTTTGTTATCTTTTTTATCTTCAAGGAAAATTGTATCTTTTACTTTTATCTGACTTGTGTATCAAAGTACTCTTTATCAGCTTCAGATGATATCTTCACAGCAACAAATCTTTTCAGCAACTCAACAATATTTTGACAAAGTGTACATTAAATCTTTAAAGTTTCATACTATTCTCATCACTTCCAGGTGTGTAAACTCCTGTGAGAGGTGAATCATTGAAATTTAATAGATTTTGATGTCTCTTTACCAAAGCCATTAACTCTGAAATGTTTAAGTTAAAACAACCATGGTACATTGATAACTATATGATTTTTAGAAAATCATTAGCTATCAACGGATTTGTTTAGTCTTTACCAAGAGTCGTTTGCTTTTGGACTAGTTAGTTCTTTTATCACAACCATGGTGAACTTATTACCATATAAATGGATTTTCCACTGCCTTTACCACAAGCCATTTTCTTGTGGGCTAGCCAACTCTTCACTTTTACAGATATGGTGAGTTGAAAACATACAATTTTTAGTAAATTGTCAACTAAAAACGGATTTGATTATCACATCAGAGCCGTACCCTAATGATGAGTCAAACTCTTTTCTGTCTGTTAAACATGGTGAGTTGATTACCATTTGCTAGGTAGTACAAGTACTAACACCATGTGTAACTTCTCAAAACCTTTATTGATATCATCTTATGCTTCACAAAATTTTTCTTTAAAAACTTAATCAATATTAAAAGACTTTACTAATTTTATGCAGCAAGCAGTACTTAGAGAAAGTACTGTTTGTCTTGCAGTACTTTGAATAAAGTACTTTATTATTCAAAAATTATTTACATAATACAAATCATACCAGTATTTATGCAATATCATTCATCTGAAGTAGTCCACTGTATGAACAATTCAATCACCATTAATGCTACTTCAGTCTCATTCTCAACTTCCATACCATGATCCAACATTCTAACCATAATTTCCCTTATCAGAGGATATCTTCTCTTTGCAAACATATGGATCATAGCTCCATCTTCCATTTCAAGTGAGTGTACCCCTGATGACCCAAAGAATCTCCATCTTATTATCTCCCAATTCTTTTGATCATTCCACAAAGCATCACTACTTGTTTCATTTGTCTCCCAGATGGTCATTAAATCACCCAATAAGATCAATCCCACTCCTTTTGGCTCAGTATTCTCAAAGTAATCCTGTACTTGTAAATACAAATAGTATAAATCTTCTCTGTCTATCTTGTGCAGTATATCCCATAGCATGTTGTTCTCTATGAAAAATGAGATAATCTCCTTTAGATGATTCTACCACAGAAAATGTAGAAATCTTGGACTTCTTCTCAACATTCTCTGTCTTCTTTGGATTTTCAAAATCCACAACCCTAAGATAGTTCCTCAGTTCATCAACAGTATCTGATCTTAGCATCTTGAGCCTCTTTGATAACTAATCATCTTGAGTTGCTCTCTTCCTCTTTAACTTTCTTTTCTCAACTAATTCTTTTCTCTCTTCTTCCAGCTTCTTTTCTTTCTCAGAATCCATAGGCACAAAACTATCCAACTCCCTTTTCATTGACTCTTGAACACTGTCATATAGTTCTTTCACCTGTGGATGTCTTAACCTTTGTAGATTCTTAAATCCTCTGCCTTTTAGAAAACTTATCATAGAATTTCTTTCTTGAGCTTTAGACAGTGGCCTTCTTGTTTTAACAACTGACATTCTTGATTCCCTTAAGTAATCAGCATCCAAATCAGCTTGATACTTTCTAGTAGCTTCTTCATTCTTTGCTACCTCAAAAGCTCTTAGCTGTGCCAGAGTGAATTTCTTCTTCTTCTTCTTCTTCTTCTTCTTCTTCTTCTTCTTCTTCTTCTTCTTCTTTGATTCTTGCATAACTCCTTTTCCTTTATCTTTAGGATCTAATTCTTCAGATTCAGAAGAAGCTTGTAAGACTTGAGTTTGTTCAACACCAGGAATACTTATCCCTCTTGGTCTTGACATATAAACCATAATTTGAGCAATAGTCTCATCATCACTAGCATTATGTTCCTTGATTTCTTCTTGCTGAATTTGATTGGAAGGACCAGCTTCTTCATTCAAAATTCTTGTTGAAGGTCCAACTTGTTCATCAAAATCCAACGCAGTACCTTTCAAAGTACTTTGTATACCAGTACTTTGAGAATCAGTCTCTTTCAAGTCTACTTCTTCTGTATCTCCACTTTTAATACCAACATTCTCAACTTCAAAATTAACTTGCTCAGTTTCATCACTTTTTCTTTCAGAAATATCATGATGAGCTTCTTCATAATCCATAGTATGATCTTCTTCATTTAGATTTTGAGGTACAACATCATCTTCATTCAGATTATCATTCTGATTCCTCCCCAATATGAATGATGATGACCTCTTCTTACCCTTCTTAGACTTAGAAGCCTTCTTGGATTTATGAGCTTTTCTCTTCTGTTGCTTGACCCATAATCTGTGATTTTGAACAAGTGGCCAAACAAATCTCTTCAATCTTCTGAACTTATTTCTCAATCTATTGATCTCATCAGCTTGAGCATTAATGACCTTCTTCATCCTTCTGAATTCCCTAGTCAAAGCATAAGTATCCAGTTGTCCCTCATCTTCCTTATCTCCTCCAGATGTTTGAAACCCACCTGTGGAAGTATAATCATTGGGAGTTGGTGGTTTATCTTGTTCTGAAGCAGTACCTTGCAGAGAAGTACTTTCCTTGGAAACAAGATGTTGAGAAGTACTTTCTATGGAAAGACTCTTCGCTCTTGAAACATGAACTAGAACAGACAAAGAAGCAGTTCTTTCACTTGAAGCAACTTGCTGAGGTGATGCAAGAGGTGGTGTTGAAGTATGTTCTAATCCAGAATGCTCAGAATGTGCAAAATCACTTTCTTCATCAGCTGCATCCCTAACTGCTTGTATTACTTCCAATATGTAAGCTGTCAAAGGTGTATTGTGGCTAAAAAACTTAACACCCTTGTTAGACATAAAAGTGAACACCTTGTGTGGAAGTACAACATTAGGTATAAAATCTTGAGGTTTTGGAACACCCTCAAGTGGTTTGTCTAAAAACAACTGAACGAACCTAGGATACATCAAAAATGGTGAACCATCTTTGATGTGAGCAAGCATACCATCAAGTATCATATAGGAGAAGTTGAATTGTTGATTCGTAGCTAACCCAACTAATGCAGAGGCTATGTTATGTCCAAATTGATCCCAAGCAGTACTTTTGGGACTTAGACAATGAAGTAAAACATAGATAAGGTACTTCCAATGTGGACTAACCAATGCCTTTTGAAAAGTAAGCTTATTGAGAACACCTTCAAAGCCTATCTCCATAAGTTCATTCCAAATAACTTGTTTGTCAAAAAGAACATTACCTTCTTCGTCATCAAACAATAAGACCTCCCTTATTGTAGCTTCAGTGATACGAATAGGTCTTCCTGCAATAGTAGCTTGAATAATATCCTTTCCATCTTCCAAACCAGATCTAGCTGTAGCCCAAAACTCTTGAATCCAGGGACCAATGATTTCTGGATTGACAAAAAGTGAATAATTGATAGATGATCCAGTAAGAAAATCAATGATTCCATGAAAATCAACATTCTTTTGCGTCTTCTCCAAGTTGACAATCATGTTGTGTTTGCTAATTGTTGGATGGTTTTCCATTGTTTGTGGTTGTGAAAGAGAATGATGATCGATGATGAATGATGAGGCGAAAAATGAACCACTTTTAGGGGGTCATTTAAGCTCGAAATTGAATTTATTTGATCAAATATTGCCCTAAATCGTTCCTTTTGTGATTTTAGGTACTTTGGGAGTGAAATCTGGAAAAGGAAGCAATTCGGACGTTTTTGGAGCATAAAAGTGAAGAAAACGGCAAAGACTTAATTTTCCAAGCTGGGAACAGTGTGTGACGGCATCAAGAGCATTTTCCTGACGGCATCAAGAGTAAATTTCATGACGACCCAGTACTGAAATGAAGGCGTCACAAGGAAGAGCGTCAAGAGTTAAATACGTGACGGCCTAGAAAAACTTAATACGTGACGGCGTCAGATGTAGATCAAGGTAGTCCGAGGATTCTTTTGGCGGCGAGATGACGGCGTCACAAGGTTGTTCTTGACGCCGTCAGCCTCAATTTTATATATATAGTTTTCTAATTTTCATTCATTAGGAGGAACAAGTTTGGAGAAACCCTAAGGCCGAACCATATACGAATTTTACAGGTTTTTCAAGGGTTTCCAGCCCTTGAACCCTTACATGTGTAATTGAGATAAGTGTTCTTTTAATTCAATCAATATGTCTATGTGTTGGTTGTCTATATCTTGTGCTTGTCTTGATTCCACCATGCTAGGCTAGATTTATCTTGTGTTTGCTTAGATCTAATGAAACCTAGATGTTGATTATGTGTTGATTACTTGTTTATGGTTGTATTGGATGAATGATTTCAATGTTAGGCTTAAGAAAACTGGCAGATCTCCAATTGGTAACATGCTTGAACGTCTTCGGAAACATGAACCGATGTGTACTAGGTTTTATTGGTTGTATTTAATGCATGAGTAAATTCTAATGATCCCATGTTAGGAGCTTCTTAGCCGGCTCGACATAGGAGTGAAGTAGGCACTCATAGGATTGGGGAGTTAAGTACGCCACCCCATGAATGGTATTAAGGAATACAATCCGTCATCCACACAACTATAACAAGTAATTAACGTGTAAAAGATATCTAGGGAGTAGTGAAATCTAAGTAAACACATTTCTCCACTTATTGCTCACAACCTTAGTTTAATTTAGTTTTATTTTCATTTCTAGTATTTTATTTTGATTGCATCTTTAGTATTGGGTTAGTTGACTAGCAACTAATTCCGCCCATATCCTTCAAAACCCGAGATTTTTACTTGCTTTCTAAAAAAATATAAAAAATACAAAAATAATCATCTCTCATCTTTAGAACTAGTATTTAGGTTTTCTAATCCTAGCGACACTATTCCTAGCTGAACGATCAATCCCCCGGTACTTGTCACTATACTATACTACAACGATCAGGTACACTGCCTGGTGGGGGTTGTAAGCTTCTCGAGATCCCTCGAGAGGTAAAGCCTGGTGCAATCCCTACGCATCAAGTTTTTGGCGCCGCAACCCGGGGAATAGTTATTGTCTAGGTTAGGATTTCTTTTTTATTAGGTCTACTTGCTAGATTCCTTTCTAGTAAGATTTTATTTTTATTTTTTTAGGTTTTCTTTAGTCTATCTTTTTCTTTGTGTCTTTGTTCGTAAAAACATTTCCATTGACTCTTCCATTCACCACTATGGAGAACGCGAATCTGCCAAGTTTTTCATCCAATCAACAAAATCCACTACAAAATCTACCCTTCCCACTTCAAAATGACATCTTGATGTTTCGACAACGTCATGATGAATCTTTTCCTGTTGCATGGACTCGTTTCAAATACTTACTACAAAAAGTCCTTCACCATGGTCTTGATTTATTGCCTCTACTTCAATTATTTTACACTCGTATCGACTACGAAACCCAAAAGAGGCTTGACTATGTAACATATGGGGAGTTTTGGGAATATGATGTTAAAGATACGTGGGAAAACTTTGAGATTCACGCCCAATACAGAAGTGGAACATGGGACCCAAAAAACGTAAGTGTAGACCTATTTTCAATATGGAAGGCTCAATCGAAAAGTTTGCTTGGGGATAAAAAGATTAGAGTCAAGCCACCTAGTTGCATGTCATGGTTAGGCACTACCATAATACAAGGTGAACACATAGGTGATATTGATGTGATGGAAGAGATAGTAGAAAACCCAAGCCCACTAAGTACCCCACCAGTCCTACCATCATTTGATGCGTACACACCGCCCGTGACTTACCCGGAAGAAGTAGAAGAGACTATAGGAACCCCAATTGAGGTAGAACCCTTGGACCAAGCACCACTAAAGGATATAGGTTTGAATACTTGTAATGATAACCTTACTCTTAGTCCTAAGGAAGTTCCTAGTTTTGATGAACCGGAGCCTCAACCAAAACCGTTACCTAGTCTTCCATCCTTGGATGAAAATTTAGGAATTGAAATAGGTTCCAATCCACCCATCAAACCATATAGTCCGGGTAGTCTTAAGATAAAGGTAGTACACTTTAAGCCATGTAGAGAAGAAGCCAATATAGGAGTGGAACATAACCTTACATGCTTACATCACCCATTTATGATTGATCACAAGAAACATTATGGGTTTAAACCAGGTTTATTAGGTCAAGATGGATCCCCAACTAGTAATCTTTTGAAGTTGATTGAAAATGATCCCTTTCTAGGAGAAAATCTTAATCCACCCATTAACCCGATTGAATTAGGTAAGGTTATGATGATAGAAGCACACCCCTTTGAGCATATAATTCATCCACCACTCTTTCCTAACGTGGCATATTTTCACCCTAAGGGTGTGTATCGCTACTTCCACCCGCACTTAATCCTAAGTGTAGGGAAAACCTTACCTATTTCCGTTAAATAAGGGTAGAGTCAGGCTCGTGACTCGAACAAAAACAAGCGCTTATTAGGAGGCAACCCAAGCTTTATTTATTTATTTGTTTGTTTATTTGATTTTATTTGTTTTCGTATGCATGTTTTATTTTTGTTGCTTGTGGCTCATGTTTCAAAATAAATCGTGAAAATGCTTTATTTTGTTTTTAACTTCGTCTTAATTGCATATAAAGGTATTTTGCAAAAGATAAGTGTAAGGGAGATCCAAATTTGTTTATAAGAACGAAATTGAGCATGAACCACAACAATATTAAATGGACATGTGTATTAGTACTTGTTAGAGTCAAATGCTTGTATCGAGTCATAATGATGTTTTGCAGGATTTTCCAGGAAGTGGGACATAAGTTTTTTCAGAAATTTTCCGGAAACTTAACGTAAATATTTCTGCAGGTCACTTCTGACGGCGTCATGAGTTTACTCTTGACGGCGTCACGTGCAAAAACCTAGAAATTTTACCAGTTTTGTTTTTCTAACGGAGTTTTGAAGTTTTTGTTGAATTATTAAGTTTTATAATCTCCAGGAAATTTGCAAACTTCATTCCACAAGCATTATATCTTATTTTGTTTTCTAGGATTTAGTAACTTATGTAGATTGCCGCCGATTTTATGCGAGGTTGTCTTGTTTGTTTTCTCAGGATTTACAGGTTATGTATGACAAGAAGATGATTTATATTCTGGAAGGGAAGCTATGATTGTTCATTTTCTTGGAGGAAGATCTAACCTGGCCACCTTATTATCCATACCGAGCGAATCAGGGGAGTATTTGATTTCATTCTTTTTACTTATTTCACTTTTACATTCTTTACTTGAACATTGGGGACAATGTTCATCCTAAGTGTAAGGGGAGGGTAAAATGATGATACCTTACAAATACACTATCGCTTGAGTTTGTTTGTTTAATAGTAGATGTGTAATAAAACTATGAGAAATACTTGTTAGTGCAATTTTAGCGCCGAATTAAAATTTTTTTAAAACATTTCGGAGTGAAACTTTAGCCATAGCAAGCGTCTCATGGATAGGAGATTGTATGACTAGCACATAACCGTATGACTCAGAAAAAATTTCCACCCAAATATGTGAGGTTCGCCTTTAGATTTGATAGGAAAAACATTTATTATTAGTGCTTATGAGTGTACCGGTAGCATTTAGATTCTAGAACTTGCGTTAGTGATGCATCCCGAGACCGCTAGTGAGACTACATTCGTGTAGTAGGATTTACTACATGATAAGAGGCATTAGGATCACCCTTGTGTTAAACCCGTATCATAATTACTTGACCATTTAAGTCATATTACTTGGCTAGTTAAGTCAACTAATTTTTCCCACACCTTAGCGTTGTACTCATTTTTAGTACACGAAACCCCTAGTACACCCCTCCGAGCCTATCTTTTCGTTTCTAACTTTAAGCATTTTACTCAAAGGAAGAATTTGTTACACCCCACTTAAATGTACAACCTAATCGCCTTAGCCTTCCGTGTATGCGCTCATCTTTAGTGCATTATTGTTATTTGTTTAAACCCTAAGTTAACTATCTAATTGATTACATGGTTGCTAAGTCGAGTCATATCCTTGTACATATTGTTTTGGGACGATTGGGACTCATGGGTAAAGTACTTATTTTATGGAGTAATGGGGAAGAACATATATTACCCCCGTATGTACGTTAATCTTAAAAGTACTCCAAGTGTTTTGATTTTCTTAATTCGAGTCAATAGATTAGTTTATTGTAAAGTATGTAAAAATTCAAGTGTAAGGGGAATGTTCATTCCCTAGGATGTATTATTTTGGATGGTAGGGTAAGAGTGAATGCAAAAAAAAAAAAAAAAAAAAAAAAAAATCAAAAAAATCAAAAAAATCAAGAAAAAAAAATAGAAAAAGAGAAAAAGAGAAAAAACATACGGATTACCATCCCTTTTCATTCTATGTTTATTTTATGTTTTTGTTATTTTTCATTTATTAGCTTAAGTCGAGTCTAGTCTTGGCTTAGCAACGCCATATTGTACATGTAATTAACTAAGATTGTTAACTCGCCACCAGTAAAAACTGCCTATATCAAACAAAACCGTGTATTCCATATCCCTACACCTAACGTTATAACCCTTTGAAAGACCTCTTTGATAGTTTATCCTAGGTGCTTATGCCATGTGGTGGAGATTTGATCCTTTCCCAAGCCTATGGTAATCTATTTTGCTATGACAGGTAGTGAGAGATGTTTTCCATTTCCATATTGTGATATTTACTTTATTACACCCGAGAGATGTGAGTATCTAAACACTATTTGTGAGGTGCTAGTATATGACCTCCGTGCTTGTCTATTGGTCTTTAGTGGAACGATTATTTATTGTAATTACTTTTATATTAGTGTTAAATGACCCCTAACTTGTATTTTGAGTAGAATAAAAGCGCATTTGCTTGAGGACAAGCAAATCTCAAGTGTAAGAGTATATGATGAGGCGAAAAATGAACCACTTTTAGGGGGTCATTTAAGCTCGGAATTGAATTTATTTGATCAAATATTGCCCTAAATCGTTCCTTTTGTGATTTTAGGTACTTTGGGAGTGAAATCTGGAAAAGGAAGCAATTCGGACGTTTTTGGAGCATAAAAGTGAAGAAAACGGCAAAGACTTAATTTTCCAAGCTGGGAACAATGTGTGACGGCGTCAAGAGCATTTTCCTGACGGCGTCAAGAGTAAATTTCATGACGGCCCAGTACTGAAATGAAGGCGTCACAAGGAAGAGCGTCAAGAGTTAAATACGTGACGGCCTGGAAAAACTTAATACGTGACGGCGTCAGATGTAGATCAAGGCAGTCCGAGGATTCTTTTGGCGGCGAGATGATGGCGTCACAAGTTTGTTCTTGACGCCGTCAGCCTTAATTTTCTATATATAGTTTTCTAATTTTCATTCATTAGGAGGAACAAGTTTGGAGAAACCCTAAGGCCGAACCATATACGAATTTTACAGGTTTTTCAAGGGTTTCCAGCCCTTGAACCCTTACATGTGTAATTGAGATAAGTGTTCTTTTAATTCAATCAATATGTCTATGTGTTGGTTGTCTATATCTTGTGCTTGTCTTGATTCCACCATGCTAGGCTAGATTTATCTTGTGTTTGCTTGGATCTAATGAAACCTAGATGTTGATTATGTGTTGATTACTTGTTTATGGTTGTATTGGATGAATGATTTCAATGTTAGGCTTAAGAAAACTGGCAGATCTCCAATTGGTAACTTGCTTGAACGTCTTCGGAAACATGAACCGATGTGTACTAGGTTTTATTGGTTGTATCTAATGCATGAGTAAATTCTAATGATCCCATGTTAGGAGATTCTTAGCCGGCTCGACATAGGAGTGAAGTAGGCACTCATAGGATTGGGGAGTTAAGTACGCCACCCCATGAATGGTATTAAGGAATACAATCCGTCATCCACGCAACTATAACAAGTAATTAACGTGTAAAAGATATCTAGGGAGTAGTGAAATCTAAGTAAACACATTTCTCCACTTATTGCTCACAACCTTAGTTTAATTTAGTTTTATTTTCATTTCTAGTATTTTATTTTGATTGCATCTTTAGTATTGGGTTAGTTGACTAGCAACTAATTCCGCCCATATCCTTCAAAACCCGAGATTTTTACTTGCTTTCTAAAAAAATATAAAAAATACAAAAATAATCATCTCTCATCTTTAGAACTAGTATTTAGGTTTTCTAATCCTAGCGACACTATTCCTAGCTGGACGATCAATCCCTCGGTACTTGTCACTATACTATACTACAACGATCAGGTACACTACCTGGTGGGGGTTGTAAGCTTCTCGAGATCCCTTGAGAGGTAAAGCCTGGTGCAATCCCTACGCATCAATGAATTTGTTAGTGTTTGAATGGATGAACAGTGATGATGATGAGGGTATATAAGGATGGAAAAGATAATCACAAAGAAGGATAATATACAAAAAATCACGGTTAATTAATGAATTTACCGTTATTTTTTGAATTTATCTTCCCCATGTCTTTCGAAAAGTTGTTACCCCCGTATTTCTGACCGTTGGAACAGTATCCTGACACGTTAGTACTTTTCATGAAGCACCAAACAGTACTTTGCCATAGTATTCTGAGCAGTACTTTTCTTAAAATATGAAGCAGTACTTTGGTTAAAAGTACTTTCCACCAAAATATCTAACAAGATTGACTTTTTTGACCAAAATATCTTCTGAAAGTCAACCCGAGATAATAAATACTTTCCATATTTACTTCCCAAATCTACCAAAACAAGTAGAAGTTAATAGCCTTCATAAATAACCTTTGGGATTAACTTTGCCTATAAAAAGGACTCGGATCAACACATATCTTCATCAAAAACTTGTCTTTAACATCACAAACCCTAATATCATCATGAGCCACTTTCCACTAATTTACATCTCATTAAATGATTCCTCTGATTCAGAGATAAGTTATTACTCTGACTCTGATCATTAGTCTTTAGGATGGAGTGGCTATTTTCCTCCATGTGCATCACGCTCAACAAACCTGAAGCCTAATAAAAAGGTTTCTACCCCTGCTCCTGCTCCATCTCTCCCCAATGAGTTGCCACAGGCATTGACACAGGCTCTGAAATCAGCATTGAAAAACATGAAGTGGTCTGCTCCTGAGAAGCCTGCAAGACTACAAAGGCCTTCAAAACAAGTGCTAGGACTGGCTTGCCCAAGGAAGCAATCTACCTTTGATAACAAGAGGAAGAGTGCTCAGAAGGCAAAGCAGGGCTATGAGGGAAAGAGCAAGAGGCCAATGGAGAAACTGGTGTAGGATGTAGGTTGTTTAGGATTTGTGTTTGTTGTCTTGATGGTGTGTCTGTCTTGAATGGTTAATGTAACTCCTTTTATGATGATAATGAATAAAGTTACTTTTCTGTTTTAATGATGAATGTAGCTTCCCCTAAAATAATGAATAGCTACTAATGCCTCCCCTAAAATGTAGCTTAATTATTGATCATCCCAATATTCACCACTAAATAAGTAAATCTTGAAGCATCAAAGCCCTTTGTGAGTAAATCTGCTACATTATCATCTGTATGAACTTTAACCACATTTATAAGTCTGTGCTCATAACAATCTCTGATAAAGTGATGCCTAATCTGAATATGCCTCGTCTTTGAATGATAGACAGGATTCTTCACAATACAGATTGTACTCTCATTATCAATGTTGATAGGAGTATTCTTGAAGTTGAATCCATAGTCCAAAAGTTGATTTTGCAACCAAAGTACTTGAGCACAACAACTTGCAGCAGCCACATATTCTGCTTCTGTGGAAGATGTTGCTGCAATTGTTTGCTTCTTGCATTACCATGAAACTAATCTTCTTCCAAGATATTGGCATCCTCCAGTAGTTGATCTTCTGTCATAATTGTCTCCAGCATAATCACTATCTGAAAAGGCTTCCAAATGAAAAGGAGACTCTCTGGGATATCACAATCCTAGCTTAGGTTATTGCCTAAGATACCTAAAAATCCTCTCCACTGCATTAAGATGTGAAACTTTGGGTTTGACCTGATGTCTTGCACATAAACATACAGCAAAAGTAATATCAGGTCTAGATGCAGTCAAATACATTACACAACCAATCATGGATCTATAGATCTTAACATCAACATCTTCCCCATCTTCATCTTTTCCCAATGGTTTGTTAGCTTCAATAGGAGTGGAGGCTGGCTTTAACAGTGGTGAAGTTAAATCTCTTCAGAATGTCTGTAACATACTTATCTTAACTAATGAAAATTCCACTGCTTGATTGTTGAACTTGAAGCCCCAAAAAGAATGTTAATTCACCCATGGAACTCATTTGAAACTCTTTTTGCATGAGCTCCTCAAACTCTTTCACCATTGACTATTTTGTAGCTCCAAAGATAATGTCATCCACATACACTTGGACAAGCATAATATCTTTTTTGTCTCTTTTGATAAACAAAGTCTTATCAATAGCACCTCTCCTATAACCATGTTGCAATAGAAAAGTGGAGAGTCTTTCATACCAAGCTCTAGGGGCTTGATGTAGGCCATATAAAGCCTTAATAACCTTATAGACTTTGTTTGGATGTGCAGGATCTTCAAAACCAGGAGGTTGTTTGACATAGACTTCTTCTGTGATAGTGCCATAAATAAAATCACTCTTTACATCCATTTGATATACAGGAAAGCCCATATATGATGCAAAAGCCAGAAATAGCCTTATAGCTTCAATTCTTGCCACCGGAGCAAACAGTTCATCATAGTCTACCCCTTCTTCTTGTCTGTAGCCTTGAGCCACTAATCTTGCTTTATTCTTGATGACATTCCCTCTTTTATCTCTCTTAACTCTGAAAACCCATTTTGTACCAATTAGTCTCTTACTATCAGGTAAATCACATAATACCCATACTTCTTGAAGCTTGAATTGTAAAAGTTCTTCTCGCATGGCTTCAACCCAACTCTCTTTAGCTAATGCTTGAGCTACTGTCTTAGGTTCCTCTTGTGACAGAAAGCAAGCAAATAAGCATAATTGCTGATCCTTGTGATTCACCCTGTTTTGTTTGTAAACAAAGCTAAGTAAAGAAGTATGTTGCTGAGAAAGATTCTTAGCTTTTGTTCTTGTGAGCACTCCTGAGGTAGAAGGTCCAATAATCTTACTGACAGGATGATCTTTATGAATTCTCAATGTAGGAGTTGGTGAAACTTCAAGATTATCTTCTAAATTTGTGAAATTAGGGTCTTCATAGGAATCTGAGAAAATGCCCTCCTTCTCCAACTCATCATCAGTATCTTCTAAGGCAGGCATGGTTGGATCATTCAAATCATCAACATTGATCCAATTTGATGTATCTAAGACATTTGAACTACTTTCAAATGGATCAGCAGTACTTTGATGTAAAGTACTGTCGGTGCCTTTAGCCTTCTTCTTTTCTGCTTCATATGCTCTCCTTTTATCATCTTCATAGGATTTTGCAATAGTTTCTTGAAGAAGCATCCTATTAAGTTCATCTTGGATAGCTTGGTCTTTATTAGATACTGTGGAGTTTGGTTGAATAGTACTTTGTGGTTCAACAGTACTTTGAGGTTCAAAAGTACTTTGAGGTTTAAAAGTACTTTTCTTCTTTTCAATGGATTCTTCATCAGGAACATCTTCAGATCTCATATTTACTCCATGAACAATGTATTGTGATTCTTATTCATTGTGAACAACTTGATTTTCTTCTCTAACAGGCACATAATTCATGGATGAAGCCAAAATATCAAGATCAAACATCCAATCAGGACCTTTACCTTTTTGATTTCCTTGATCTTCTAGAAACTCAACATGAAGACATTCTTGAACCTTCTTGGTAGCCCTGTTGTACACTCTAAATCCTTTACTATTGGTACAATAACCCAATAAGTATCCTTCATCTGACTTGCCATCAAACTTTTCCAGAGTATCAACAGTATTCAAAATAGTCAGGGGACATCCAAAAGGTTTCATAAACTTAATGTTTGGTTTCTTTCCCATAAGTAACTCATAAGGTGTCTTCATATGAGGTTTTGTCATTGATACTCTATTCAACACATAACAAGCAACACTTACAGCTTCAGCCCAAAAGGGAACAGGTGATGAGTGTGTAAATACTCATCATTTTTGTCTTATATGAACTGTCAAAACATCCAAAAACACCCAATAATGCATCAAAATACTGAAATTATCTCAAAAGTGTGTTTTATATGTTTTAGATGCAAAACGTTTAAAAACAAATGAAAAACGAACAAAGTTTGCACAATTGGCAGTTTCAGTCCCTCAAGTTTCAAATATTGACAAAACTAGTCCCTGAAGTTTTAAAACGAAAGAAAAGTCAACCCAAGGTTTTCTAAAGTCAAAAAAATTGTCAAAACAAGTCCTTGGGTAAAAAGTTTGAGAAAATTACATGTTTGGTCCCTAAAAATCCAAATTGGCATAAAAGGTCCCTGTAGTTTCAAAAAGTACAAAAATGATCCTTGGAGTTTCAGAAAATGGCAGTTTGGTCCCTAGTGGATTATTTTGGATGGACAAGTCAACATTGGTCCATGGAATTCATAAACGGCCACTTTCAGTCCCTGGGAGAAAGGTTTGGGAAATTACAGTTTTGGTCCTCCAAGTTTGGTGACTTGGCAGTTTTGGTCCCCGGGTATTTTTAAATGGAAAATATTATTTGTGGTCTTTGTACTATTCATATATGGTAAAAATACACCCTTGGAACAAGTTTGTGAAATTGGCAGAATACACCCTTCATTTTCAGTTAATGACGAAATTGGTCCTTGTGATGGTTACTACACCAAATGGCCCTTTTTGTTATTTATTATCCAAACAAATTAATCCATCCAACCCAACACCTAACCCACCTATTAACTAAATCCAGCCCAACACCACAGCCCATCCTACACTAAAAATAAAACACAACCGTTTAATAGTTTCCCAGGGTCAACCATAGTCAAATCCTTATCACACCCGTGACCTCCCCCCTCCTAGCCTGCTACACACCTGCAAACACCCAACAACCCATCATCAACCCTACCCTCTGCCATCACCACCCTATCTCACTTTCCTCCACACCACTCCAAATCTTTTTCCCTTGCCAAATACAAGCTGCCAAATTGTAACTTCACCATTTCCCGCCAAAACCCCAATTAAAGGTTGAGATAACATCAAAGCAATCCAATGGCTGTGGTGATAGCAGAAGAAAGATGAGAAGCCAAATGAAACCCTAGTTTAATATTTTTTTTGTATAAATAGCAAGTATGTATGCCATTCTAAAGGCAGTAGGAAATTAGGATATTAGAGTAGAATTAATTTTAGTTTAATTTCCAAGTATTGTTAGTTTTAATCCCAGTTGTAAACTCTCATCTTTGAATTTAATGAAAGTCTTCATTTTCATATAAAAATTACTTAGCTTATTATCTTACTCAATAAGTGTTTATTTGCTTATTTGGTCATTAGTGAGTTTGCCCTCTGTTTGTTGCTGCTTATGAATGCTTGCACTGCTGTTCATATTTAGTTTAAGGCTTCTAAGTCATTTAGTTTAAGTTTTAGTAATCTCAGTCTAATTAGTCCCCAGCTGCTTAATCATTATGGCTCATTGAAACTGTTTATTTTCAGTTTAGATAAGGCTTATTTATTACTCACTTTTGCTTGTTAGGTTTATTTTTAACCTAATTTATCATTTGCCT
This sequence comes from Artemisia argyi, assembly GCA_030686995.1. NCBI lineage: Eukaryota > Viridiplantae > Streptophyta > Magnoliopsida > Asterales > Asteraceae > Artemisia > Artemisia argyi. The sequence continues at coordinate 158,933,486 of CM060679.1, forward strand.
TCATGGTTCAAATCAAAAGGGTGCAATACAGTTATAAAAAATCCACCCAGTCAAAGTTGACTGGTGTTTGGCACAAGCCAAAACCTTGGCAATAAACCAGTCTTTACCCACTCTGAAATCTTGGATCAACTTTGTTCCAACCTTGTTAGTAGTTTTTAATCAAAATCTCATCATTTTTAGTTTGTCCAAAAGCTTTTCACTTGTTGTTATAAAAATTTCTTTCAAAACTGATTTTTAGAAGTAACTAGGATTACATTTAGGTTTAGCTTCTTTAAGTATCATTACTTGGGTTACTCTAGGTACATGTATGAAGTTGCATCTGCATAACCTCTGTCTTTGTCTTGGTGTGGACAAACTCACCCATTTGACCCATCACCATTACAGTTACAACTGTCCCAATACCCTTCAGACATGCATTTTTCATTTGTTTATTTCTTCACCTTAGGCCATAAAAATTGTTATGAATATTCCCTGAAAGTCAGTTTATTAGGATCTATTTTTAGTTTATTTTTGGAAATTTTTTACGAGCTTGTGTAGGCGTCCAAACTTGCCCATTTGACCATGTTACTGCCCTGCTAATTAGCTTTCTGGGTCTGATTGGTCTGGTGTGCTTTGGATTGCTCACTTTTGCTTGTCTCAGTGTATCTTTCAATTGTTGCAGCTTATTTGTGTATGTTTCTGTATTCTTGTTGTTAGTTGTCCCTTTGCTCAACTTGTAGCTTATTGTGGTTGGCTTTTTAAAGCTCAGGTATCTCAATTAACTGCTTGTCCCTCTAGTTTTTTTTTACATTGCTTACTTTAGTTTTAAGCTTAATGATTGATAGATTTTGCTTATTTTCAGATCCCATTAGCTTATTTAGGATTAATCTATGTCATTGTTATCTTATTAAGTTTAGTTGTAGCTTGTAGAAGCTCTTAAGCTGCCCTGCACACAGCTATCTGTCTCAACCATCCACTCAGGTAGCTTAAGACTTAGGGCTTAAGGAGCTTATTTCTACCTCACTTTGTCTTTCACAAATAGCCCTTAGTATGGAGTTCAGCTTCTTGAAGCTTTTATAGATTGAGCTTATGAATTAGTAGCTTATTCTTGGGTCTTGAGCAACCCTTTTGATTCTACCCTGCTCTGTCCCAAACAGCCCACTTCCCAAGCTTTTTCCAAGCCCATCAGTGGGCCCCACAAGGTCAGACTTGGTTCAATTGGAAGCCCCCCTCCCCAGCTTTTTAGCTCAAGCTTTGCTTTGGTCCCTAAGTCACTCAGGTGGGCCCCACATAGGGCTGCAAAGCCCCCCCTTTGGCTGCTTCTGTTGGTATGCTACATGTATGGTCTGAGCTTGTTGGATTTTAATCTTATCGTTGTTGATTGTTGTTAATTGTTATTGTTTATGGATTCAATCATGAATATGTCTGCTTAGTGAGCTTATTAGCTTAATTGGTGTGGCCTAGTGTAGATTTGGTTTGGCTTAATTCTAAAAAAAAAAGCTCATGAGACATTAAAACTCATAGCTGTGGTCATTTTAAGCTTGCAGAAGCTTATTTCAAGCTTTTCAGAAAACTTGGTTTTATAAAAGTTGTTCAATTTTGTTGGTGAAGTTTATTGGAAAAAGAAAAATTAAAAAAAAAATAATTTTGCAAAAAGCCAAGGGCAGGATTCGAACCTGTGTCCCTTGGCTCACAATTGCACAGACACAACACCAACACCCAACACCAACTGCCCTAGGGTCTTTTTCAGGTTTAACCATGCACATTTTATTTATAAGGTAGTTTAGTTTATTTTAGCTTATTTGGACATTTTGCTTATTGCACTGCTTATTAATAAGCACTTTAAGCTTTTCTTATTTTTCCTAGTTAACTAGTAGTATAAAGTAATTTTAGAAAAAATTTGGTAATTTTCAAAAGTAGTTTAGTATTTTTAATAATTATATTTAGTAATATTAGTAATTAATTAATAATAAATAATTAAAAAGTCAAAAAAATAATTTTCTTTTTTCTAAAATTTTCTTTTATCATTAGGTTCGTAAAAATATAATTTTTATGTCCGTAGGGTTAGCGTAGTTCAAAATTCACTTTTTATTTCGCGCACTCGCGTTTATTTTAATTTTAACTCGCGTTTTAATTAATTAACTTTTACGTTTTTAAATTTAGGTTATGTTTGTAAAAGTAGTTTGTAAATTAAGAAAAACCCAAAAACATAAATAAAGTGATAGCTTCTATTTAAGCCGTTTGGCTTATTTTTCTGCTTACGTATAAGCAATTTCTGATTTTAAGTTTTCAGTTTACGTTTTAGGTTAATTAGGTTTCGCGTTATTGTTAATATAGTTTGTTTACATCGTTCTTATTCGTATTTCCTTAGCGTAATCATTCTAATCACTTAAACCCCTTTTCCTGTCCAAAGTCACCCGATCAAATAACCGTTTGTTTACAATTCACACCTCGTCGGGACATACGACCCGGGGAAACCACTATATTCCGCGGAGCATTGACTCTAGGACGTTTGACCTTGGTTGACCATCACCTGGTCAATTAGGTTGACCGTTTGGAGCCAATCAACAGGTAATTGAGAATCTGCAAGCATTGTCCTTGCTGCTTCTATCAAAGTTCTATTCTTCCTTTCTGCAACTCTATTCTGCTGAGGAGTTCTTGCAATGCTAAACTCTCTCTTAATTCCTTTCTTGGCACAAAATTCATCCATAAGCTGATTCTTGAATTCAGTCCCATTATCACATCTAATGGATCTGACTTTGAGTCTCAACTGATTTTCAAGTGCTATTATGAAATCATGAATAGCATCAAAAGTTTCATCTTTAAATCCCAAGAAAAAGACCCAGCTAAATATGCTACAATCATCTGTTATAACCAAACAGTACTTCTTGTTTAAACTTGCAACAGAAACAGGTCCAAACAGATCCATATGCAACAATTCAAAAGGCTCTCTTATAGTTCTTTCTTCAATCTTTTTACATGAAGCCTTGTGTTGTTTACCCTTCTTGCAAGCTAGACATGAGTGATCATTCTTGTATGTTTTAGAAGGTAAACCTCTAACTAAATTGCCTTTGACCAATTTGTTGATGTTCTTGAAATTTACATGCCCTAATCTTCTGTGCCATTGATGTGCTTCTTCCATTGTTGCCCTTGCTACTAAACATGTTGCTCTTTGAGTAGAATTGATATTCTTCAAATCTAAACTGTACACATCATTTGTTCTTGGTGCTCTTAGCATCACCAAGTTTTCATCTTCTAACTTAAACTCAGGGGAGAGAATAAGACATTCTGTGTCAAGGAATAACACAAGATATTTCTTGTCACAGATCTGAGATACTGATAAAAGATTGAATTTAAGCTCCTTCACATATCTAACATTCTCAAAGTCAATGGATCCAGTCTTGATGGTTCCTTTGCCAGTGATTCTCCCTCCATCAGGATCATTCCCAAATGCAACTTTTCCTCCAAAATATGCCTTAAAATTTGACAAGAGCTCCTTTTCTCCTATCATGCTTCCAGAGCAACCACTGTCAATGATAAGATGATCTTTAAGCTCCTCTTCTGGGTTGCCCTGCATAAAGATGAAAAGGGTTAGTGGTTGTTGCTAAAGCAGTCAACTAAAGTCAACCGCAAATGTGGTCAATATAGTCAAATACCCTAGACTAATGCTTCCGGATAGTACAGTGTTTCCCCGGGTCGTTATGTCCCGATAAGGCGTGAATGGTATTTTTAGACGTATTGTGATCGGGTGATTTTGAATAGGTTAACAAAATAGTGAATTGGATGATTACATTAGGGAAATACAATTGAAAACAAGTTAAATGAACTAAATTATCAAAAACGTAAAGCTACAATTCCCTAGAACGTATTTAAAATTAGAAACGCGCACTTACGTTAAAAATAACGCGAGTGTGCAAAATAAAAAGTGAAATTTATGCTACGCTAGTCTTACGGGTTTCCAAATAATTTTCCTACGTACTAGATGACAAAATAAATTTTTAGAAAAAAGAAAATTAATTTTATGATTAAAATTCTAATTACTATGAATTAAAAGCTATTTTACACTAATTAAATTCTAATAAATATTAAAACTATTATAAAAATCTGAAACTTATTTTTAATAAATATTACAAATAAAAATCAATCTAAGAAAAATGTAAAAAGACTAGGTACAGTACAATAATAAGCAGAAATTAAGCTAATAAGGGCTGAAAATTAATAATAAGTAAAACATAATGAAAGTGGTTGTATATTAAATGTTGCAAAGATACACTGAAACAAGACCCAAGGGCAAGTGGTTGTGGTGAGTTGTGTTGAGTCTGTGTGAAACCAAGAGGTCTCAGGTTCGACCCTGCCTCTTGGCTTTTTGCAAAAACATTTTTTTTTCGATTTTTCTTTTTGTGAAACACTTAAAGCAAAAAAAATAATCAACTTTTGTAAAGCACTTTTTTTATTGAAAAGCCTTAAATAAGCTTATGACAAGCTTAAAAACCAACAATTGAGCTTTTGTGTTAAGTGAGATTTTCTTGAGTTATTTATTCCACACAACTCAACCAAGTAAGCCAATAAGGCACAAAAGCTTGAACATATAAAAACTAAACAACAAATAACATCTAATAAAAACACTACAAAGAACAAGAATCAAATAAGAACATGAAATCAACAAACTCAGAATATTTCTGAGTAGCAGCAGCAATGGGTGCTAATGGAGCAATTTGGAGGGACAAAATAAGCAGGTAAACAAGCAACAAAGGCCAAACAAATCATGCATATAACAAGTTAACATGAGCAGCTTTCCAAAACATCAAATATCAAGCAAAAAGGTCAAGGGTTGAACAAGTTATGATCCATTGAAAAATGGGTCAAAGTCCAAGAGCTGGGTGCAGGGCATGTGGTTGTCAAACAGGGTCACTTTGAGCTTGAATCTCAATGAGCAAATGAGTTTCAAATCCCAAAATTCTTTTTGATCCTAGCACACATGCTACCAAATAACACATAAGTCCCATTTTTACCTATTTCCAATCCGCATTGAACTCTAAAATTGGTCTAGAAATTGTGACTATTTTAACAGAACCTGGTACATTGACTTTAATCAAATTTTCACAATGTTGAGTAAAGTGGATTTATAATGATCAAACCAGAACCTACTAAATGAACTGTAAGTGAGCTTATGGTACTAACAGTGGGCGCACAAGAACAACCAACAACCAAAAACCACACAATTGATATTCTATCAACAAGCTAACAAAAGCTAGAGTAAGCTAGGCTAAGAGGGAACATGCAAAAGGTATGCTAGGGGGAGTCCTAATAAGCACTAAAGGGACAAAATAAGCAGTGAGAGAGCCTAACAAGTGCCCAACCTAACTGATCCTAGGGTGGGGGGGGGGTGCAAATGGTAAACAATGGGCTAAATGAGCATGTTTAGGGGCTGAAATAAGCTACAAAAAAATTCATAAAAATGAAGTAAAAATATGGTCATGAAGGTAAGCTGCCAAGTAAGTTGTAAACCCAATTTCAGACCTAAAGACCTAGTAATAAGAAAAATAAAAATGCTACACTAGGGGCTGATGGGGCATATACCAACTGTTGAAGCAGCAGTTTGTACCAAATGGGTGATTATGACCGACAACATGTCTACTACAAATGGTACAAAGTTGCACTATCCTATTGTAACTATTCTAAGGCAAAAAAAAAAAAAAAAAAAAAAAAAAAAAAAAAAAATCAACTACAAAGGCTTAAACCCAATCTAACCTATGTTAACTCTACACAACAGTTTTGATGGAATCCGTTGGAACACAAGTCTAATTACTTAGAAACTAACTGAAAATGAAAATTTTGGTTTGAGAACATCTAATAGTAGGTAAATAAATCTGTTTGAGTTTAAAGAATTGTTTAAAAATAACTTTTGGAATGTAACAAAGCATATGCCAAACAGTCCTTTATGGGGACTGTTTTGGCTTTTTAGCTTGAAAACTGATTTGGAAACCAAATTTCTTTACAATTCTACTGATATTAAGACTAAAAGTAACATAAAAAGCAAAAATACTAGACTAATAAGCAGTTTTACTAAGCTAACTAAGAAAAGCTATATCAAGCTAAAGTGACTGAAAAACTAAACATGGCATTTCTAAACTTGTAACAGAGCATCTTAGTAAATGATAAACATGAATAAGCATTAAGTAACAATAATAAGCAGTAAATGAGCATGAAATAAGCAGTTTACAAAAGCAACGAAACAAAATAAGCTAAAACAGAAATTTTAAAAAGCAATTGAATTGGAAACTGGGAATCTTTGATTAACTGGAAATGAAAGTTACAACACTGAAATTGAAAGGCTTGAAACTAAATTAAACAAAGCAAAAACTAATTAATTCTCTATTACTACTATTAACTAAAACCTACTAAGTACTACTACTACCTACTTGCCTTATACTTTGGCATACATATGCTATTTATACCACTGATGGAACTAGGGCCTTCTCTATCTTTTGTCTCCTTCTGGTTGTGTTTGTTTACTGAGAGGGATGAGCTTGCAATACCACTTTGTGCTTTATTGATTAAATCACCACCATCAGATGGCCATGGAGCCAAAGGAGTTCAATCTGAGCCGTTTATCAAATGGGGAGGGTGTAGGATTGATGACTAGGCATGGAGGATACCCGTGAAGGGGTTGAAGCTTTTGAGGAGGGTGAGGCGTGTAGCAGGAGAGAGCAGGGGGTTGGGTTATGGTATGGCGGGTAAAGGGATGAAGTGGAGAAGATGGTGTGTTTGACTGGTTAGGTTTGACCAGGGATAAAAAAAACGAGGGTGAGTGTTTTTATTATTTGTGGTGTGGGTTAGTTGGGTTAGGGTTTTGGGTATGGATTAGGCCAGGGGATGGATTAGGGGTTATAAAGGTGGGTTTGTTTTGTGTTTGGATTGGGTAGATAATAAAAGGGAGTCCATTTGGTTTAGTTAAATAACACAAGGACCATTCATGTAACTTTCTAAAAATTAGGGGGTGTTTATGCCAATCTGCCAAAGTCTTCACAAGGGCCAATCTTGCCAAACTTGAATATCCCAAGGACCATGATTTATAATTTTCCCATTTTAAAATGCCCAGGGACTAAAACTACCAAAACTCAAAGTTAAGGGACCAAACTTGTAATTTTTTTTAAATTTTTACCCAAGGATCATTTTTGATAATTTTAAGTTTTAAAGGACTTGGGTTGATTTATCTTTCAAAATAAATGCTCAGGGACTAATTTTGACAAGTTTTGAAAGTTGGAGGACTGAAACTGCCAATTATGCAAACTTTGTTCGTTTTTCATCTGTTTTTAATCATTTTGCATATGAAACATATAAAAGACAATTTTGAGATATTTTTTGTATTTTGATGCATTTCTGAGTGTTTTTAAATGTTTTCGCAGTTCAGATTGACTAAAAATGATGAGTATTTACACACTCATCAGTTGGTTTCTTTTAGGAACCCAAGCCATTACTGACTTGTGTTCCCCTTGTGGAGTGAAATACTCAAATTCTTTGAGTATGTAATCTCCACTATTTTTGAAAGCACTATCAAGAATTAATGTCTTTGTTTCCAAAACCTGTGATTGATTCTTATCAACACTCCCTTTTTCACCCTTATTCTCCGAAAGTACTTTTTCATCCCCAGCAGTACTTTCTTTCTTAACCCATTTAGTTTTAACAATTTGCATGACCAGGCCTTCGTTGATGATCAAAGGATATAGGGGATGTTGTGGTTGATCCAAGCTTGTATCTAACCTGAAAATAAGAAATACAAAGACACTACGTTAAGTATTTGGTATGATAATGTAGGTGAAATATAGTTAAGTAGAGTTGTTGAGATTGCATACCAGAACTGAAACTCGTCCAAGACTATTTATAGGGGAAGAAAACAGCCTTGGGGAGTGTTTCCATGTTTGTAGGAGATCATGGGGGTGTCCCATGATTTTATGGTTAACCGCTAGGGTTTAATGTCCACTCTTCCTGAATTACCGGATCAGTCAAGGAAGAAGAGAGAACATGGATAAGACGGGGGACGTGGGTAAGACTTGGTCTTGCCCTCTTTCTATCTTATGTTCGTTGAAGAATACCCCAGAGGGCTTATACCTTCGTTTGGCGAATTCCCAACTGGTAACTAGATCATAAGAGATTAGTTTTACGCCCAAGAAGGATTTAGGAGGCTAGCTGGAGCCTGCGATTATGTAGGTTTCGAGCAGAACCGAAGGGGAGTCCTTCGACCTGTTCGGAGGGTACATTATCAGTACCTATAGTCTTTTGAGAAATTATTATGGTTAACCCTATGTGAGTGATTCCAAACTGGTTTATTCTCCTTTGGTTTATTCTCCCTGTGCTTATGGTATGCAGATGTAGTCTTTGGGAATTTGCTTAAGTATTCTGAGTGATAGTCACAGTCCTTAATCAAATGATGAGGACTATAGCATACATAACATAACTTTGGACCCATATTCCCAAATCCTCTTCCAAAAGGTTTTCTATAATAAGCAGTATTTTGAAAAGATTTCCTTGTAGGTACTGCTGAATGATCAACAGTACTTTGAGAAGTTTTTGGAAGTACTGCTTGTTTTGAAAAGACTTTATCATTTCCTGAACCCTTGTTATCATCCCTAGGTTTCTCAACAGTTTCCTTTAAGGACTCAGAACTAGATTGACTAGAATTAGATTGACCTTTAAGCTTTTTCCTAAACTCTAAATTGTCTACTCCAAAACAAGAAACATCTATCCTAGGTGGTTGGAAACTACCTGTGGGTGGAGGAACTTCATTGTATCCCCTGTCTTTCTTAAATTCAGAAGGTGTTGAATAAGGTGGTTCCTCATCACTAGATGTGTTTTCCTCTAAGCTTATGAATTCTTCATCACTAGTTGAGGTCTCATGTGAAAGACTTAGTTCCATGTTCCTAGTTGGGATTTCTTCTGAACTACTATCATACCCTAGGCCAGTTTTAATGTTTGTTGTTATTTGTTTTTCAACAAAACTAACATGTGACAGACCAGATTATTTCCAAACAGCAAGTTTTTCTAACAACTTATCTCTTTGTTTAGTGACCTTTTCTAGTTTAGAAACCTTACATCCTAACTTCCACTCACTTAACTTTAATTGATAATCTTGTTGCTCATATTTTTCTGCCCAAGCTACTTCATTATTTTCATGTGTGATTATCTTGGCTTCCATTGACTCTAAAGTCAATTGGTAGCCAGCTATCTTAGACCTAGCCCTTCTATAATTATCTCTTTCAGTTTCATATTCTTTAAGCAATTTTTGATAAGAATTATTGCGCTTAGAGCATACCTCAGAGATAGTAGATGAACTTGGTGAAGTAGCCATCATAGCAAGCTGAACAAGTTCTTCTTCACTTTCCATGCTCCAATCAAAGCTTCCTAGACCATCTCCTGATTCCAAAGCAGCATATCCTGGTTCATCATCAAAAGCTGTGCTCCAATCAACTTCTTCCAATGCAACCATAGAGTAGGTTACTGGTTCAACATCAAATTCATTACTCCAGTCAACTTCTGATAGATTTTCTTGAGCTACCAATGCTTGGGACTTTGACTCAGCAATAGGAACCTCCTTTCTTTCAACCTTAGGTTTTTCAATCATTCTGTTTACCTGATACTTTGCAAACTTGCATTCTCTTGCAAAGTGACCAGTCTTTTGACAATTGAAGCATTCAATCTTGGATTTATCAAATGCTATACCCTGCTTAGCTTTAAAATCAATACCTCTCACTGTTTTGTTCATGAACTTTTTGATCCTTGCAGTGATAATGGCAACCTGCCATCTTATGTCAATCTCTTCTAGAGCATCATCATCAATTTGCAAGACATCTTCTTGATATGTAACAGGTAGAGTGGCTTGTTGAGCAAAGAATGAACATAGAACATCATCTGAGTTGGTGTTGTTTGATGGTGATGAAGTGGTAGTCACCATGGTTGTACATGGATGCTGTTTCTCTTCAATAGCACTTTGGACAGGGTAAGCAGTACTTTTAGTAGAAGTACTGCTTCTGTTTTCAGAAGATACAAAAGCAATGTTATGAGAACTTGAACCTTTGTTACCCTTCATCTCATGCTCATACACCTTTAAATTGTTGTAGAGATCATCAAAGTCCATAGTGTCCAAACCAGGTTGTCATCTAATCATGGTAGCAACCACATGCCATGCAGATGGCAAACTCCTCAAGAACTTCAAGTTTGCATCTTCAACAGATGCCTCTGCTCCATATAACTCTAGCATACTGAGTAGATTTTGATATCTGTCATAGGCAGAGTCAAGGCTTTCTCTTTCACCAACAATGAATGTTTCAAACTGTTGCTTCAATAGGTTTCTATGCATCTTCTTGGAAGCATCATTACCTCTAAATCTTGTCTTAATAGCAGCCCATAGTTGTTTTGCATCCTTAGCATCATGAAACTTCAATAGGTGACCATCAGGAATAACAGAAAGCAGTATGTTGAGAGCCTTGTCTTGATTTCTTTTGGTAGTTGCTGGCAAGGTTGGCTTAGGTGGTGTAGGTTGTCCTTCAATGGATACAGGTTCATCAATGACAACATTATCATTGACAATCACATCCCATAGGGCATGCTGTGTGATGGCAATGTACTGCCTCATCTTCATACTCCATAGATCATATTCTCCCTTCTTGACAATGGGAATTCTGATTGAGGTGATGGATGGAACTGGTGCAACTTCTGTCGACATCTTTTAGGGTTTGTTGTAAAATAGGTTTTAAGGGTTTCTTCTTTATTAGAGTTTCCACACAAGCTCTGATACCACTTGTTGGATCGATATACTCTGACCAAACTTAACTATAACTTGTAATGGTCTTAGCAATCTTGAATAACACAAAACTACTAACAATGAAACACTGATATAACTTTGTAAAGTATGCAGAATCTACTAACACAAAGCTAAGAAGAACTTTGAATTGTTATATTAAAACCAACTTTGAACCTGCTTCTCTATACAGATTCACTAACAATCCCTAACTCTCTAATATCGTACTTGCTAATATTTGTTTTTCTGAATTCGTACATTTGATACCATCCTAAGGCTTCTTTTATAGACACAAGGAAAACCTTAAGTCGGTTTACAATACCTGAACGACAAGTAAATATCTCTAACTAATTCTAGAATATTCTGATAATATTACATAGCAATCCTTAAACAATATTGCATATAAGTCCTTAAACTTAGAAGTACTTTGAATAATCTTCATGCACGAGCAGTACTTTGACCTTGAGCAGCACTTTGACACAACAGTACTTTGAACTTCCAGAAGTACTTTGATCTTCCAGAAGTACTTTGATCTTCATATCCCAACATTATCATCCAAAATGAACGTCTCCAAGCCATCTTTGTGTAGTAACATCACCAAGTGATGTAGACATCTTTGAATCGACATGCTCACATTTTTCAGGATCATGATCTTCAACATCAGAGTTATGGAAGCATAGATGAAGCCCATTCAATGATCATGATTTCTTCGATTGTGATGTCAAGGTGTGAGCATGGGTGATGGATCAACATCTTTTCAGCAATCAACCATAATCATAAGAAGTTCCTGCAAGTAGACACTTGGCAATAAATCATCCGGTACTTACAGGCTTGAAATTAGAGATCATCAACAACATAGTCTGAAGACTTCTTCCAACCCTTACCAAGACCGTTCCTAAATCGGATACCCCAGAGAGGGCTTACAAGATATACCTAAGTAGATCAACGATTAGGTGAGTCGCTGGAGTACACTCCACGACTGTAGACCGTGTAACTGCCGCAACCACTAAGCGTAATCCACAAGAGATTACCGAAGTGACCTGCTTTCAGGGTTGTTTGATGTTGACCCTGACAGGAGTTTCCATTCAATCACTGGGAATTACATTAGTAGATTCCCTCATAAATGTTCTGGCAGACTGCTAAGATCTGCGTAGGACTTATAAGTATACAACTGGTGTCCTTAATGGTGAACAGCCAGTGTAGAAGTAACACGTGTTCCTATGAGATCTTTTTATGCATCTCGTGGCTCTAAACTCAATAAGTGCAATATTCGATAGTCGGAGACTGGAGCGGTGTCTCTTGCTTCAATATAAACATGGCTCGTAATGAGCGGTCGATAGATTATGCAGGGTTCCTCATGAGAATGAAACAAGTTTTTTTTAGAGAACTTGAGTTGTTAGAAGGTTTAGAGCAGTGCGTTACTGGGTCCATGACGACTTGTCTTCAATAACGGTGTTACCTTAGTAACCACAATTAGCATATGAATTGAACCCGGTTTCTGCCCTAAGGTTGAATAATGAGAGGGCTATTTCTTTTCACCCTTTCTCATTTCATTTCTTTTTAATTCTTTAACCCCTTCTTTCTTCTTTCTCATTTATCTCCTTTTTTCATAATCATTGGTGAGTGCTTATTCACTCACCTTTTCTTGTCCAAAATAAGGCTAAATAAACAAAAAACTAACCAAAATTTCCAAAGATTCTATGTTTTTGGGTTTTTGAATGTGCAGGTATGGATTTACAAGAAAAGGACGAAAAATCACGAGAAAATGACAAAATGAGCACGGGAATTGGAAAAGTGTCAAAAGCCGGAGCCGGGGAAGCTAGTGGTCAAAGTCAAAGCTCAAATGATCCTAAAAAGCCCTCAGAGTTTCAGAAATTGCAAAAGTGGTCCTTGAAGATAAAGTTTGAAGAAATTACACCAATGGCCCCTCAAGTTCAAGAAGTTGTCATTTTTGGTCTTTTTGGAGATATGATATCAAAGACCCCTCATCAATCAAAGAATGTCACTAATGGTCCTTGGAAGTTATTATTGAGGAATTGACAGCATTGGTCTTTGTGAATTTAGAATTAACACTTTTGGTCCCTATGGTTAATACTAATACTACACCTATTATCCCTTAAATCCTTAACATATATAAACCATTAACCCATTTACCCCCTTTCATCCCAAAACAAATCACACAAGCCCAGTACCCAAACCCGTTACCCATAACCCACACTCAAAATAAAATAAAAAATTATTACCCCGCCATATTCACCCTTGCTCACCCTCCCTCTTTTTTTCACCCTAGTTTTTTACCTCGTACCTATCCAAAACCCAACCTCGTACTAGAATCTTTCTAGAAGGGTCTGACACATCAGAGAATGTCATCATATTACATCACACGTGGCATTTGCAAGCTATATGATTGGACAGAGATATGTGGAGAATGATACAATGGGTAATAATGGATGAGATGACAACATCTTTGGTGGGATAACGATCAAACGGCCAAATAAGGCTTCTAGGACCTTCTTACAGCAAACCCTAGCTCCCTCTCCACCTGTATAAGGACCACCCCTGTAACGTTTGAGGGTGTGTAGTTTTTAGATAAAGTTATGCTGTCAATTTTATTTCCTAATGTATTCTTAGCTTAAGTTTCATGTAATCTCAGTTCTTCTTAATGAAATTCTTAGTTTAACGTTTTAAACTTTTAATTTCATGTTTTAAGTTATGTAATAAATTTTTGATTTAGCTGAAACCTTGTCATTCTAGCTTACTTCTTGCTTCAATAACCTTATTTAATCAGTCTACAACTGTAGAAATGCAACTCTTTTTGTTTACTTAACTTTTATTGAAAAACACAAAAAAATTGAGAAAACGTTAAAAATCCAAAAATATCTTTACTTTTTCTTAAAAATAGCTTACATATAAGCTTTTTATAGTAGATTACTGCTCATTTTAGTTTTTTAGCTCTTGTGAGAGTGTTTTGTAGCTTAAAACAATCAAAAGCTCAAAATCTCAACTTGGTCAATAAAAGTCAAACTGAATTATCCATTGAAGAAGGTGGGTTCTTCCTGTGATTTTTTGAGTCCATTGGAGTTATTGAAGCCTATTAAAGATAGGCTTTTGTTCAAATGTCTCCCTTGTTTAGCTAGGGAATTCCTAGTAAGTTTCCCATTTTTTCTTTGAATCTTTCTTTACAGTAGCTTAATTAGTGTGGTTTATAGCTTTTCTATGCTTATGCTGCTTGTTTGGAGTTATTTGATGAAGCGAAAAGTGTACCACTTTTGGGGGGTCATTTAAGGCCAAAGTCGAGTTTATTTGATCAAATATTGCCCTAATCGTTCCTTTTGTCATTTTAGGTACTTTTGAGAGGAATTTTACAAAAGGAAGTATGTTGGACATTTTTGGAGCGAAAAAGTGCAGAAAACGACAAAGTCTCAAAAGCATGCTAGAAATTGCCTTTGACGGTGTCATAATGTATTAGTGACGGCGTCATGAGTTGACAAAAGGGTGGGTAAATCAAATACACGTGACGCGCCAGAATGTTTTGTGAAGGGAGTCTGACGGCGTCATGAACAAATATTCTAAGGCCATCAAGAATAATTGTAAAGAGTGACGGCCCAGAACCCATATAGAGTGACGGCGTCAGAAGTGGATTTAGGCAATACGAGTTTAATTTGGCGGCGAGTTGACGGCGTCAGACTTAACTCTTGACTCCGTCAGATTGTAAAATCTATATATAGTTTTCTAGTTTTCATTCATTGTGTGCAACTTTTAGGGAATAAAACCCTAGATGAATTTTCCAGCTTTTTAAGGGTTTCAACCCTTTGTTTCTTCCATGTTCAATTGAAGATAAGTACTTCATTAAATCATTCAATATGCCTAAGTATTGTTTGATTATATCTTACGCTTGTCTTCCCTTTAACATGCTAGGCTAGGTTTCTTTCGTGTTTGCTTAGATGTAATGAAACCTAGATGTTGATTATTGGTTGATTGTTTGTTTATAATTGTTGTGGATGAATGAATTCAATGTTAGGCTTATGAAAACTGGAAAACTTCCATTTGGTAACTTGCTTGAACGTCTTAAGAAACATGATCGGAGGTGTACTACGATTTATTGGTTGTATTTAACATCTCAAGGATTTCGAGGAAATCCTTGAGACGTTGATTAGGATCTTCGGAACGAAGTCCATGGAGAGTAATCAACATCTCAAGGATTTCCTCAAAATAGTAGATTCCATAGACCTTGATGTTGTAACTCGAGAGATGACCCGATTGTGTCTCTTCCAATTCTCTCTACGTGACCAAGCTAGTCAATGGCTTGAGCGTTTACTCGCGGGATCCATCACCTCTTGGGATGATCTCACCACTCGTTTCCTTGCTCAATTCTTCCCACCGAGGAGAACTACTAAGCTTAGAAATACCAACAACGTCAAGGTGAAACTCTCTATGAAGCATGGACTCGTTTCAAGGACTTACTCCAAAAAGTCCCTCATCATGGCATAGATCTTTGGCTCCAAGTCCAAATTTTCTATGACCATATCGATCTCTCCACAAGGCGAACCATTGACCAATCGGCCGGTGGCAAGCTACGTGATCTAAGTGCGGAAGAATCATGGGAACTCATAGAAGATCTTGCTCTCTATGACAACGAAAGTTGGAATGATCCCCGTGATTTGAACAAAACGGTCAAGGCAATATCTTTACCTTCGAATAATTCAAGCACTCCCGACCGTAGGATCCTGGAACTTGAAGACCAAGTCAAGTTTCTTATGAAATCCTACGAAGCTCCTAAACCTTTAAGCCAAGTGAACAAAATCACTTCTTCGTGCGAATTATGTAGTGGTTCCCACGACACTTGTGATTGCATGGAACTCCCCGAACAAGCTTTCGCGGACTACGCATCCTCGCGTACCGACGGGGTAGGAGAAAAGTGGTATACTTTCAAACCCGAGCAAAATCCTTACGGTGATACATATAACCCCTCTTGGAAAAATCACCCGAACCTTAGGTGGAAACAAAACCCAAACATGCCCCCAAAACAATTCTTCCAATCCACCTAATCGTTACCAACCAAACGGTTCATCCTCTAACCGTATTTTCAATAACAATCCTTCCAATAACTATGGTAGTACCAATAATCTTGAAGGATTGATGTCCAAGTTTATGGCATCTCAAGAAGCCCGCATAGCTAAGTTTGAATCCGAATTCAATCAACAACAAGCGGAGATGACTAATAAAATTGACAACTTGTTGAAAGCTGTCAAAAACTAAGTGCTAACTACACCAAAGAGGGACACGAGGGACACTAGTAGCAGAACCCAAATTAAGGACCCTTCATCATCTAAACACGTCCACTTTGTCAATGTAGTTACTATTAAGCCGGTCGACAATAATAAGGAAGAAAGTGACACGGATGAGATTAAGGAAGTTGTAGAGAAAAAGGAAGAGAAGGTTGAGGAAGTAGAAAATGTAGAGGAATACTTCGATAGGTTACCCACCAAGGAAGAACGGGAATACCATAAGGATCTATTTGATGACCCCGAGACACCATACGTCCTTTGTTTACCACTCATCAAAGCGGGTGATCCCTCTAACATCAACATACCATGCAACATTGGGCATATGCATGTGTGGAAAGCCTACATTGATCTTAGATCTCCCATAAACATTATGACTAGGACTCATTACAATTGGGTAATGAAAAAGCAACTTGGATATAAGATGATGCCCAACACGAGTTGGATAAGTAACTTTGTGGGACGAGTGAAGGGATTGCATGTCTTTGTAGGAAATTTCACTTATGTTACCAATTTCGTGATTGGAGAGGATATTCGTTCGGTAATAGATGATTGCCTAAGTCAAGTAGTTTTCGGAAAACCATTTATTGAGGCTTCTAAGATGAATTATGACCAATTTCTAAGGATAGTTAGGTTTAAGGATGAGAACGATGAGATAGCTTACTAAGTGCCCTATAAGATTGAACAATTTCATCTTTTGTCAAACATCGAAAAGGAACAAAAACAAGCAGTCTACTATAGGAGTGATGAGGATAGACGTAGAAGAGTAGACTATGTTATGAATAAGATATCTGGTTTTTACAAGGAATGCTTGCAATTAGGTCCGGAATACAAAACCAAGATCGAGGATGACTTAGGAACAGGAACCGATGACGAGGTCACGTAATAGCCCATGACCTTGAGTCTAGCTATAAGACTCGTAAATAAAGAAAAGCGCTTCTTGGGAGGCAACCCATGTTTTATTTGTTTGATTGTTTGTTTGTTTGATTTTATTTGTTTCCGTATGCATGCTTTATTTTTATTGTTCATGGCTCATGTTTCATACTAAATTGTGAAAATGCTTTACTTTGTTGTTTGTCTTAACTTCATAAAAGGTATTTCGCAAAAGCTAAGTGTAAGGGAAATCTAAATTTGTTTTTAAGAACGGAATTGAACATGAACCACAACAATATTAAATGAACATGTATATTAGTATTTGTTTGAGTCAAATGCTTGTATCGAGTCATAATGATGTTTTGCAAGAAATTCCAGGAATTAAGGCATAAGTTTTTTCCAGAAATTTTCCGGAAACTTAACATGAGATTTTTGTCAGAACACTCCGACGACGTCAAGATTAACACTTGACGGTGTCAGGTGTAAAATTCTGGAAAATTTACAACTTTTGTTTTTCTAACAGAGTCTTAAAGTTTTTGTTAATTCTTTAGTTTTATAAATTCCAGAAAATCTGCAAACATTCATTCCACAAGCATTATATCCTTATATATATAGATTGCCGCCGATTTTACGCGAGGTTTCCATGATTGTTTTCTCAGGTTTAACAGGTTATATTGGACAAGAAGATGATTTATTATTTCGGAAGGCAAGCTTTCAACGTTCATTCTCTTGGAGGAAGGATCTAACCATGTTAACGATTTATCCACACCGAATGAATCAGGGGAGTATTTGTTTTCATTCTTTTACCTTATTTACTTTTACATATTTTTATTGAACATTGGGGACAATGTTCAGCTTAAGTGTAAGGGGAGGGTAAATGATGATACTTTAGATAATACAATTTCGCTTGAGTTTGTTTGTTCAATAGTAGGTGTGTAATAAAACTAAGAGAAATACTTGTTAGTGCAATTTTAGCGTCAAATTTAAATTTTTTTACAACATTTAGGAGTGAAGCTTTAGCCATAATGAGCGTCTCATGGATAGGAGTTGTATGACTAGCACAAAAAAACCGTACCACTAAAAAAATTTTCCACCCAAATATGTGAGGTTCGCCTTTAGATTTGTTAGGAAAAGCATTTATTATTAGTGCTTATGAGTGTACCGGTAGTACTTAGATTCTAGAACTTGCGTTAGTGATGCATCCCGAGACCGCTAGTGAGACTACATTCGTGTAGTAGTATTTACTATATGATAAGAGGCATTAGGATCACCCTTGTGTTAAACCCGTATCATAATTACTTGACCATTTAAGTCAATGACCTTGACTAGTAAAGTCAATTAATTTTTCCTACACCTTTGCGATGTACTCATTTTTAGTACACGATACCCCTAGTACACCCCTCCGAGCCTATCTTTTCGTTTCTAACTTTAAGCATCTTACTTAAAGATAGAATTTGTTACAATCCACCCCAAATGTGCAACCAAATTGCCTTAGCCTTCCGTGTATGCACTCATCTTTAGTGCATTATTGTTATTTGTTTAAACCCTTAGTTAATTGTCTAATTGATTACATGGTTGCTAAGTCGAGTCATATCTTGTACATTTTGTTTTGGGACGATTGGGACTCATGGGTAAAGTACTTGTGTTATGGAGTAATGGGGAAGAACATCGTATATTACCCCCATATCTGCGTAATCTTTAAAAGTACTCCAAGTGTTTTGATTATCTTAATTCGATTCATTAGAATAGTTGATTGTAAAGTATGTAAAAGTTCAAGTGTAAGGGGAATGCAAATTCCCTATAATTTATTATTTTGGATGGTAGGGTAAAAGTGTATGCAAAAAAAATAATAAAAAAAAAATCGAAAAATCAAGAAAAAGAAAAAAAATAGAAAAAGAAAAAGAAAAAAAAAATAGAAAAAGAAAAAGAGAAAAACATACGGACTACCATCCCGTTTCCTTTATGTTTATTTTAAGTTTTCGTTATTTTTGCTTTATTAGCTTAAGTCGAGTCGAGTCTTGGCTTAGCAACACCATATTATACATGTAATTAACCAAGATGATTAACTCGCCACCAGTAAATATTGCCTTTATCCAACAAAACCGTTATTATCCTATCTCTACACCTAACGTTATAACCCTTTAAAAGACCTCTTTGATAGTTTATCATAGGTGCTTACGCCAAGTGGTGGAGGTTTGACCCTTTCCCAAGCCTATGGTAATCTGTTTGCTATGACAGGTAGTGAGAGATGTTTTCCATTTCCTTATTGTGATATATACTTTATTACACCCGAGAGATGTGAGTATCTAAGCAATATTTGTGAGGTGTTAGTATGTAATTTCCATGCTTGTTTTTGGTTGAAGTGGAACGATTATTTGTTGTAATTACTTTAATCTTAGTGTTAAATGACCCCTAACTTGTATTTTGATTAGAATAAAACCGCATTTGCTTGAGGACAAGCAAATCTCAAGTGTAAGGGTATTTGATGAAGCGAAAAGTGTACCACTTTTGGGGGGTCATTTAAGGCCAAAGTCGAGTTTATTTGATCAAATATTGCCCTAAATCGTTCTTTTGTCATTTTAGGTACTTTTGAGAGGAATTTTACAAAAGGAAGCATTTTTTTACGTTTTTGGAGCGAAAAGGTGAAGAAAACGACAAAGTCTCAAAAGCATGCTGGAAATTGCCTTTGACGGTGTCACAATGTATTAGTGACGGCATCATGAGTTGACAAAAGGGTGGATAAATCAAATACACATGACGCGCCAAAATGTTTTGTGAAGGGAGTCTGACGGCGTCATGAACAAATATTCCAATGCCATAAAGAGTAATTGTAAAGAGTGACGGCCCAGAACCCATATAGAGTGACGACGTCAGAAGTGGATCTAGGCAATATGAGTTTAATTTGGCGGCGAGTTGACGGCGTCAGACTTAACTCTTGACGCCGTCAGATTGTAAAATCTATATATAGTTTTCTAGTTTTCATTCATTGTGTGCAACTTTGAGGGAATAAAACCCTAGACGAATTTTCCAGCTTTTTAAGGGTTTCAACCCTTTGTTTCTTCCATGTTCAATTGAAGATAAGTTTTTCATTAAATCATTCAATATGTCTATGTGTTTTTCGTTATATCTTACGCTTGTCTTCTCTTTAACATGCTAGGCTAGGTTTCTTTCATGTTTGCTTAGATGTAATGAAACCTAGATGTTGATTATTGGTTGATGGTTTGTTTATAATTGTTGTGGATGATGAATTCGATGTTAGGCTTAAGAAAACTGGCAGACTTCCATTTGGTAACTTGCTTGAATGTCTTAAGAAACATGATGGGAGGTGTACTATGATTTATTGGTTGTATTTAATGCGTAGGCAACTGCTAGTGATACTACGTTAGGAGCTAGTAGTCGGCTCGACCTAGAATGAAGTAGAAGCCTATAGAGTTAGGGAAGATCGTACACAGCCCTACGACTAGTATTAAGGAATATAACCCGTCATCCATGCAATTGTAACAAGCTAATCAACCGGTAAAAGATATCTAGGGACTAATGAAATGTATGTAAACACACTTTCTCTCATTATTTTTTTACACCACAATTTAGTTTAAGTTTATTTTATTTTATTTTGATTGCATCTTTAGTTAATTGGGTTAGTAAACTAGCAACTAATTCCGCCTACTCCTTCAAAATCCGAGATTTTACTTGTTTTCATTTAAAATATAAAAATACAAAAAGAATCATCCCTCACCCTTAGACCTAGTTTAGTAGAATTTTAACCCTAGCGAACACTATTTCAAGAGTTGAACGATCAATCCCCCGGTACTTGTCAATATACTATACTACAACAAACAGATACACTGCCTGGTGGGGATTGCAAGCTTCTCAAAATCCCTTGAGAGGTAAAACCTTTTGCGAGGGCGCAATTCCACGCATCATTTACTCTAGCACAATATAAGTCTTTTTGATCATAAAATACATAGGTTATAGTAAAAAAAAAAAGTCAAAATTAGCTCTTAAGTTCATTATTATGCTCTATACTAGCTATTGTTCATCTGATCTTAGTGAATTGATACATTTCGTGTTTCTGTAAGAGAATTTAATGGTAAATCATCTTTATTGCACATCTAGGATAAGTTATGATCTGTTGAAATTGGTATTAGTCAAAGTTGGATAGGAATTACATAGTCAAACCTGCATACTAACTTAGTTTTCTGCCTACTGATCTAGGTCAATTGGTGTGATAAAATTAGGGCTTTTGCTATTTTTGTGTTATTCCCTGGGTGGTCTTGCTTTTGCCCCACTTATCTATCAGAAATATGCTTATTTGACTGCTTATTCAACTGCTTAAAGTAGCCTATTTAGCACTTGTTTCTGTCAAACCATACTACCTTCCATAGTGCTTATTGTTCTCATCAGTGTGCTAATTTGAATGTCATGAGTTGTTTTATGCTTGGTTAAGTTGTTTCTATTGTTTCTGAGGTTTTTGTGCTTATTTGTTACAGTAGTGCTTATTATTAAGCACTTTCCAAACTGTTTTGGTGTCAATTAGCTTATTAGCTTGTAGTTAACTGCCACTTTTATTTTTCCTAGGCTTACTTTATTAAATTAGAATTTTCTGAATTTTTTCAGATTTTTCCTAGCTTATTTGATACTTTTAATAATTAAAATTATTTTTAAACCTTTTTAATTAATTCTTAATTACTTTTAATTCCTAAAAATTACATAAAAATCCAAAAAAAAATTAGTTCTCTGTTTCAAAATTAATTTTAAGTAATTTTAGATTTTTCCAAACTTAATTTGTATTTTTCAAGTTATTTTTCATATTTATTTACTTTTTAAATCATTAAAAAATACAAAAAAAAATAGTTTTTAATTTATTTTAATTAATGAAAAACCATAAAAAATATTTCTAATTTTCCAAAAAGTTTTTAATTACATTTAGGATTTTTGAAAATTTAATTTGCACCCCTAGCCCTTTTATTTTACATGGTTGCTTTAGAAATCTCGGGATTAGCCTGGGGTTTACGTAATTTACGTTTATTTTACGTTTTCACTTAGTGTGTTTTAGTCACTTGTTTATTTATTATTTTATCACTAGTAGTTTAAAAACCCATAAATTCACTTTCTATCACCTTTTCCACTTTTTCATGACACGATTTCATGAATCGATTACTACGATTTCATTCACTCTTTCACGGGAAACGACCCGGGTAATCCGTATTTCATTCGGATTTCCTTGGACTTATAATATATATTGATTTTAACCAATCAATTTTTGGCGCCGCTACCGGGGAAGGTTTGAAGTGAATTTTGGTTTTCGTTTTTAAAAATCGTGTTTTGAAAAACCTTCCTCATCTTGTGAATATTTTTCTTACAAAAATATAAAAAGTAAAAAAATTCAAAAACACTTTTCCTAAAGTGTTTTCAAAAATATAAAAATAAAATAACATCCTCACTCTTGAGAGAGTGTTGTAAACCATTCCCGAATAAACAACAAAAGAGACCAAGAAATTATACGTTATCGGATTACTCTTTTACTACAACCAAATAAACGGGGAATACGGAGGTCTTGACATTAAATTGTAGACCGAAGAGAGATCCATTCTTCTCTCCTGCTCCGCTGCGCATAGTATTAGAGGAAATGGTTACGAATAACGTAACGGTTACAAAAAGAAAATAAAGTTTTGTGATTTTTTATTTCAAAAAGTTAAAAAAGCCAAAAATACTTCCCAACCAAAAATACAAAAAGATTTTCTTTTTCTTTTTCGTTTTATTTTTGGTGTATGAACACCCGCTCATCTTCTGAAAGTCTTATTTCTCCATTATCAAATCCCGAAAGGGTAATTCGTCACACACACCGTGTCCATTTCCCAACCGTCGAGGAAATGGGCCCAAATAATCAACACCCTCCGGTGGGTGGTGATGATCACCAACACATGCCAACTCCCGATCTCCGAACGATGGAGGAGCTGTGTCAACCGACAATGCACGGAAGAGGTGGCCCGATTGCCCCTCTTAATATCGAGGCTACGGATTTTGGACTCAAGCATCATATGATTCAACAAGTCCAAAATTCGTGCCAATTTCACGGTTTACCGGGTGACGATGCTAATAAGCATCTTCATAAATTCTTGACCGTCACCTAAAGTATGAAACAAAATGGGGTCTCCGATGACGCCCTTCGTCTTTCTCTCTTCCCCTATTCTCTAACGCATCATGCCACCGCTTGGTTTGATCGTCTTCTCAAGAACTCGATTCATACCTTTGAAGAAATGGTTTCGAAGTTCTTGGCAAAATACTTTCCACCATCGATGGTGACGAAGCTAAGAACCGATATTAGCAATTTCCGGTAACTTCCCGATAAGTCTTTATTTGAGGCTTGGGAACGTTATAAGCTTGCTATTGATCGGTGTCCAAATCATAATATGCTTCTCGTTACGATAATCGATACGTTTTACAATGGTTTAACCCTCCGACATCATGACACGATCAATGCAGCAACCGGTGGAACTTTTATGAAATGTCGTCCTGAAGATTGTTATGAACTAATCGAGAATATGACGGCCCATTACAATTATTGGGATTCCTCAGCCGAGAGGAATGAGCCAACAAGGTCGACCACGACTCATAATCCTTCATATAATTCTGAGTTGGCCAACATTACTAAGAAGCTTGATGATATGTCTACGGCTATGTTACGAATATATCAAACGACTCAGAATCAAGCCAAAAACCATCTAGTCAATATGGTTACCCATGGTTGTGAGACTTGTGGTGGTCCTCATTTGTATTACGAGTGTCCGGAAACCAGTGCCTTTTCTCATGAGAATGCGTACGCTGCAAACACGGGTGGTAACGGTTACCCACCTCAAGGAGATCGAAATCTTCTCAGCTACCGTTCCACAAATTATCTTAGACCACCTGGTTTCGATCAACCGAATCAAGTCAATCAAGTGAATCAAAATCATAATGTGCAAAATCGTAGTAATCAAGGAAATCAAAATTAGAGTCGAGCTAACAATGGTTTTCAAAATCAGAATCAAGGATTCAATCAAAACCAGGGTTTTCAAGGAAATTACAATCAAGGCCCGAATCAAGGGAATTTTCAAAACTAAGGAAATTATGGAAATCCCAGAAATTTTCAAAATACTAATCATGGAAATTTTCAGAATCAAAATCCGAGTTTTAATCAAAACAACCGAGGGCAAAATTGTAATCAAAATCAAAATGTGGTTCAAAATCCGTCGCCCTCGGATGAGCTTTTTAAACAATTTATGAAGAATCAAGAGGAAATGAATAAAATGTTGATTAATCAAATGATTGAGATGAACAAGCGTTTAAATGATCGACCCTCGGGTTCGAGCACTACTTCTCTTCCAAGCAACACGATCGCAAACCCGAGGGGCGAGATCAAGGCAATCATGACTCGCAGTGGTGTTAAATATGATGGACCCATGGCTCCGACTACCTCTTCTTCTTCTCCTTCTAAGGTAGTGGACCGTGAGACCGAGGCGACAAAGGACCCGGTACCTCCTACTAATAATGGAGGCACTGAAAATGTCCAAACTCTGGTTGTCCAAACGTCTAAAGAAAAAGAAAAAGTCATTTATGAAAAAGGAGTTAAATACAAGTCTAAACTTCCATATCCATCAAGGTTTAATGATGAAGAGCTCCGAGCGAAATCTAAGAGACAAATGGAAAAGTTTCTTGATATTTTTCAAAAATTGCACTTTGACATAAGTTTCATGGATGCTCTTGTTTATATGCCAAAGTTTGCTTCAACATTCAAAAATCTCATAAGTAATAAAGAAAAATTGCTTGAGTTAGCTGAAACCCCGATTAATGCTCAGCTATTCTTCTCAAAAAGCTTCCCGAGAAGCTTGGAGATTCGGGAAAGTTTCTCATTTCTTGTTCTTTAAAAGATCAAGAGGTTTGAAATTCCCTGGCTGATTCAGGTGCAAGCATTAACCTTATGTCGTTCTCAATCTATGAATAACTTGGAATGGGAGAACTTAAACCGACTCGTATGGCTTTAGAGCTTGCTAATCGTTCAATTACTCACCCGGTTGGAATTGCTGAAGATGTATTTGTTCGAGTAAATTCGTGTACTTTCCCAGCAGACTTTGTTGTTGTTGATTATGAGGCCGATCCGAGAGTTCCTCTTATACTAGGGAGACCATTTTTGCGAACCGCAAAATCCCTAGTCTACCATTTTGAGGATACTTTGACCTTGAGACATGACGATAATATAATGATTTTTTTTTGCCGATGCTTCAAAATCTAAGAAATATATCGTTAAGAGCGTAGATGTTATTGATTACTCCTTCGACGATGATTTTGAAAACAATCGTCTCCGACTCTTCCCCATCTTTTCCTCCAATTGAGGAATATGACTCCTTTTGGGAAGAGGTCGATGAATTTCTTGCTGTTGATACGATTCCTTTATCAGAGATTGATGATTCTTATTTTGATTCGGAGGGAGATATTATTTTTCTTAAAAATTTGTTGAACGATGAACCGTCAATCCCCCCGGATAAAGATATCAAGAAAATTTAGCTAATGATTGAAGATCCTTTGGAGCCCGAGCTCGAGGAATATTTACCCGATTATGAGTGTTTTTATTTGATACGACTGAGGAGATTAGTGGCATTCCCACTTCTCATCCCGATCATTCTTATCCGGTTTATGAAGCTTTTCACTTTGATTTCGATCATACGGAAGAGACGAGTAGTGGCAGTACCACTTCTCTTGTTTATATCTCTCTTCCGGAATATGATTCATTTTGTTTTGATAAGACTGATTTTGATTTTGAAAAGTTCTCTGGTGAAATTTCTTATCCAGAGTATGAACATTTTTGTTTTGATCTTGAAAATGATCATGACCCGGGTGGCATTCTTGAAAATGATAGTTTTCATGAAAATATTATCCCATCCCTCCCACCCAGGAAAGTCTTTCAAATGAGCTTTAATGATGAGACTCATAATACCACAATTATGAAGTCTCCTTTTTATGATGATGAATGGTTCATGATTGTTATCATGATGTTCTTTCCATTTATCACATTTGAGGTGATTTCTCTTCTCCGTCACTCCATCGGGAGTGAGGACACTATTTTTGACCCTGGTATCGTTTCTAATTGTTTTCACTATTAGAATACCAGCGGTTATCTCATCGGGATGGAACTTTCACATAATTCATATGTTTATCCAAATATTTTGAATGAAAGCCTGATGGAGATTATCTTTTCCACGGATTTTCCCCCAAGGACAAATTAATTCGGGGATCTAGTCAAGCTCATGTGACTCGGTGAATAAAAATAAGCGCTTCGTGGGAGGTACCCCATGATTATCCAATTCATCTTCTTAAATTTCTTATTTCTAATAAAATAACGTGAGGGGACGACCTCTTCCATTCTCGTGTTTTTGTGGTTGTTTGTATATGATTGTCCAGGATTGTCCCTGATTTATGATGACTCTCGTGCTCGTGGTTTTGTCTTTCTCTCCACTCGAGTCTCATTCATCGATGCTTACGGAAATCCTATATCCGAAAATCTTATCGACTGACGTTATCTTCGGCATAATTAATAAACAGCCCTAGATCTTTGTTAGGATTACCTTTGCCCGTAAAACATTGAGGACAATGTTTCATTTTAGTCCGGGGGGGGGGGGTGAATCTTCGATTCAATTTGACCTAGCACTTTCACCTTGTCTTTTACTCTCGCAACTCCGTTTTTCCTCAAAAATTGAAAAAAATTGTAAAAATTGAAAGAAAAATGAAGTGAAAAAGCACAAAAAATGTGAAAAATTGAAAAAATTGTGCAAAAATATAATAAGTGTTTTGACACCTTGTTGACTTTCCAGCTGGCGAGAGTAGAAATAAATATTTTGACTTAATCTGGGCATGTTGAGCCCTAGCTTGCTCCCTTAACCGATGATAATCATAAAAGCTTGTGCTAGTCTTGTACATAAGGAGCTACTCTTTTGCTGGCTCCCGTACTTGACTTTTTACAAGCACGGCTTGAAAAGCTTTCGCTAGTCTTTTACATAAGGAGCTATAAAACACGAATTCCTTTCTAAGAGTTTATAAGTTCCCGTACTTGACTTTATATATGCATGGATTGATTATCGGCTAAGCATCCGCGGATCTCATTACTTGAGATTTTAAATTTGCGAAGATCGAGAAATGATAGAGTTTATTTAGAACTTAGATGCTAAACGTGGAGTAGTTGGTTCTCTTTAGAGCTCATGGAAGGTTCTTGTGACTTTTTGCTCCCACAAAATTATTCCACCCATAATAAATAGATGTTCTAGGTTAATTAGTGGTATTTAGGTTTGGGCAATATTTAGTTTCTTATTTTCTTAAAAGAAACTTTGGTTTAGAAGTTGGATACATATCAAGGACACATCAAAAGCAAAAATGAAAAAATTAAAAGTAAAAAGTTGATATGTATGTGGTTTTGGAGCTACCTGATAAGCTTCCATTGTTACTGTTGAAAAAATGATGAAAAAAAAAGTGAAAGAAAGAAAAAGGAAAAGTGAAAGTTGTATCAAATAAAAGCTTAAGTGTATAAAAGTTGTTGGCGCGCGAGGTGCATATGGATGATTCTGAATTAGTCACATGAGGTGCACGTGTAGTACTCCGCAACTTATATATGAGATTGTATGTACCCAAAAAAAATCCTTGATGAGGACCGAATTTCTAAAGCAGTGGTTCTTGAGAGAAAATGAAAAACTACTTAGCGTTTTAAACTTGGTATCTCTATCAGACTAAAAAGTTATTGAAACGAGAAAATATGAAGCAATTCATTTCTCAACAAAAGTAAAAAAATCTAGATACATTAAGAAAATGGGAGTAAGAGGTTTCCACAAGTAACTTTTCTGAGTAGTGTTAGCATTTAACTTGTAGATAAGCTGTGATCTCGTTTGTACACTTAGTTTGGAGGTTTTTAAAAAAATCAAGGATGACGATTTTTATCCATAGGTCACTTCTCCATGAGAAGTGTTTCTACTCTTTGACCCTAAAAATTATTACAAAATAATGAAAGTTCAACAAACCGTTACAAGAATAAGTGAAAAATGCAAAAATAGTAGAAATAAATAGTAAAATGAATAAAATTTGAAAACGGGGCGTTTTTGGGAATAAATGATTTCGTAACTTCTTTTGAACCTCCTTGCTACTTTACAAAGTTAGTAGAAAGAGTTATGAAATTATTTATCTCGAAAGCGTGAATTGATCACATCGCGTGAAGGCATGACAATACTTTAGTCCGGGGGATTTTGGTGAGTGCTTATTCACTCACCTTTTCTTGTCCAAAATAAGACTAAATAAACCAAAAACTAACCAAAATTTCCAAAGATTGTATGTTTTTGTGTTTTTGAATGTGCAGGTATGGATTTACAAGAAAAGGACGAAAAATCACGAGAAAATGACAAAACGAGCACGGGAATTGGAAAAGTGTCAAAAGCCAGAGCCAGGGAAGCTAGTGGTCAAAGTTAAAGCTAAAATGATCCTAAAAAGCCCTCATAGTTTCAAAAATTGCAAAAGTGGTCCTTGAAGATAAAGTTTGAAGAAATTACACCAATGGCCCCTCAAGTTCAAGAAGTTGTCATTTTTGGTCTTTTTGGAGCTATGATATCAAAGACCCCTCATCAATCAAAGAATGTCACTAATGGTCCTTGGAAGTTATTATTGAGGAATTAACAGCATTGGTCTTTGTGAATTCAGAATTAACACTTTTGGTCCCTATGGTTAATACTGCTACTACACCTATTATCCCTTAAATCCTTAACATATGTAAACCATTAACCCATTTACCCCCTGCCGGCCCAAAACAAATCACACAAGCCCAGTACCCAAATCCGTTACCCATAACCAACACTCAAAATAAAATAAAAAATTATTACCCCGCCATATTCACCCCTGCTCACCCTCCCTCTTCTTTTTACCCTGGTTTTTTACCTCGTACCTATCCAAAACCCAACCTCGTACTAGAATCTTTCTAGAAGGGTCTGACACATCAGAGAATGTCATCATATTACATCACACGTGGCATTTGCAAGCTATATGATTGGACAGAGAGACGTGGATACTGATCCAATGGCTAATAATGGATGAGATGACAACATCTTTGGTGGGATAAGGATCAAACGTCAAGATAAGGCTTCTAGTACCTTCTTACAGCAAACCCTAGCTCCCTCTCCACCTATATAAGGACCACCCCTATAATGTTTGAGGGTGTGTAGTTTTTAGATAAAGTTATGCTGTCAATTTTATTTCCTAATGTATTCTTCGCTTAAGTTTCATGTAATCTCAGTTTTTCTTAATAAAATTCTTAGCTTAACATTTTAATTTCATGTTTTAAGTTATTTAATAAATTTTTGATTTAGCTCAAACCTTGTCATTCTAGCTTACTTCTTGCTTCAATAACCTTATTTAATTAGTTTACAACTGTAGAAATGCAACTCTTTTTGTTTACTTAACTTTTATAGAAAAACACAAAAAAAAATTGAGAAAACCTTAAAAATCCAAAAATATCTTTACTTTTTCTTAAAAATAGCTTACATCTAAGCTTTTTCTAGTAAATTACTGCTCATTTTAGCTTTTTAGCTCTTGTGAGAGTGTTTTGTAGCTTAAAACAATCAAAAGCTCAAAATCTAAACTTGGTCAATAAAAGTCAAACTGAATGATCTATTGAAGATGGTGGTCAATAGTTTTAATTTATTTTAATTAAAGAAAAACCATAAAAAATATTTTTAATTTTCCAAAAAGGTTTTAATTACATTTAGGATTTTTGACAATTTAATTTGCACCCGTAGCCCTTTTATTTTACGTAGTTGCTTTAGAAATCTCAGGATTAGCCCGGGATTTACGTAATTTACGTTTATTTTACGTTTTCACTTAGTGTGTTTTAGTTACTTGTTTATTTATTATTTTATCACTAGTAGTTTAAAAACCCACAAATTCACTTTCTGTCACCTTTTCCACTTTTTAACGACATGATTTCACGAATCGGTCACTACGATTACATTCACTTTCACGGGAAACGACTCGGGTAATCCGTATTTCATTCAGATTTCCTTGGACTTATAATATATTTTGATTTTAACCAATCAATCATACCTAAGGACTTTCTAATACTATCTATTCGGTATTGTCCTTTGGTAGATCCCTCCGGCTCTGGCGGATCATAGGACAGTTTTCCTAACCTTAGCCACCTTATAACTTCATGACTATCCTATGTTGCCATTCCCCAAATCATTGAAAATTCTCTCAACGTGTTTATGATAAAGAAAACATATTTTGTTCACACATTGAGAGTTTTACCATTTTCAAATGCTCCCCCTTAACATGTGCACATATGTGTTGATTTGAAAATTTGCATATGTTGGGTAGAGTTCGCACTTTTTGAATTGATCAACTCTTAGTGACCATGACCGATTCGAGACATGTTTACATCACTAGTTAGACTAGCTTGAAATTATTACCCGGCCTTGTCAAGATCACTGAGAGTTTCTCGGAATGGTACACTCTACTTAGACAAATCCTCTTCGAGACACGCTTACATCACTGGTTAGACCAGCTTGAAATTATTACCCGGCCAGGACTAGTCATTTCGATTCATGACAGTATATGTTCCGTCAATTAATTGGTTAAGCCTGAGATGCACCCACATAAGATGCTACATCCTTTTTGTCACCACAAACCATTTGCTCCCCCTCAATATGTGCATTGATGCACAAAAAGAGTTTGCACATATGGGAGAGCTTATGTTTAAGTCCAAACAATCACATTTTAATTATATTTCATATTTAAATCACATTTTCTCCCCCCGATCAAAAATTTCAAATCATTTGAGATTTCTGATCCCAAGTGATTTAAATAAGTTTAAAGATTTTGGAAGAAAAGTGTGGTCAAATTTAAGATATACTGATTATGAGACGATACAATACTCCCCCTCAATCCTTGAGGGAGCGTGTTATGTGTCAGAAATGATGAGTTTATAAATGATTTAGAGTTTAACGATGAACTAATGAAAAATTCATGTTCTGACACATAACAATCACATTTTATTCACTGCTGGTTATGAACGAAGATCTTGATTTGATGATATAGATGTTTGAAATCATACTCCCCCTCAATCGATGACCCAATTTTAATTTATCATTTTAGAAAAAAAATTAAATCATTTAGCATCGATTGAGTGGCAAATTTTATACAAAATTTCAAGTCTGATTGATTTTTAAAAATCATGGTACCACCAAGTTTAGCACAAATACTTTCCCAAAGAATCATTAAAGGAAAAGTATTCGAGATGTAAAGAAGACTTCTCTTCTTATACGAGAAATGATGCACTAAAACGTACATCAAGTCGAGGAAACATGGATATAAAGTAATCCTTGCTCAGGTGAACTTCATCCGGTAAAAGGAACAACTATCTTTTTGGCGACATGTTTTCCCCATCTAGACGAGCGGGTTGCTATCTGAAGTAATAGCAAGCCATCTTGAAAGAAAGTTTTGGGAAACGACATGTTTTAGAAAAAAAAAAACTTTATTTGAAGTTAAAAGAAAAACTCTTGCTCAAGCATATGTATGATTCCGTGCCATTATTGAATTACATTTCTAGAAATGTACATAATATTGATTACACAAGAGACATGTCGAGAGAAGAATATTTTTGGATTTTATGATTTTCTAGTTTTTTATGGTTTTTGCAGTTTTTATATTTTTCTATTTTCTTTTTGTATTAAACTATATACAAAGGATATGTGAGGAAAATCCTTTGCTCCTCATTTTCTTCCTGAAGACACTTTAGAGATTCTGGTGTAAGGCTCTTCATCCCAAGTCTTGGAAGAATAAACTGAAACCTTTCTCGTTAAAGAGCCTTTGTAAAGATATCAGCCAGCTGAAACTCTGTCCTCAAGAAGTAAAGTTCCACTACCCCTTTCTCTACTTGTTCCCTGATGAAGTGATGACGGATGTCGATATGCTTGGTTCTGGAGTGCTGTACATTGTTGCAACATAGAGCGATGGCACTTCGGTTATCACAATACATCGGAACTTTGTTGAAGACAAAGCCGTAGTCCGATAGTTGAGATCTCATCCACAAAATTTGAGCATAACATGAAGACATAACAATGTATTCAGCCTTTGTGGACGATATCGATGTACACATTTGCTTCTTTGATTACCAGCTTACAAGTTTCTCACCCAGAAATTGAGCACCTCCTAAAGTACTTCGTCGAGTATCTTGACATCCCGCATGATCAGCATCTGAGTAGGCCATGAGAGCCATAGCAGTGTCTTTAGGGTACCAGAGACCCATGTGAATAGTCCTATAGAGATACCTAAATATCCTCTTGACTGCTTCTAAGTGCTTTTTGGTAGGCTTGGTTTAATACCGAGCACACATACATACCGCAAATAGAAGATGTGGCCTGCTCGCAATGAGGTACATGAGACATCCAATAATACTTCTGTATTTGGTTTGATCAACTGCTACACCTGCTGAATCGTCATCAAGTTTGGATCTTTCAACCATTAGAGTATCAACTGAGTCACTTGCATCAAAACCAAATTTCTTTAGAATGTCATTAGCGTATTTGGCTTGATTAATGAAGATGCCGCTTGGATTTTATGAGATTTGTAACCCCAAGAAAAATGACATTTGTCCCATCATTGACATTTGGAACTTGGAACTCATTTCTTTTTCAAATCGATCACATTCGGTGGGATCAAAAGATGAAAATATGATATCATCTACATAAATGATATGTGGGAATCGCACCAGGCTTTACCTCTCGAGGGATCTCGAGAAGCTTACAACCCCCACCAGGCAGTGTACCTGATCGTTGTAGTATAGTATAGTGACAAGTACCAGGGGATTGATCGTTCAACTCAGGAATAATGTCGCTAGGATTAGAAAGTCTCCTAAACTAAGTCTAGAGGTGAGGGATGATTCTTTTTGTATTTTTATATTTTATAAAAGCAAGTAAAATCTCGGGTTTTGGAAGAGTGGGCGGAATTAATTGCTAGCTAACTAACCCAATTAACTAAGATGCAATCAAAATAAAATAACAAAAATGAAATGAAACTAATTATACTATTGTGGTGTAAACAATGATGGGGAAAGTTGTGTTTACTTAGATTTCATTACTCCCTAGATATCTTTTATAGGTTGATAGCTTGTTACAATTGCATGGATGACGGGTCATATTCCTTAATA
This sequence comes from Artemisia argyi, assembly GCA_030686995.1. NCBI lineage: Eukaryota > Viridiplantae > Streptophyta > Magnoliopsida > Asterales > Asteraceae > Artemisia > Artemisia argyi. The sequence goes on from CM060679.1 coordinate 158,966,631, forward strand.
CTAGTCGTAGGGCCGGGTACAATATTCCCTAACTCTATAGGATCCTACTTCACTCCTATGTCGAGCCGTTAAAAGCTCCTAACATAGGATCATTAGAATTCTCCTACGCATTAAATACAACCAAATATCGTAGTACACCTCCGATCATGTTTCTTAAGACGTTCAAGCAAGTTAACAATGGAAGTCTGCCAGTTTTCTTCAGCCTAACATCGAATACAATCATCCGTAACAACTATAAACAAACAATCAACCCATAATTAACATCTAGGTTTCACTACAACTAAGCAAACACAAAGAAAATCTAGCCTAGCATGTTAAATAAAAGACAAGCGTAAGATATAATCAAACAACACATAGACATATTGATTGATTTGAAAGGATACTTATCTCTTATTGAACATCAAAGATTCAAAGGGTTGAAACCCTTGAAAAAGCTGGAAAATTCGATCTAGGGTTTTCCTCAAAGTTGCACCCTCCAATGTTACACCATAATGAATGAATTTTGGAAAACTATATATAGATTACAATGGGTGACGGCGTCATGTATTGGGTTGTGACACCGTCAACTCGCCGCCATAATAGAAATCGTATTGCCTAGATCTGATTTTGACGCCGTCATGTATGAAATAGTTCTGGGCTGTCACTAATACTCTGGATCGTCATGTGTATTTTCCACATCCACCTCTTTTGTTACTCTTGACATCGTCATTAAGGAAGTTGTGACGCCGTCAGGTACTGTTCCAGCAAGGAAAATTAAGACTTTGCCGTTTTCTTCACTTTTATGCTCCAAAAACATCCAAAATGCTTCCTTTTCCAGATTTCTCTCCAAAAGTACCTAAAATGACAAAAAGAACGATTTAGGGCAATATTTGATCAAATAATCACGAATCCGGGCTTAAATGACCCCCTAAAAGTGGTTCACTTTTCGCCTCATCAATAAATCTGTACATGAAGCAGATGATTTCCAGTCTTCCTAGTGAACAAGGTAGGATCAACGACACCCTTGGTGAATTGGTTTGCTAGAAGAAACTTGGACAAGGTGTCATACCAAGCCCTGGGTGCTTGTTTTAGGCCATAGAGATCTTTCTTCAAATGATAGACATGATTGGGCCGTTCAGGATTCACGAATCCTTCAGGATGAGTAACATAGACCACTTCCTTCAAATCACCATTAAGGAATGCGGTCTTAACATCCATTTGGTAGACAATCATGTTACGGCTAGCAGTATTTGCGAGAAATATTCTAATAGCCTCAATACGAGCAACAGGTGCAAACGATTCTTCGAAGTCTATTCCTTCTTGTTGACTATATCCTTTAGAAACCAGTCGTGCCTTGTCTTTCCAAAAATCACCATGCTCATCAAGTTTTACTTTAAAGATCCACTTTAGAGCAATGATCATTGCACATTCCGGAGGAGGCACTAATTCCCATACATCAAGACGATCGAATTCATGGATCTCTTTTTGCATTGTTGTGAACCAACATTCTTTAGACAGAGCATCTTTGAAATCTTTGGGTTCGGTCTTGGATAGAATGGAGTTAAAAAAGCACCACAAGGCGTCGGTGGAAATTTGCTTTCGTGTAGACACTGGTCGAGAGGGATTCCCTATGATGTTGTCAATAGGGTGATCGTTGGTCCATTTTCTAAGATGTTCGTGAGGTTGAGGATAGTAAACTGATGTTGCTGAATTTGATTCTCCTGAGGAAGATGCTTCATTAGAGAATTCAGGAGCAAAAAATATTTCCAAACGGCTCATCGTCTGGTGGAGCGAAAGGATTAACCTCAAATGAATTATCTGCTAGCGTTCCTTGATGTTCAGAAGATGATTGTACATTCGATGCATGTTGAGTGTGGCTAGATACTGGATCATCCTGACCAAGGGAGATGGAAACGGATAGACCAGTAGTAGCATATAGAGCGTTTACAGCCGAAACATTAGGATCTGCAGCTGGTTGTTCAGGTTCGTGAAGTTGTTGTGGCTCAAAGTAGTTGTCAAACATAGGATCAAATAACTTCTTCAATTCGGTGGGAGGTACATAAGGAATGGCAGGATTGGTATTCTGTACAAGGCCTGAACTGATCGGTCCAGGAGATAAAAGATTTGGTGCAGGTCCAAAACTGGTGTGTCCTGAAACCGTATGCTTTGTCAGCTCATCAAATGTGACATAGATTGTTTCCATGATTTGTCGGATTCTCTTGTTGTAGATTCGGTATCCCTTTCGATCTTGTGCATATCCAAAAAATACCCCAATATCAGTCTTATCCTTAAGTTTACCCAAGTCTCCACTATCGTTTGTTGGATAACAAAGTGCTCCAAATACACGAAGAAAGGAAAGATCAGGTTTTCTGAGATGCACTAGCTCATAAGGTGTTTTGTTATGGAGATGATGTATCAACGATCGATTTTGAGTGTAGCAAGCAGTAGCAATAGCCTTAGCCTACAAAAATATTGGAGTTCTAGAGAATATCGGCATAGTACGAGCAGCTTCAACTAGAGTACGATTCCGTCTTTCAAAAACTCCATTTTGTTGAGGAGTGCGAGGAATACTCGTTTGATGACTGATGCCAACACTTTCATAAAATAGAGTGAGTTGTTTATCGACAAACTCCGTTCCATTGTCTGTGCGAATGATTCTGACAGTTTTGTTGGGCCTTACTTGCAGTTGCTTGATAAGTTTAATGATGATCTCCGGAGTTTTATCCTTGGATCTTAAAAACTTCACCCATGTAAATCGTGAGTAATCGTCAACAATTGCGAGAAAGTATCTTTTCCCATTAAAGATATGTACTCTCATAGGTCCACATAGATCCATGTGAAGGGTATGGAGAACTTCAGTAATGGAGTTGGCAGGTTTGGGCTTATGAGTGTGTTTCTTGCTTTTTCCTAGTTGACACGTAGAACAAAGATGATCTTTTTCATATTTCAACCTAGGCATGACTTGTTCTTTGAGGTCTTGGAAAGCAAACAAATGGGAGAGGACCGCAACATATCTTCTATAGAGATGTGATAACGCTCAAAATTAACATGTTTTTATGAGCGTTATTGTGGATTTTATGATCACTTTTATGAACTTATGGTACTTAATTGAGCATAATTCGTGTTTTAGGTTATGGAAGCTAAAGTACAAGAAAATGATGAAAAAGACGAAGAAACGATAAAAAAAACGAAGATTTATGAATGTACAGATGAATTCCCGAAAAATGAAAGTCTCTTGGAGTATATTCGAGAAGATAAAGTCATGAAGATTGTCACTCCAAGGACTCAAGAATAAAGAACACGAAGGAAAATGAGAAGTGAAATGAAGGAAAGAAGCTAAAACGAAGAAATAATGGAAGACTCGTTGTTCCCGACACACCTTCACCATTTTGGCCATATATTGAGCATACGAACTCCGATTTAGGTGATTCAAGCGGCCATGGAAAGCTAAGAGAAAGATCTACAACTTTGGTCTTTATCATTTTTGTCCAGGGGGATCCATCCGATCGGATGGAGCCCAACTGATTCGGTTGGAGCTAAATATCTCATCCATCCAATCGGCATGGCCCCGTATCCGATCAGATGGACCAATCTGACCTCCCCAAGTTATTTTTAATGCTCAATTAAGGTGCCATTATGCCCCAAGTCCGATCATATGTCCCTAATAACTACATTTACTGCTACTTTATGACACTTAGTGCCCAAGAAACTTGCTTGGAGGCTAAGGTTGATTTCTACAACATATAGGAGTGCCTAGCCTTAGTTTTCGGTGTGCAATTCTTTCCTCCACCCTAAAGGAAGATTTGTCACCACCTTACTGTGTGCAATTCTTTCCTCCACCCTAAAGGAAGATTTGTCACCACCTTACCTCACCCAAAAGACCACAAACCTCTGCTGTTCATGGAGGACGTATCACCTAATATTGGAGCGATTCTCTAGTTTGGTTAAATGTTGTAGTTGATTGGAGGCTTGAAGGTTGCTATAAATCTTTCACCTATGCCTATTGTAATTCATACTTTGGGTAAACTTTGTTACGTTGATTGGAGGCTTGAAGGTTGCTATAATCTTTCACCTTTACCTACTGTAATTCATACTTTGGGTAAACCTTGTTACTTATATTTCATGATGCTTATGATTACTATGTTGGTTGAAGACTTATGTTTGGTTGAATATAATTTGGTTTTGTTTTGAATACTTGTTTGGATATTATGATGACTTGTGATAAACAGATGTTTGGATACTATTAATGTTCTTTGTGTGATGTTATCTTATTATTTTTCTTGTGGTTTGATCCGTGACAATCATAACCACCAATTTGTTACTTGCTTAAACAAACAAACGACACTTGAGTGCAACCAAGTCTCTTGGGACGACCTTGATTTACCACTCCTATACTACAATTGACTAGGGTATACTTGCCCGAATGTGTTTCTAGTTAACCGGTAATTCTTGTTTCTATAAATTTAAAACATGGTTGCTAATTAGCACATCAAGTTTTTGGCGCCGTTGCCGGGGACTTGTGTTTGTACTCTTGTGTTTGTCTGAGTGTCTTCTTGTTTGATAAATTGCTCGTTTGCTTATTATATTGATTCCTTGCTTGATCATAATTCCGGCACCGCCGCAACAAATTATTGGCGCTGTTGCCGGGGTTTTGGTTCCATTGTTCTAAAAAAAACTCATTTCATAGTTTGCTTCAAAAGTTTGCTCGAAAGTGTTTGCGAAAAAGAAAAACCACCAAAACAACCCAAATCATTTGTTCCGTATTTTTTTCTTGTTTTGTGAGTTTTGTGTTTAATAAGTTATGTGATCTCTTGCATGTTTTTGTGTTTCGTTTTGTTTGTGTTATTTTGTCTAGATTAGTTTCGTATTAATTTTGAATAAGACTATCTTATTTTAGATTATCTTGTTTTAATTTTTGTTACGTGACTAATTATGTTTGCTTGCGTCCATGTGCTTGTCATTTTTTCTGTTATCGTGCTCTTATTTGTTTATGTTTGTTTTTGTTTAGTATCGTATTATGTTCTTGGTGTTCTTCTAGTCAATATCTGTTTATGTGTTTTATTTTATTGTGTCTATTTTCGCGTTCATTACCTTATGTCTTCTTGTTTTATTTTGTCAATAAAATGCTTTAAGTAAAATTTGTTTGGTTCAAAAAAAAAAATTGAAATTTTTGTCTAACCGAATCGGATGGATGTCCAACCGATCGGTTGGAGCTCTCGATAAATTATTTTTCATTCTAACCGAATCGGTTGGATGTCCGACCGATCGGTTGGACCAATCGGTATATATATATATATATATATATATATATATATATATATATATATATATATATTGTTTTCCTTATTTTGTTTTTGTGTGTTTGTGTTTAGATCGATTAAGTTTAAATGTATTTTGGTTTTTGCAAGAGTGTCATTTCTATAATTCTACTTAAACTCAGTTTTTTTTTTCATTTTAAATTCTGTTAATTTAGTACGTTGTGAATAAATAAGTACTTGTTTTATAACATAAAATGTTTTGAACTTTGTGGGTATGTTCACTGGAAACCCTCACGAGACTTCACTCGTCTACTCGGGCCACCGAGGGGTTTAAAAGGTTTGTTGCATATGCTAATTGCAACCGTGATGCCTACGAAAGTGAGTTTTAGGATTTTACGCGTTTTTGTAGTTTAGTTTGTTTTTGCAGATTCAATAAGCTCTTGGAGATTGGATTATTGGTGACATTATACTTGGTGTGGAGATGTTTTGTTGAATGAGAAATTGATTGATCTCACAAGCTTATGCTAGTGTTTGCTTAGCAACTTATCATTTGGAGTTCGATCGCGATTTCTACGGCCCGGGAAGTTTCGTTTCTCTTGGACTATTTATTTACTTATTTATTTTTCCCATTTTACATGCTTTGAAGTTTATTTTTCATGAAGACAATGCTTAACTTAAGTGTGGAGGAAAGTAAAATAGTGGAAAACGAAACTCATTTTTAACTTATAATTTTTGGGCTAATAAAAAAATGTATGTATACTTGTTTGCCCTTATGATCTAGTTGTTTTCACGCTTTTAGGAAAATATATTAAAATAACTGGATAATCCCACTGGTGAAATCTGTAATTTTTGAAAATTTTGAAATGTGTCCCGATTAATATTGCAATCCATTCTGGGATCGATAACAATTGCTAGCGCATATTATAGCCCTTTCCACTTAATTGTGAGGATTTAAGCCTATTTCATATATAGCATACATCTTTTATGCTTGAACCTTTTACTATGAGTGTGCCGGTGATTTTATTTATTCTAGAACTTGTACTTGTAAATCATTACCAGACCGCAGTAAGATCGCATTCGTGTGATATAAGTGTATTCGTGTGATAAAGAGGCAACCTTAGGAATAAAACCAAATGGCCATCCGTTTACAAAATAATTTTTGCTAACCACATCGGTTAGTTATCCTCGTATTTGGAACCCATTTGTAAGCGTTTATCTTTAACGCTAGATACCCCTAGTTAAACCCTCTGAGCCATCCCATTTCTTTTGTTACATCCAGAAAAATACAAAAATTGATGACGTATAGTCTATATTTGGGCCACGAGCCCAAATGATAAACATTACTAAGGCCCAAACCCACCATGAGTGGGCTATTATAACTTGGGCCGCATTGTTAACGGGGTTGGGCTCACGTAGACCCAAGCCCAACTAAACTATTTATGGTCTAGATAAGGATCTTCTATCTATGGATAAAGATCCTTGGACCGGATAAGCACCATGCGTGCGAAACGTAAGGAGCACGAAACCTACAAGGATTCTGCGCCTATACTGAGGCAGATATTCTTGCAGCGAATGAGGACACACCTGACCTAACGTTGAGTAATTTTGTATTCCAAAATTACGAAACTCTGACCGCCCTCATGCAAGAAGAAGCGAGGAGAAGGTCAAGTACGAGCCTGCAAGCCCGGCTCAACTTTGGTCCTGAACGCGAAGTATCACCACCGCGCCACCTACGAGGAAGACGCGAAAATAATGAAAGACGTACCACTATCCATGATAGGCTGGGTACGACATCTGACTCACAATATTCAGAGGAATATGATGACGGCGAGAGGCGCACCAATGTCCATTCCAGACTTGGTAGTCGAGGGATACAAGACAGACTAGGACCTCAACATTCACCAAGTGAAGGTTCCTCCAGGTCTGGGAGCAAAAGAATTCACGACAGATTAGGGAGGAGAATTTCCCCAAGTGAAAGCCCCTCAAGCTCTTCCTCTGAAGGAAGCCGGCGCAAGCGCCGCAGAAGAGATTACTCTTCCTCCAACGACTCCTCGGACAACGAGGATAAGGAAACAGGACACTGGAAGTCTAGAGGAAGACGTCGCAAAGAAGAAGACGAAGACATGTCTCTTCCGTGGCGTCGCCAGAAAGTGAATGCATTTACACGACGCATCAGCGATTACTCCGATCACAAGAGAAGGCGCATTGATGCGTGGGGATTGCACCAGGCTTTACCTCTTGAGGGATCTCGAGAAGCTTACAACCCCCACCAGGCAGTGTACCTGATCGTTGTAGTATAGTATAGTGACAAGTACCGGGGGATTGATCGTTCAGCTAAGAATAGTGTCGCTAGGATTAGAAAACCTAAATACTAGTTCTAAAGGTGAGGGATGATTATTTTTGTATTTTTATATTTTTTAGAAAGCAAGTAAAAATCTCGGGTTTTAAGGATTTGGGCGGAATTAGTTGCTAGTCAACTAACCCAATACTAAAGATGCAATCAAAATAAAATACTAGAAATGAAAATAAAACTAAATTAAATTAAGGTTGTGAGCAATAAGTGGAGAAATTGTGTTTACTTAGATTTCACTACTCCCTAGATATCTTTTACACGTTAATTACTTGTTATAGTTGCGTGGATGACGGATTGTATTCCTTAATACCATTCATGGGGTGGCGCACTTAATTCCCCAATCCTATGAGTGCCTACTTCACTCCTATGTCGAGCCGGCTAAGAAGCTCCTAACATGGGATCATTAGAATTTACTCATGCATTAAATACAACCAATAAAACCTAGTGCACATCGGTTCATGTTTCCTAAGACGTTCAAGCAAGTTACCATTTGGAGATCTGCCAGTTTTCTTAAGCCTAACATCGAAATCATTCATCCAATACAACCATAAACAAGTAATCAACACATAATCAACATCTAGGTTTCATTAGATCTAAGCAAATACAAGATAAATCTAGCCTAGCATGGTGGAATTAAGACAAGTACAAGATATAGACAACCAACACATAGACATATTGATTGAATTAGAAGAACACTTATCTTAATTACACATGTAAAGGTTCAAGGGCTAAAAACCCTTGAAAAACCTGTAAAATTCGTAATAAGTTCGGCCTTAGTAGAGAATGCGCGTACGTGGTTTAGTAAGCATCCACGAAGGAACATCGGCGGGTTTGAAGAATTGCGAAAAGCATTCCGTTTAAACTTCACCCAAAGAAAGAAGTGTGCTAAAAACCCTGTTGAACTAGCCAGAGTAAAACAGTGCCAAGAGGAATCAACCAGCGCTTATATGGAACGCTTTAAAGATGAGTGTATACACGTCAAAGCGTGTCCTGAAGTCCTAAAAATTTCGGGGTTCATGAATGGGATTAATAACCCAGAACTCATTCGGAAGCTAAACGATAAGGTTCCCCAAACCTTCGATGAGCTAATGAAGCGCACAAGATCCTTCATACAAGGAGAAGCAGCCGCTGCGGACAGTAAAAAAGGCTACTCAAATTATAGGCAACAGGAACAGCCTAGGAGACAATCCAATGATCAGAGCAGCAACCGCAGCAAGAATTATCGCAGTAATGACAAGTATACCCCTCTCACAAAGACTCCGAGGGAAATATTTGTAACAGAAGGTGCAAACTTCCCAAAACCTCCACCAATGCGTACCGTAGAGGACAAGCACATAGGGAATGGATACTGCGAATATCATGGCCAAAAGGGCCATACAACCAACGAGTGTGTCCAGCTACGACAACTAATTGAAAAATTAGTAAGGGAGGGTAGAATGGATCACCTCGTAAAAAACATTAAAGAAGGGAAGGACAAGCAAAGGAATGGAGGCAAGAAAGAACCTCCCAAAGATGAAGCGGACATCATCTACATGATACAGACGTGGCAACGCAAGATAAAACAAAAAGTCAGTCAAAAGTTCTCCCCAGGAAAGGAGATATCCTTCCCCACTCTAGCTGCGGACAACGCAGTAGTAGAGCCACTAACTATTGAGATACATACTGGGGGACACGAGATTCGCCGCATGTATATCGATGGAGGAGCATCCGCAGACATCCTATATGAGCATTGCTTCAAAAGGCTACGACCTGAGATACAAAGTCAATTGATACCAGCCACAACGTCGCTGACGGGGTTCACAGGAGAAAAGATATGGCCTATGGGGCAATTACGCTTACTTGTAGCTGTGGGCGATGAACAACACTCAACAGCAACGTGGATAAATTTTATGGTAATCAAGTCTCCTTCACCGTACAACAGCATCATTGGGAGACCTGGAATATCATCCATGCGCGCTGTACCATCCACAGCACATGGGATGCTCAAATTTCAAGTAGAAGGAGGAATTGTCACCCTCTACAACACCACAGTACCACCCAAAGAATGCAACGCAGTAACCAGTGAGGTGGAGAATATTCCAGAACAGCGCGCAGAAAAAATGCCAAACTTAAAAGTCGCTATTCATCCTGATTACCCAGATCAACAAATTTCGATTGGAGGATCTTTATCTGACAAAGGTAAAGCGGCTGTGTGCGCACTCTTGCAAAAGAACCTGAATATCTTTTCGTGGGAACCAAAGCACATGACCGGAGTGCCACGCTCTATCATGGAGCACAAGCTACAAATCCGACAAGGATATCCCCCAATACGACAGAAGAAGCGCGGCCAGGCCCCAGATAGCGCAAAAGCTATTCTGGAAGAAGTACATAAACTTGTAGACACAGGTATAATGCGCGAAGTATACTATCACGACTGGCTCTCTAACCCAGTGATGGTAAAGAAGAGTGATGGCAGTTGGAGGATGTGCGTGGACTTCACAGACCTCAACAAAGCATGTCCACAGGACGCTATCCACTGCCAGAGATAGACTGGAAAGTAGAATCCCTGTGCGGATATCCTTTCAAGTGCTTCCTAGACGCATACAAAGGGTACCATCAAATCCAGATGGCAGTGGAGGATGAAGAAAAAACAGCTTTCAACACAAGTCAAGGGGTCTATTGCTACACAAAAATGCCTTTTGGCCTAAAAAACGCGGGCGCAACATACCAACGATTGGTGGACATGGCTTTCGAAAAACAAGTAGGTCGAAACTTGGAAGTCTACGTTGACGACCTTGTCATCAAGAGCCACACAGAGGATGAATTGGTGCGCGACATCGAGGAGACGTTCAAAACATTGGAAAAAATAAACATGAAGTTAAACCCTAAGAAGTGCACCTTTGGTGCGACAGAAGGCATGTTCCTGGGGTACTTAATAGAACCTGATGGTATCAAGCCTTGCCCAGAAAAAACAAAATCCGTTATTGATCTCCCCTCATCGCGCACACTGAAAGAAGTCCAGTCATTAAACGGAAAGCTAGCTGGGCTAAACCGTTTCTTATCTAAGTCAGCAGACAAATCACTCCCTCTGTTTAAAACACTCACGAAGTGCACCAAAAAGGGAGACTTTCGTTGGACTGAGGAAGCAGAGGAAGCCTTCCAACAGCTAAAACAGCATCTGGCATCACTTCCCAAACTTGTCGCACCACGACCAGGGGAAGAGTTAATCATGTACTTAGCTGCAACCCACGGAGCAGTTAGCGCAGTACTATTGACAGATAGGAACTCCGTCCAGACACCCATATACTTTGTAAGCAAAGCATTGTAGAAGACAGAGACTAACTACAGCGCCATGGAAAAGTTGGTCTTAGCTCTAGTATTCGCAGCTAAAAGACTGCGCAGATACTTTCAAGCGCACCCAATAGCTGTGATCACGGACCAGCCAATCAAACAAGTTATCTCTAAACCTGACGCATCAGGACGGCTACAAAAGTGGAGTGTGTTGTTGAGCGAGTATAACATCTCGTATAGACCACGCACTGCAATAAAGGGGCAGATATTAGCTGACTTTATTATTGAAAAGCCAGATACCGATAGTCCAACTTCAACAAGCAAAACAGATTTACAAGAACCTTGGATTCTGTTCACAAATGGATCCTCATGCGTGGATGGATCAGGCACAGGCCTTATCCTTACTAATCCAGAAGGAATGGAGTTCACCTACGCGTTGCGTTTCGAATTCACAACCACAAACAATGAGGTAGAATACGAAGCCCTACTCGCTGGACTGCGTATTGCAATTCAAATGGGTGTACGCAACCTAGAGGCAAACGTAGATTCCAGGCTAGTAGCTAACCATGTGTTAGGAGAGTATGAAGCCAAGGATGAACACATGATCCAGTACCTGGAAAAAACCAAATCCTTAATTTAGAACTTTGATAGGTTCACAATCAAACAAGTACCTAGAGGGGACAACAGGAAAGCTGATGCGCTTAGCAAGATTGCATCTACAAGCTTTGCGCACCTATCAAAACAAGTATTGGTAGAAACCCTAAAAAACAAATCAATCTAGGTGATGGAAGTATCCACGGTGATAGAAGAACAGGATCCCACGTGGATGACACCTATCATTGAATTTATCAGCAAAGGGAAGAGTGCGACGCACAACGCAGAGATTTGAACTACGAGATGGCATCCTATATAGACGTTCTTTCTTACAACCTTGGCTCCGATGTGTTGGACCTCTTAAAGCAGATTATGTACTCCGAGAAATTCACGCTGGATCATGTAGCATGCACTCAGGACTATGATCTGTTGTGGCGCGCGCTCTGTGATCAGGATACTATTGGCCTACTATGCACCGCGACGCACGAGATATGATAAAAAAATGCAGCAATTGCCAAGTACATAGGCCAATTCCGCGCCAACCACAACAAGAGTTAACCCCCATCACCTCACCATGGCCATTCTATAAATGGGGCATTGACATCGCATGCCCTTTCCCAGTTGCAGCGGGAGGGCTAAAATTCCTCATCGTAGCCATATAATACTTTACAAAGTGGATTGAGGCAAAAGCAGTGGTGAGCATCACTGGCAACCAGATAAAACGCTTCGTATGGGATAATATTGTGTGTCGCTTCGGGCTACCTGGAGAAATCATATCAGACAATGGGAAACAATTCAGCGACAACCCATTTAAAGATTGGTGCGCGCAATTAAACATCACACAACACTTTGCTTCAGTGAAACACCCACAAACCAATGGCTTGGTTGAACACACAAATCGCAGTTTAGGTGAAGGGATAAAAGCGCGCCTTAACAGACACAAAGGAAAATGGGTAGACGAGTTATCACATGTTTTATGGGCGCATCGCACCACAATCAAAACCAGTACCGGAGACACACCATTCTCCCTTGTCTATGGAACAGAAGCCGTCATACCAGTTGAAATAGGAATGCCAACTATACGAACAGCAGAGGTTAACGTTACAACAAATGACAAGGAGCGGCGCATAGACTTGGACTTGCTGGAAGAAAGGCGTGAACGCGCAGCTATACGCGAAGCAAAGGCTAAAGCAAAAATGAAGAAGTATTATGATGCAAAAGTCAAATATACTTCCTTCAGGCCAGGAGACTTTGTATACCGCGCTAACGACACGAGCCACACAGAAGACACAGGCAAGCTTGGACCCAAATGGGAAGGACCCTATGAGGTCACCGATGCGCTAGGTAATGGTGCATACAAGTTGCACGATATGGAAGGTCACGATCTGGGGCGCACTTGGAATATCTGCAATCTCAAAAGATGCTATCTTTAGGAAAGGCTACGGCCCACAAGCAGACAACTTTTCGTTTTAGTATGTGCCCAATAATTGTTTGTTTTTTCTTTTCTTTATTAGGAATTGCTTTTATTTTCCAAAAAACTTGCAAGTATTAATAAAACGTTATGGTTTCTAGCTAACTCCATAACACATTTTACTTTATTGCGTACATTCTTATATGTGTCAATATTGTTATTTTATATTTGCCTACATGGCGTGCATGCACTAATTAAGACCCACGATGGCAGAAAGGATGAGTAAACCTACTAACTAACTCGTTGAGTAAGAGGGTTGCAAACCCATCAACATTGGATCACGCATCCTTGCTAAGCGCCTTACCTTCAAGACGTTGAAGTAAGTTTTCCATGCGCATTCCACGAAGGATGCGCAATATCACGTACACTGTACAAGCTTAGCAAATTATAAGCCAAGACTCTTGGTCATTTATTAAGACTTTGCAAAAATGATGCAAGTCTATTTTCATGCTTATGATTTATTTTAAGTCACACACTTAATTTAAACATAGGTTCCAAAAAGAGTATCTTAATTGATCTTTTTACATAAAGGATAACAATTTACGAACGGATACCATAACACGCAAAAGACATAATTTGTTATTTATACAATAATATACAAGTTACAAAAGCCTACATCTACACACTATGACGATGCTCAGGACTATCTTCTGGGGCAGCGGAGCTTCCTGCCTCTTGGAGCTTTCTCAAAAGTAACGCATCCTTAGGCGATACGGTCACTACGCTGACGGCATCCTCTAAGAACAAGACCTCCTTAAGAGGAACCTCCTTTTCAAGAACAAAAGGGTTCAACATATGACGCGGCTGCACAAAAATGGGAACCTGCAGCCGCGACTCGTCAGGCTTTAGAAAATAGTCTGGCTGCGCCTCTGCATCCTCTAAGATGTGTCGCCCCAGGGTTAACCCCTCCATAATTACCTTTATGGGGTAATCCTGGTCGCGCTCCAGCCGCGCAATATGGGGAAGCTCAAGCAACTTCATCCCCTCCATAGCCTTCATCAGCTCATCATAGGCATTGGCATTATAACCGGGCACCTCAGCCAGCGCCACGTTCAGCAACTTTGCCTCATGGAGCTCTTCCATAGCTTGCACCCTACCACGCTCCACAGCGCACTGAACCACCTTTCCAAAAGTCTCCAATACCTCCGGGGACTCCAAGGTGCCCATCGCAGCTAGGCGAAAGCCATGACTGATCAACCACCTACATACGCAGAAATAGGATGCATTAGAAGCAAAGAGACAAATTAAAGGCAACATTGCAGAATATACAAAAACGTACATGCGCTCAACTATTGTAGACATAAGATGAGGATATAATTCCTCATCATATTCTATGCTAAGGCCGCGCAGCTTCTCCTCCTGCTCCTTCAGCATCTTCTCCATGCGCAGGCGAAACTCATCAATATGGCCAAAGTGCTCAGCCTTTTTCTCCTCAAGATACCTTACCCCCCAGGTAAGGTTCGCCCTGAACTGATGTAGTTCCCCACGCGCATGTTGTAGCTCAGCCATCATGGTCAATTTTTCATCAGTGACCTTGTCTGCGTGCGCCTTGACAGACCCTACCTCCGCTTGCGCCTCAGCTAGCTGCGCACGGAGAAGGGCAATCTCCTCATCCTTCTGAGCGAGAGTACTGCTCTCCCCAACGTACCGCATCTTCAACTAAGCGACCAGCTCAGTCTGACGCTCAGCAGCAGTAGCCAACTCCACCAACAGCTGCTGCGCAGATACCTCTGATGCGTGGGAATCGCAACAGGCTTTACCTCTCGAGGGATCTCGAGAAGCTTACAACCCCCACCAGGCAGTGTACCTGATCGTTGTAGTATAGTATAGTGACAAGTACCGGGGGATTGATCGTTCAGCTTAGGAATAGTGTCGCTAGGATTAGAAAGCCTAAATACTAGTTCTAAAGGTGAGGGATGATTATTTTTGTGTTTTTATATTTTTTAGAAAGCAAGTAAAAATCTCGGGTTTTGGAAGAGTGGGCGGAATTAGTTGCTATTCAACTAACCCAAAACTAAGATGCAATCAAAATAAAATACTAGAAATGAAATTAAACTAATTTATACTAAGGTTGTGAGCAGTAATTGGAGAAAATGTGTTTACTTAGATTTCACTACTCCCTAGATATCTTTTACACGTTAATTACTTGTTATAATTGCATGGATGACGGATCGTATTCCTTAATACCATTCATGGGGTAGCATACATAACTCCCCAATTCTATGAGCTCTTATCTCCTCCTACACCATGCCCAGCACAACTATAGGGATTGTAAACAGTGGCTCATGCATTAAATACAACCAATAAAGACCTAGTATGCCTCGGTTCATGTTTCTTAAGATGTTCAAGCATGTTACCATTTGGAGATCTGCCAGTTTTCTTAAGCCTAACATATAAATCATTCATCCAAAACAAGAATAAACAAGTAATCAACACATAATCAATATCTAGGTTTCATTAGATCTAAGCAAACACAAAAGAGATCTAGCCTAGCATAATGGAATTGAGACAAGAACAAGATATAGACAACCAACACATAGACATATTGATTGAATTAGAAGAACACTTATCTCAATTACAATGCAAGGTATCAAGGGTTTGGAACCCTTGAAAAACCTGTAAAAGTTGCACCAAAATCGTACTTAGGGTTTCTCCAAAACTTCTCTCTTTTAAATGTAAAAATTAGAAAACTATATATAGAAAAATATGTCTGACGGCGTCAAGACAAACAATGTGACGCCGTCACCTCGCCGCCAAAACTCTTCTCGGACTGTCTAGATCTACTTCTGACGTCGTCAAGACTTATACATTTCCAGGCCGTCATGACTCTTTTACTCTTGATGCCCTTCCTACGTGACGCCGTCAAATCGGCTCTGGACCGTCATGGAAATTCATGAAATTTGCTCTTGACGCCGTTAAGGTTTTGCTCTTGACGCCGTCACCTACTGTTCCCAGCTTGGAAAATTAAGACTTTGGCGTTTTCTTCACTTTTATGCTCCAAAAACGTCCGAATTGCTTCCTTTTCCAGATTTCACTCCCAAAGTACCTAAAATCACAAAAGGAACAATTTAGGGCAATATTTGATCAAATAAATTCGAATTCCGGCTTAAATGACCCCCTAAAAACGGATCATTTTTCGCCTCATCATATACCCTTACACTTGAGATTTGCTTGTCCTCAAGCAAATGCGCTTTTATTCTACTCAAAAGACAAGTTAGGGGTTATTTAACACTAATATAAAGGTAATTACAACAAATAATCGTTCCACTAAAGACCAATAGACAAGCACGGAGGTCATACACAAGCACCTCACAAATAGTGTTTAGATACTCACATCTCTCGGGTGTAATAAAGTGTAAATTACAATATGGAAACGGAAGATATCTCTCACTACCTGTCATAGCAAAATAGATTACCATAGGCTTGGGAAAGGATCAAACCTCCACCACATGGCGTAAGCACCTGGGATAAACTATCAAAGAGGTCTTTTAAAGGGTTGTAACGTAAGGTGTAGGGATATGAAATACACGGTTTTGTTGGATAAAGGAAGTTTTACTGGTGGCGAGTTAACAATCTTAGTTAATTACATGTACAATGGCATTGCTAAGCCAAGACTAGACTCGACTTAAGCTAATAAATGAAAAATAATAAAAACATAAAATAAACATAGAATGAAAAGGGATGGTAGTCCGTATGTTTTTTTTTTCTTTTTTTTTTCTTTTCTTTTTTTTTTTTTTTTTTTTTCTTTTTCTAATTTTTTTTTCTTTTTCTTGATTTTTTCGATTTTTCTTTTTTTTTTTTTTTTTTTTTTTTTTTTTTTTTTTTTTTTTTTGCATACACTCTTACCCTACCATCCAAAATAATACATCATAGGGGATGAGAATTCCCCTTACACTTGAATCTTTACATACTTTACAATTAACTAATCTAATGACTCGAATTAAGAAAATCAAAACACTTGGAGCACTTTTAAGATTAACGCACATATGGGGGTAATAAAATGATGTTCTTCCCCATTACTCCATAAATAAGTACTTACCCATGAGTCCCAATCGTCCCAAAACAATATGTACAAGGATATGACTCGACTTAGCAACCATGTAATCAATTAGAAAGTTAACTTAGGGTTTAACGAATAACAATAATGCACTAAAAATGAGCGCATACACGGAAGGCTAAGGCGATTTGGGTGTACATTTAAGTGGGGTGTAACAAATTCTTCCTTTAAGTAAAATGCTTAAAGTTAGAAACGAAAAGATAGGCTCGGAGGGGTGTACTAGGGGTTTCGTGTACTAAAAATGAGTACAACGCCAAGGGTGTGGGAAAAATTAGTTGACTTAACTAGCCAAGTAATATGACTTAAATGGTCAAGTAATTATAATACGGGTTTAACACAAGGGTAATCCTAATGCCTCTTATCATGTAGTAAATCCTACCACACGAGTGTAGTCTCACTAGCGGTCTCGGGATGCATCACTAACGCAAGTTCTAGAATCTAAATGCTACCGGTACACTCATAAGCACTAATAGTAAATGCTTTTCCAATCAAATCTAAAGGCGAACCTCACATATTTGGGTGGAAAATTTTTCTGAATATACGGTTATGTGCTAGTCATACAATCTCCTATCCATGAGACGCTTGCTATGGCTAAAGTTTCACTCCTAAATGTTGTAAAAAAATTTAAATTTGGCGCTAAAATTACACTAACAAGTATTTCTCATAGTTTTATTACACATCTACCATTAAACAAAACAAACTCAAGCGAAAGTGCATATGTAAGGTATCATCTTTTTACCCTCCCCTTACACTTAAGATGAACATTGTCCCCAATGTTCAAGTAAAGAATGTAAAAGTGAAAAAGTAAAGAGAATGAAATCAAATACTCCCCTGATTCGCTCGGTATGGATAATAGGATGGCCAGGTTAAATCTTCCTCCAAGAAAATGAACAATCAAAGCTTCCCTTCCAGAATATAAATCATCTTCTTGTCATACATAACCTGTAAAACCTGACAAAATAGACAAGACAACCTCGCGTAAAATCGGCGGCATCCTATATAAGTTTCTAAGTCCTAGAAAACAAGATAAGATATAATGCTTGTGGAATGAAGTTTGCAGATCTCCTGGAAATTATAAAACTTGATAATTCACAAAAACCATAAGACTCCGTTAGAAAAACAAAACCGGTAAAATTTCTAGATTTTAACTCCTGACGCCGTCAAGAGTAAACCTCTGACGCCGTCAGAATGGACCTGCAGAAATTCTTATGTTAAGTTTCCGGAAAATTTCTGGAAAAACTTGGTCCTACTTCCTGGAAAATCCTGCAAAACTTCATTATGACTCAATACAAGCATTTGACTCTAACAAATACGAATATACATGTTCATTTAATATTGTGGAGAATCATGATCGGTTTGTTTCTTGAAAACATATTTGGGGTTTCCCCTTACACTTATCTTTTGCAAAAATACTTCTAGGTGGAGTTAAGACTAGGCCAAAACAACAAAGTAAAGTATTTCCACATTTTAGTTTAGAAACATGATCTACCAACAATAAAAATTAAACATGCATACGGAAGCAAATAACAATCAAACAAATAAAATCACACAAAACATGGGTTGCCTCCCAAGAAGCGCTTTTCTTTATTTACGAGTCTTGTTGCTAGACTCAAGGTCATGGGTTACTACGTGATCTCATCATTGGTTCCACTCTCTAGGTCGTCTTCTAAACCAGTTTTGTATTCCGGACCTAGTTGCAAGCATTCTTTGTAGAAACCAAGCATCCTATTTCTAACATACTCTACTCCTCTACGTCTATCCTCCTCATTCCTATAATAAGCCGCTTGCTTATGTTCCTTTTCGAAATTAGAGAGAAGGCGGTATTGTTCGATCTTGTAGGGCATTTGATAAGTAACCTCATCTTTCTCTTTCTTGAATCTAACTATCCCTAAAGTCGGATTATAACTCATCCTAGTGGCCTCAAAAAATGGTTTTCCGAATACTATTTGACTTAGGCAAGCATCTATCACCGGACGAATGTCTTCCACTATCATAAAATTGATTTCATAGGTGAGATTCCCTATAATCACATGTAATCCCTTCACTCTTCCTGCAAAATTACTTATCAGATTCTTACCGGGCATCATCCTAAAATTGAGTTGCTTCTTCATCACCCAATTGTAATAAGTCCTAGTCATGATGTTTACGGGGGATCTAAGGTCGATGTAAGCTTTCCATATATGCATGTGCCCGATATTGCATGGGATGTTAATGTTAGAGGGGTCTCCCATTTTGATAAGGGGGTCGCCAGAGATATATGTTCTCTCGGGACTATCGAATAAATCCTTATGGTATTCCCGTTCTTCCTTGGTTGGCAACTTATCAAAGTATTCTTCTATAGGTTCTACCTCCTCTAATTCCTCATCCTTATTAACCTCAACTTCCCTACTCTCATCCTTACTATCGGCTTCTACTCTAACTTCATCCTTGTCACTCTCCTCTCTCTCCTTATCTATCGGCTTAATGGTGACAACATTGACAAAGTGGACATGTTTGGATGATGAGGGGTCCTTAATTTGGATTCCACTATTGGTGTCCCTAGTGTCCTTCCTAGGTGTGATTAATGCTTGGTTGTTGAGGGCTTTCAACAAGTTGTCAATCTTGTTGGTCATCTCCGTTTGTTGTTGGTTGAATTTGGTTTCAAACCTAGCTATGCGGGCTTCTTGAGATGCCATGAACTTTGACATCAATCCTTCAAGATTGTTGGTACTACCATAGTTGTTAGAAGGATTGTTGTTGAAAGTACGATTGGATGGTGGACCGTTTGGTTGGTAACGATTAGGCGGATTGGAAGAATTGGGTTGATTTTGTTTCCACCTAAGGTTTGGGTGATTTTTCCAAGAGGGGTTGTATGAATCACCATAAGTGTTTGGCTCGGGCTTGAAAGTGTACCACTTATCTCCCGCTTCGTCGGTACGCGTGGATGCGTAGTCCGCAAAAGCTGTTCCGGGGAGTTCCACACAATCACGAGTGTCATGGGGACCACTACATAATTCGCATGAAGAAGTGATTTTGTTCACTTGACTTGAAGGCTTAGGAGCATCGTAAGATTTCATGAGAAACTTGACTTGGTCCTTAAGTTCCATGATCCTACGGTCGGGAGTGCTAGAATTGTTCGAAGGCAAAGATATTGCCTTGACCGTTTTGTTCAAATCACGGGGATCATTCCAACTTTCGTTGTCATAGAGAGCAAGATCTTCTATGAGTTCCCATGATTGTTCCGCACTAAGATCACGTAGCTTACCACCGGCCGATTGGTCAATGGCTCGCCTCGTGGAGATGTCGATATGGTCATAAAAAATTTGGACTTGGAGCCAAAGATCTATGCCATGATGAGGGACTTTTTGGAGTAAGTCCTTGAAACGAGTTCATGCTTCATAAAGAGATTCATTTTGACGTTGTTGGAACATCAAGATGTCATTTCTAAGCTTAGTAGTTCTCCCCGGTGGGAAAAATTGAGCAAGGAAACGAGTGGTGAGATCATCCCATGTGGTGATGGATCCCGCGGGTAAACGCTCAAGCCATTGACTAGCTTGATCCCGTAGAGAGAATTGGAATAGGCATAAACGGGTAGTCTCTCTAGTTTCAACACCTAGGTCTATGGAATCTACGATTTTCAGAAAGTCCTTAAGATGTTGGTTTGGATCTTCGGAACGAAGTCCATGGAATGCACATCCGCTTTGCACCAACCGGATGGTGTCGGATCGCAAGGGGGTCACATTGGCTCCGGTGAGCTCAATGGTGTTTCGGTAGCCTTGGTGGCTAGGTCGGGAATACTCTCCTAAGGTTCGGGGCCTAAGGGGTTCTAGTGGTGGGTTTTGTTGTGGTGGGATGATGGGTTCAAAGATATTACCACCTTCCATGATGTCGGATGGTAAAGAGTTACGAACAAAGGCACAAAGAAATAAGATAGACTAAAGAAGACCTAAAAAATAAAAATAAAATCTTACTAGAAAGGAATCTAGCAAGTAGACCATATAAAAAGAAATTCTAACCTAGACAATAACTATTCCCCGGGCTGCGGCGCCAAAAACTTGATGCGTGGGAATCGCAACAGGCTTTACCTCTCGAGGGATCTCGAGAAGCTTACAACCCCCACCAGGCAGTGTACCTGATCGTTGTAGTATAGTATAGTGACAAGTACCGGGGGATTGATCGTTCAGCTTAGGAATAGTGTCGCTAGGATTAGAAAGCCTAAATACTAGTTCTAAAGGTGAGGGATGATTATTTTTGTGTTTTTATATTTTTTAGAAAGCAAGTAAAAATCTCGGGTTTTGGAAGAGTGGGCGGAATTAGTTGCTATTCAACTAACCCAAAACTAAGATGCAATCAAAATAAAATACTAGAAATGAAATTAAACTAATTTATACTAAGGTTGTGAGCAGTAATTGGAGAAAATGTGTTTACTTAGATTTCACTACTCCCTAGATATCTTTTACACGTTAATTACTTGTTATAATTGCATGGATGACGGATCGTATTCCTTAATACCATTCATGGGGTGGCATACATAACTCCCCAATTCTATGAGCTCTTATCTCCTCCTACACCATGCCCAGCACAACTATAGGGATTGTAAACAGTGGCTCATGCATTAAATACAACCAATAAAGACCTAGTACGCCTCGGTTCATGTTTCTTAAGACGTTCAAGCATGTTACCATTTGGAGATCTGCCAGTTTTCTTAAGCCTAACATATAAATCATTCATCCAAAACAAGAATAAACAAGTAATCAACACATAATCAATATCTAGGTTTCATTAGATCTAAGCAAACACAAAAGAGATCTAGCCTAGCATAATGGAATTGAGACAAGAACAAGATATAGACAACCAACACATAGACATATTGATTGAATTAGAAGAACACTTATCTCAATTACAATGCAAGGTATCAAGGGTTTGGAACCCTTGAAAAACCTGTAAAAGTTGCACCAAAATCGTACTTAGGGTTTCTCCAAAACTTCTCTCTTTTAAATGTAAAAATTAGAAAACTATATATAGAAAAATATGTCTGACGACGTCAAGACAAACAATGTGACGCCGTCACCTCGCCGCCAAAACTTTTCTCGGACTGTCTAGATCTACTTCTGACGCCGTCAAGACTTATACATTTCCAGGCCGTCATGACTCTTTTACTCTTGACGCCCTTCCTACGTGACGCCGTCAAATCTGCTCTGGACCGTCATGGAAATTCATGAAATTTGCTCTTGACGCCGTCAAGGTTTTGCTCTTGACGCCGTCACCTACTGTTCCCAGCTTGGAAAATTAAGACTTTGGCGTTTTCTTCACTTTTATGCTCCAAAAACGTCCGAATTGCTTCCTTTTCCAGATTTCACTCCCAAAGTACCTAAAATCACAAAAGGAACGATTTAGGGCAATATTTGATCAAATAAATTCGAATTCCGGCTTAAATGACCCCCTAAAAACGGATCATTTTTCGCCTCATCAACCTCCTCAGCCACCTTCACTCCCTCCTCCACGTTTGCATTCTGAGGAGGGATCGCGCCTTCCACAAATGCCGCATCATCCTTTGTAGCATGGTCACTACAAAGCACAAGTAGAAGGTTAGAGTATTTATAAAAAATAAAGCAAAAAATAAGAAGATAGAAACGACATGGATATAACTTACAGAAGAGGCGAAGCCTGTGTTAACCCCTTATCCGCGCCAGTGGCGGATGTGTCATCTTCTGCGGATGACTCTTCATCCGCGATCAGATGGCGCCTCCTCTTGGAAGTGCCACTGCTACCAGCCTCTCCTTTGCGCTTTAGATTCTGCGCTACAATTTCAGGCTCCAGCACCTCCACGCTGTCAGAAGACTCAGCCTGCAACTTCTCCACATGCGCAGGCTCCCCAGTAGGAGGCATGCTCTGCACAGGTGTCACAAGCAGAGGAGGCGAATCTTCAGGCCCAGCTTGCCCCAACACAGTTAGATGCCCAGCAGTCGCATCCAGAAGTGGCTGCTCATTTTCCCTCAGAGGGCGCACACCAACTGTCACCTGCTTTGGCTTCTCAAGCTTTACTACGGCGAACAAATCCATCTCTGCGCAATACATGAGCAAATAACAACAAACGGATTAGTTATTGAAGGTACATATACAGCAATACTTACATTATTTGAAGCGAACAAATAAAAGGGACAAGCACCCACCCCGGCCGCTTTCATCAATGAAGGTTGGCACCTCGTCAGAACCATGGAAATAGTTGCGACTCAGCCCCATGTGCACCAAAAACTCCTCAGGGAAAGGGTTAATGGGGATGCGGTTGGCATCAATCGTATCCGCATCCGCTACACTATACGAACCAGGTGCTGGGCGCTCATCCCTTGGCAGCGTCTCTTGAGTATAAAACTCAAAAGGCGACGGAAATACCCTATCATCTACCCAGAAAAACTTTTCCCTCCAATCCCTAAGAGAATCCACCTTCTCCGTATAACACTAAAGGCGTCCACCGCGCTTCGCGAAAGATACCCATCCATGCGACCACGTTGTGCGGTAAAACGCACGGAATAGGTCAACAGTCGGGTTGATAGCAAGCAAACGACAATTTATTTCAAAATTGGATACTTTTGCCGCACCTATACAGTGCATCTGGGAAATATGAAGGTGGTAGTGGTTGAGCACATTGCTAAAAAATACGGATATGGGTACGCGTTGGTTCGCATACTCGAAGAAGCGCGTATATAACCCTATCTTTCCCTCAGGGAAATCCGCGATGCACGCGTTGGCCTCCGGTACAACCGGATGCACGTCAAGAGGAATGAAATAATCCGAGGAGAACTGACGCAGTTCATCCCCGTCCATTTCAAAAGGAAACTCATGTAATTGACGAACCATTTTAAAGAAACTAATAATAGAGCACGCTTACGTGGATTACCTAATAAAACAATTGCTCTCTTTGAAAACGCTTTGAAGAAATATAGAAATGGCGGAAGTGTGTTTTTCACTGTGTGTTTTTCAGTAAATGGGAGGCGGTGTTTATATAGGGTTACCAAAACCCTAGCATGTGAGCCACGTAGAACCCACTATCCTAATCGTGTGGCTAGAAGACGATCGGGTACATGCACTTTTTCCCATTTCCCGATAAACACGTGGACACCCTCCCCACTTCCCTAAGTAATTTTTGATAATATTGGTGACTAGATACATTGTTTACAATATTGGGCGGTAATTTTTCCCGCCACACTTACCGTTGCTTCAAGAAGTCTAGTATCCGCGGCTAGCAAGCCGCGCACACTAGACTGGGGGGACATGATGACGTATAGTCTATATTTGGGCCACGAGCCCAAATGATAAACATCACTAAGGCCCAAACCCACCATGAGTGGGCTATTATAACTTTGGCCGCATTGTTAACGGGGTTGGGCTCATGTAGACCCAAGCCCAACTAAACTATTTATGGTCTAGATAAGGATCTTCTATCTATGGATAAAGATCCTTGGACCGGATAAGCACCATGCGTGCGAAACGTATAGAGCACGAAATCTACAAGGATTCTGCGCCTATATAAGGAATGACATAATTCTCATTAGAGGTACGATTCACAAACCCTCAAACTCTTTACGAGGACCCTAAAACTGATTACTTACTCTTACGCTGGAGGATAATCATGGGAGACAATCCCACGATAAGCCTAACGGTGTTTGTTTATTTTCTTAGTGCGTAGGTTTCAAGCATTAAGAGCTGATTGGTACGAGAGCAAGAGCCCAAACTAGGAACGCCCAACTTTTGTATCAACAAAAATATTTTACACTTTAAACCTTAGCCTAACCCTTTGTCAGAGTCTAAATGGTGGGTTGCTAGTTGCTTGGTATGATGGATTGTTTTTGATGATTAATAGTTAGCCACACTTTGTCACTTGTGTGTGCCATTCCAACAAGATGAAGGAGACGTCTTTCGTATTTTGTATTTTTTGTGGTGTATGCTTATAAGAAGTGTGGGGGAGATGTGATGTATCAAGAAAAAAAATAGAAAAGAAAGAAAAAAAAGAATAAGTCATCGAAAAAAAAAAGAGAAAGAAAAGGAAACTATATATATGATGACAATTATAGCTAATGTGCTATATTATTATTATGAAGATGAAGAAAGAAAGTTATGTGATATGTTGTTAGTCAATGTGCTAAGTATGAAGAATATTGTTATGGCAAATCAATGTATCGATATGTGAAAGTTTGAAGAGGAGGATTGTAACTATAATCATTTTTGGTTCGTGGTTTGTTCGGTAACTAGCAACAATGGGTATTAGACTTGACTTTATTTTTCTTTTAAAACCAATTTCATAAATATTCCCATGCCTTATCCCTACCCTTACCAAATTACTTTATCTCTACGGATATTGTAATGGCTTTGTGAGAATATCAAGTGCATGAATATTGTAGTGACCATTCGGTTTTTGAGTAATCAAGAATTCGCGCCAGCGATCTATTATGTTTTTGTATGAGATATTTGAATATAAGCCTGGTATAAACCCTTTAGCCTTACGTTACAACCCAAATAAAAGTCCTTTTTAGATGTTTACACTTGGTGCTTACACCACGTCGGTGGAGTTTTGTTTCTTGTACAAGCCTATGGTAATGAACAAATCATGACTGAGCAATGAGTGTGATTTCTATTATATATACTCCACTACCTAAATAAATGAGTGATTGAGTGAATTATACTTCGTTCCTTTTTCGTGAGGTGTTTAGAAATGTTAATCAAGCAAGAAAATCATTGGGTATTGTCAAACATCTCGATTTTCACATTAAAGCTTAAAACGATGAATCTTATCTTGTACTTGTACTTGATAGATTTGCATCATATTTTTCTAATCATTCTTGTGCACCATGTGGATTTATTTTCTTTAATTCTAGATTTGCTTGAGGGCAAGCAAAGTTTAAGTGTGGGGGATTTGATAACGCTCAAAATTAACATGTTTTTATGAGCGTTATTGTGGATTTTATGATCACTTTTATGAATTTATGGTACTTAATTGAGCATAATTCGTGTTTTAGGTTCATGGAAGCTAAAGTACAAGAAAATGATGAAAAAGACGAAGAAACGATCAAAAAACGAAGATTTATGAATGTACGGAGGAATTCCCGACAAATGAAAGTCTCTTGGAGTATATTCGAGAAAATAAAGTCATGAAGATTGTCACTCCAAGGACTCAAAAATAAAGCACAAGAAGGAAAACGAGAAGTGAAATGAAGGAAAGAAGCTAAAACGAAGAAATAATGGAAGACTCGTTGTTCCCGACACACCTTCACAATTTTGGCCATATCTTGAGCATACGGACTCCGATTTAGGTGATTCAAGCGGCCACGGAAAGCTAAGAGAAAGATCTACAACTTTGGTCTTTATCATTTCTGTCTAGAAGGAACCATCCGATCGGATGGAGCCCAACCGATTCGGTTGGAGATAAATGTCTCATCCATCCGATCGGCATGGCCCCGTATCCGATCGGATGGACCAATCTGACCTCCCCAAGTTATTTTTAATGCTCAATTAAGGTGCCATTATGCCCCAAGTCCAATCATATGTCCCTAATAACTCCATTTACTGCTACTTTATGACACTTAGTGCCCAAGAAACTTGCTTGGAGGCTAAGGTTGATTTCTACTACATATAGGAGTGCCTAGCCTTAGTTTTCGGTGTGCAATTCTTTCCTCCACCCTAAAGGAAGATTTGTCACCACCTTACTGTGTGCAATTCTTTCCTCCACCTTAAAGGAAGATTTGTCACCACCTTACTGTGTGCATTTCTATCCTTTACCCTAAAGGAAGGTTTGTCACCACCTTATCTCACCCAAAAGACCACAAACCTCAGCCGTTCATGGAGGACGTATCACCTAATATTGGAGTGATTCTCTAGTTTGGTTAGATGTTGTAGTTGATTGGAGGCTTGAAGTTTGCTATAAATCTTTCATCTATGCTTATTGTAATTCATACTTTAGGTAAACTTTGTTACGTTGATTGGATGCTTGAAGGTTGCTATAATCTTTCACCTTTACCTATTGTAATTCATACTTTGGGTAAACCTTGTTACTTTTATATTTCATGATGCTTATGATTACTATGTTGGTTGAAGACTTATGTTTGATTGAATACAATTTGGTTTTGTTTTGAATACTTGTTTGGATATTATGATGACTTGTGATAAACAGATGTTTGGATACATTTAATGTTCTTTGTGTGATGTTATCTTATTATTTTTCTTGTGGTTTGATCCGTGACAATCATAACCACCAATTTGTTACTTGCTTAAACAAACAAACGACACTTGAGTGCAACCAAGTCTCTTGGGACGACCTTGATTTACCACTCCTATACTACAATTGACTAGGGTATACTTGCCCGAATGTGTTTCTAGTTAACCGGTAATTCTTGTTTCTATAAATTTAAAACATGGTTGCTAATTAGCACATCAAGATGGTATAAAGGTTTGTACCACGACTTCCTTTTAGAAGATCAATTCCATCCAATTCTCTAACAAAGCATGTGTGCTTTCTGAAGGCAACTTCAAGATCGGAGTCACAAAATTGACCAATATAGAACAGATTGAGCCCAAGTCCTTTCACATAGTAAACTATAGAAATCACACTATCACCAAACACATAGTCCACTAGAACAAAAATTGGATTTGGCTACACCCAATAAGTGTGACGAAATACATATAGTCACACATGATTTTTCGAGTGTGTGTGACTAAAGGTCGCGTGACCATAGGGTACATATGGTCACATGTTCGACTTCTTTTTAGTCTCGATTACAAAATAGTAACCAAAACCTAAATATGTGTGACTAATTTGATACAAATTTCGTTGGATTAAGTAGTATTAGTGACCATAAACATTGTATAGTCACACAAAACATTTTATTTTTATATATTTAGTCACATACAATTAAGCATAAAGTGGCCAAAAGTATGAATATGTGTGATCATATGGTGTTTAAAGTGAAGAAATGTGTGTTTTGTGTGACTATTGATCATCCAATGGCCACATGAATTGTATGATTATGTGGCCTTTTGTAACATTTAGTCACACAAAGCATGTTACTTTTTGGTATTTAGTCACATACAATTAGGCATAAAGTGGCAAAAAGTGGGAATAAGTGTGTCCATATGGTGTTTAAAGTGAAGAAATATGTGTTTTATGTGACTATTGATCATCCAATGGTCACTTGAATTTTATGTTTGAGTTGCCTTTTGTAACATTTAGTCACACAAAGCATGTTTCTTTTGGGTATTTAGTCACATACAATTAAGTATAAAGTGACTAAAAGTGTGACCATATGGTGTTTAAAGTGAAGAAATGTGTATTTTGTGTGACTATTGATCATAAAATGGCCACATGAATTTTATGTTTGTGTGGCCTTTTGTGACATTTAATCACACAAAGCATTTTTTTTTGGGTATTTTGTCACATAAAATTAAGCATAAAGTGGCAAAAAGTTTTAATAAGTGTGACCATATGTTGTTTAGAGTGAAGAAATGTGAATTTTTTGCGACCATTGATCATCCAATGGCCACTTGAATTTTATATTTGTGTAGCCTTTTGAAACATTTAGTCACACAAAGCATGTTTCTTTTTGGTATTTAGTCACATACAATTAAGCATAAAGTGACTAAAACTGTGAATAAATGTGACCATATGGTGTTTAAAGTGAAGAAATGTGTATTTTGTATGACTATTGATCATTCAATGGCCACTTGAATTTTATGTTTGTGTGACCTTTTGTAACATTTAGTCACACAAAGCATGTTTTTTTTGAGTATTTTGTCACATAAAATTAAGTATAAAGTGGCCAAAAGTGTGAATAAGTGTGACTATATGGTGTTTAGAGTGAAGAACTGTGTATTTTGTGTGACTATTGATCAATTAATGGCCACTTGAATTTTATGTTTGTGTGGCCTTTTGTAACATTTAGTCACACAAAGCATGTTTTTTTTAAGTATTTAGTCACATACAATTAAACATAAAATGACTAAAAGTGTGATTAAGTGTGACCATATGATGTTTACAGTGAAAGAAATGTGTATTTTGTGTGCCTATTGATCAATTAATGGCTACTTGAATTTTTTGTTTGTGTGGCCTTTTGTAACATTTAGTCACACAAAGCATATTTCTTTTAATTATTTAGTCACATACAATTAAGCATAAAGTGACTAAAAGTGTGAATAAGCGTTACCAAATGGTGTTTAAAGTGTAGAAATGTGTATTTTGTATGACTATTGTTCATCCAATGGCCACATGAATTTTTTGTTTGTGTGACCTTTGTAATATTTAGTCACACAACGCAAAAGTGTTAATAATTGTGACTATATGCATCTTTTAGTCACATTAAGAAATCAATATTTATCAAACAAATTCAAATATATTTTAAAACAAATTTTAATACAATAAAATTCGAATGTACATAAATGAACCAAATATAAAATTGTAATGTCGTACATAATAAAATTCTCAATAATTTAACGACTTCTGACTCGAGATCTTCTTAGCTTGCTGTTGCATGGCATCACTAGAGACGTAAACATTTTTGCGCTTCGTTTTTAATTTAGATGAAGTTTTGTTCTCACCAATCATTTGTATGGTACTTGGTGGTGTTGCCTGTAAGAAACAAAAGTCGGGTGTATCAAACACTTACATAATGTTCATGTGACATGTCGAAGACCCATATGATTGCTCCAAGATGCAGCTCCAGTATAGCTTCAAATGGATTAAAAGGACATCACTGCACCCAAGAGCAGGGACACGGCCCAATTTTCAACACCAGATTCGAGGGCCAACTCCTTTTATTCCATGTCTTATCTCTTCAAGAGTTTCTATGTGCTCATTCACGAAGCTGCACATTCACAAACACCAACTTAACATTAATGGTTTGACGATACATGAGCATTCAGAAATGGAAAAACAGACAGTTCTTTTATGTAGGCACATATTTAGAACAAACAATTTGGGGTTTTGACCCGTTCACCGTTAAGCTAAGATTTGGGGTATACCAGTTAGAACAAAGATAAGCTCGTGACCTGTTCTCTTTCAGCATAAATGTGGTTGAGCTTATAAAAAATTACTATAGCCAGACACATTCATGCACAGTTAAAAGCAGCGATTACTGAGCCTCGGGTAAAACATCACATGTTCATATCAATATCAAATATAGATCATTAACAAAGGTGACTGTTCTGAATAAAATTTGCCTAACAGGCACAGCTAGGAGACTCTTTACGCCACCTTTACTAAGCTCAACAAGAACATTACTGTAAGGCTTGACTCTGATATAGAAAACGTAACCGAAATAAGTGATAACAAAACTATCATAGGTGTCTGATTGTTATAGTATCTACCAGATCACAAGGTTGAACTTATTATTAAATGGATCACCTGATAAGCCAGTTTGTGGTCATTGGCAACTCCTCTTGCTTCAAGTTCTTGAATAATTAAGTAAATGCATTCCTCTATCTGATCTTTATACGGATCACCAGCATCTCTAACATAAGTTTCCGGTACTCCATGGGCACTAAAAAATATCATGACCTGCAAATTTCATGTTAACGAAAAACATATCTCTTAGATATAATCATATGGTTCCACCAATCATTAATAGATTGCAAGCAATCTAAAAAAGAACTTACCATCTCCGGTGAATCAAAACTCTGCAATTCCTTCTGAATTAAGTCAGCCATGGACTTGACATAACCTTCTCGCTTATACCAAGATTGGATAATAGCAACAGGAAGTCTTGACAGCATCTTGTCCTCACTGTAGAAATATCAGATTATATTTCTATAATGCTCATCTAAAATGACTACAATAAAATAGGACGAATGTTGGATATACAAAATGAGATCATAAATTTACCTAAAGAGGCTTTGGAGAACATGGACACTTGAACCAGTTGTAGAAATTGAATATTGAGGATAAAGAGGAAGCACAACAAGCCTTGTAATCTTGTCCTTCTTAATCTGTCATCAATAAGATATCAGGGCCTTTATGAACATGTAACTACAACTTAGATTCATATACATGAGAATTATGAACTTCCAGTTAATTTCATAACATAACAAAATAACATGTCCAAACTCTTGGTTTTGAACTTTGATTAAGAAGCAGGTATGTAGCGGATTACAAGATTTTCTTAACAATATAGTTGACAAGCAGATCAGGTCAAGACGAAACCGATTCAATCGACGAGATGCAATGCATACCTACAAATTCCAAAAACTAAGGATGTTAAAGAGGCTGACATAGATGAGCATTATAGACTTGAATATCAAAGTGCAGTAGAGTAACATCGTATTAGAAAAAAAAAACTATTTCAGGTTCCAGTTAATTCATCCTGATGCACATTTTCTCTACTACATGTCAAGGAATGAAGATCAGCAAACAAAACTTGCAGTAGCATCTGTCATACTGTGGCCTAGTTTTAAGTGTGAACAAGGGCATGTCATTCTAGAGCAGAAAAAGAAAACTATAAATTTTTACATATTACCTAGAAGACAGATTGAGTGAACAAGGGCGTGTGATTCTAAAGCAGAACAAGGGCGTGTGATTCTAAATGCGATCAGAAACTAGATCACAAACAATCAATAGGCCAATATTAACGTCGCCCATATATACATACAATTAAAAAGAAAACTACAAAAGATTTTTACCTGTATTTGGGTTTGGCTGGTGTTGGGGCTTGCATCAGTTTCTCAGTTGCCTGAGACGAAGGCACAACATTAGTAGGTGCTACATCCGATGACTGTGTTGGTAGCTCACCATCTTCCTCTGTAAGAAAAGTAAAGCACTAGTTATAAAAACTATACACAATTTATAATATAATGCGAATTAAATCCCAAAAACTTCCAAAATTTCCTGAATTATCTAAAAATTTCATAAACTACTACATACTTTTACGTATATAAATTAAAGTATTATAATTGAAGCAAATATAAAGTGATCTAAACACTCCAAATTCTTTAATTCTTGAATCAACGAACTACATTCACATAATACATAAATGCGTATCAAAACCCAAGTTCACCAGTCAACACAACTAAAAGAAATCAAAAAAACTTAGAATAAAGACCCTAGAATTCAATAGAGTCAAACATCATATTATGACGAATCATAGCAGAATGAAACCATTCACTAAGAATAGCATCCAATTTTTTTCCCTCTAACAATTGCTCATCACCCCAAGGGACCTGTATGGCATTAATGCAACAAACACAATGCAAAGCTATTTAACAAGTACTTACTATCTTCGGTGGATTGTTGTTCTGATATTTATTTAGAAACTCCTGCATTCACTTCATCAAGTAAAATCCACACTCCCATTTGTCTGGTTGGTGATTCACAGCAGGGAGTTTCCACCTCAAACTACAAACAAATGGTTCTTTCTAACTAGTCATATGTGCAAAATCATCATAATAGCTAGTAGCAAATAAACAGGCCAGGGTTCTCATCTAATGAACAATAGACTAAGTCAAGTGCAATTAGGATAATGTTAAACAAAGTAATTTAATCACTATCACAAACAAATATTTAAGCCATCACTTTACCCTTAATTATAAGCCGAGGCAATTTAGTTGCTGCTTGTTTTCGATCTAGTTGCTACTCTAACAAATTGAAAATTCAAATGGTTAAAGGGTACCACAACAATTTAATTTATACGGATTTGTGGAAATACTCCACTTGTCATATTTTCTCTACTAAAACAAGATAATGCTTTGCATCTGTTTATGAGTCATATAGCAAAAAGCAATACAAATATAACTAACCAAGTTCGAATAAAACCTAATTTAAATGAAACACAACAATCGTAGTAAACCCAAAAAGAAATTGACCGCAAATACACATATGAAACATAGAAACATAAGTACATAAATAAATAAACAAGAAAAACTTTACTTGGAGGATATTCACGGAGATGAAAAATCGGTCAACACAACATTAGATTTATTGATTATTTGGAGTGATTTTCTAAAGGGTCAGAGAAAGAAGTCGAATGATATTAAATTAATGATATGAAATCATGAACGGTTGACCTTTTTATCTTAGGGTTTTTTTTCAATTGAAACTTAAAAGAGGGAAAAGATATAAGTATCTCCTGCTAAGGAATCTCAAATTTTTTGGGGAGAACATGTTACGAAGATATGTGAGATTTGAGAAAAAAGATAAAGATGGGTGGAGGGGCAATTTGATTTTGTGGAAAATTTTAGGCGGTGCTTGTGAAAAGTTGAGAGGGAAATTTTATTTTGGAAAAAAGGGAAATTTTATTTTGGGAAAAACTAATTGCAGGACATGTAAAATATTACATATAAATTTAATACATCAAATATCTTAATCTTTGTTATTTTATTAAGGGCGGAAATGAGCCGAGTAGTTCGTGAAAAAGCAGGATCATATCAGTAAAAAGCTTGAATGAGCCGAGCTTAAACAAGCTTGAGTTCGAGCCTAAGTTGCAGCTCATCTATCAATCGGGCTCGAGCCTGAGTTTTACATACAAAACTTGATTGAGCTCATGAGCCTAAATGACACTATGATATTTGGCACTTGTAGGGTAACCGTAACAAAAAAGTAGGTATTTGGGATGGATATTAAGAAACTATTCCAAATATGTATGCATTTGGTACGTTTTCTAATAATGGTGCCACATACATGTGTATTTGGAACGGTTTGAGTTACCGGTGCCAAATATTTATGTATTTGGGACGTTTGGTACAACCGGTGCCAAATTTGTATATCTATTTGGAACGCTATATTTTGTTGGTGCCAAATACTCATGTATCTGGAACGGTTGGTACGAACAGTGCCAAGTACCTATATGTATTCACTACAAGAAAACATGGTTTATAGGATCCTTTCATGGGACGTTTTTCAATAGACGCCCTATTGAAACTTCTAATATAACCACTTGACTTTACCTTTGAAACTTTTGGGTTTGTGTTTCCAGATAATCTTGAGTAGCATTTACGAAGGCCTTTGAAAAACATCATGAAGCAATGTGGGAAAACTTGAATTGAAATACACTAGTATGTAAATGCAGACAATTCTTTGGTTTTCGAGCAAATAAACAAGTATTTATAGGAAAAAAAAGCATGAATTCACAATTTCATTAGATGTTTTTTATGAGAAATGAAAGCCAAATCTTGTCGCATCGTGAGGCCCAATGCATTATGTTGAAACATTCGTAATTCATTCACATGATATCGCAGCATGGAAACTGTTGGGTGTCAACGAGTCCCTGTTTCTTTATCACTTGACCCTTACTTTGCAACTGGATCACAACATCTTCGAAAACATTCTAGTAGAAATCCGGTGTGCAGCAAAATGGACAAGACGGGTATCATTGTGAGCGGAATAAAACAGGAGTGAAGACGGTATAATTTTCTGAAAGAATGGAGATGCGTGTGAGGAGATATGGTCGATTATGTGACATTGGGGTGTAGCGGGCTATTATATAAAATAATAAATAGGTGTGTAGTGAGTGCAGAAGGGTATAAACGACAAAACGTGATTCCATGTTCAAGTTTTAGCAATGTAAAAGTTGAGTAAGTTCGAAATACATGTCATTTGGGTCACGATTTTGCAAAACTCCAAATTATACTTCGTTTAATTGAAAAGTTATTACGAGTAGGGGTAGAAATGAGCTTAAGTTTCACATCATTTATTAATCGATCTCAAGCCCGAGCTTTACATACAAAGCTTGATTGGGGTCCCCCCCCCCCCCCCCCCTAAACGACACTATGATATTTTAAGTATTAAACATATATAGAATGTTATGATTTTGTATTACATATAGGTAAGCTTATAAATGAGCTCAATAACAAGCTTATTAACGAGCTCAAAATAGATATATTACGAGCCAAGTTCGAGTCAAGCTTTAATTTTTCATTGTCAAATTGTATAAATGAGTCGAGCTCGAACTTGTATAACACACCAGAGCCTAGCTCGAGCTTAATAAATAAGGCTTGAAACAAGGTTAACTCGAGCTTGAGCTTTATATAACTTAAATGAGCCGAACTCAAGCTCTGGCCGGCTCGAACTCGGCTTGACTCGTTTCCATCCCCAATCACGAGTACTATTTATACTATCTATAAAAAAATAGTTAAAGTGGAAAAATGAAAAGTTAGTGAAATGTGAGAAAAGAAAAAAAGGGAAATGTTGAAACAATTAAGCTGAACAATAAACAATTAATTATGAGCAATTTCAGCTATTAATACAAATATGTTTTAAAAAGAAACTATTAATATATATAAAAAACGGGTTCATCCGAGATGCTTCAAACACGGCCGGTTGACCCGGTTTAATTTGACCAATTTTTTCTACTCAACTCGTTGGGTTGACCCGGTTTATATTGACCCATTTTTTCGACCAAAACAGTTCAACCGGTTGAACCACTCGGGTCAAACCGAGATTCAAAACGGTTGAACCACCCGGGTCAAACCGAGATTCAAAACATTATATTTAATTCTCAAATCTTCAACTATAAACATTTTTAATCACTAAAATTTTATGCCGTTAAAAAAAAATTTCGTTGCTATGAACGTGTCACCCCGGAAATTTCAAGTTCCCTCCCAATTTTAGTATCCCCTAATATTAGCCGCCTAAATTGACCTATTCTGCCAAATCTTTTTCACGTCCTTCTTTTCTCATCCACTAATCAAACTGTTTCACCCTTTTGGTGCCTTACAAGTTACAAGCGGCAGTCCACTACTCCTCATTTGATCATAGATTTAGGTAATCTGATCATTAACAAGTAGAGCACGCCGATTGTCATCCCAATATGGTCGCTCGATGGTGAGGATGATTTTACTTTTTTGTTATAAATGTTAATGTAATTTATTACTTCTTTATGATTATCAAAATCTTTGATCTTGATTTCAAGTAATGGCAGTGTCTTTATTTAGATTGATTATTTGTATAATTGTTCTTAGGACACATATGGTTTGTAGGCTCGTGAAAATGAAGGTTAAATTTTGATTGAAAAATGGAAGCTAGTAATATGGTTTGTCCATATTTTTTACTTCAAGTAGTCGATACAACCTTGGTTACTCATTAGTCAGTGTTAATTTGTTGAAGTAACATTAATTATTTTGGTATAAACAAGAAGAATCAACCAATGCTTATATATCCACATGTTAGCATTCATTATCAATATTGTACACATGCAAACATGTAATTTTGGTCAATTTGGGTTATGTTTATATGCTTAATACATCTGTTTCTTTAGATAAATAACACATATGAGATTCTCCAAGAAATGGTAGAATTTATGTGGTATTTTGGTAATTTTGAACCTATGTTTATAGCCATTTTAAGGTATATGTATTCTAGTGCAGCCCATTAAATTATATTATCACATTCTTTTTTATGCTTCAGTTGTTTAGACTTGCACATAAAATACATGTAGATTTATCGGTCTTGGGTTTGAAGTCGTTCAACTCGTCGTAGATATAAGCTCCAGTGAAAGTCTACCAATAAATGTCTTATTGCCACAATAATATAGTATAATCCAAGAGGCAAGGGTTGAGTGAGAATGATTCTCAATTTCTCATGGTACAAATGTTCCCTACACATCACTACAAGTCTACAAGGTCTCTTTGTAGCTAATTTACTCTAACCTTCTTACTGGTATGTGTCTATTTGAATTGATATTCCGTATTCTTAATAAATCAACTATGACACCTACGGTTGGACTTCAAGTTTACCTTTAAAGCATTTTAAACTTTAAAATTGTTTCAATAAAATGGATCAGGTGTTTCAAGTTTGTATGTTTCAATTCAGATGTATGATTTTTGTTGAATATTGATAGTTCCAAATTCCAATTGACTCTCCAGCTTCAGTTTTACATTGCTGATTATAAAACAAAGACGCGGGGACACATGCACAAGCCTCCAGTGAAGGCATTAGGGATTCCTATCTTATCTATAAACTGGAATTCTCCTCAGCGGAAGGTGAAACAGAAGGTGAGGCAGCAACACAGTAGCCTCAATGGGCATTAAACGTTGGGCGGAAGGCTCTTTCCTAATGCAAATAAAAAATCCCACCCAAAAAGGACAAAATGATTTTAGGGGTCTCAAGAGAAAAAGGAAGCTGGTGTTTGCAGATTATGAAATCAGCGCAGGGAAAAGACTGCATCTTCCTTTGTAAAGCAGGTCCGTCAAAGTTTTACTTATTCCTTTGTAACCTAAGGATGCACAAAAGTGTCACGACCTGATATATTATTATTAATATAGACGCATAAAGGTTTAGAATTGAATGATATAATTTTGTAATCATATTTTGACATACTAAATAGTTATAAGAAATATGACTTTTATTTTGGACAAAAAGTTTTTTTGGTCAACCAAACTCAGTGTGATTCGCACTAAAAGTTACATTATTTTATCCGTTACTCAACCCCTTGAACTGCTACCTGTAATATTTTAGGTGTTAATATATTTAAATCGTTAACATATATGTCTACTGTATGTTTATCTTTTGTGAAAATTCGGGATGAGGCAGATGATCTTGCCATTACATCAATTGTTGAGGCTCACAGTTACAGAGAAGAATAATCTGTTACAGAAGCAGATAGGTCATCTCTTAGAGTGAAGCCGGGGGACCAAGTCCTTGTGAGTGGATTAGGAAATAAATTGGCGACTATAGTTGAGGTACTTGGAACTGATGGTATGGCCCTTGTTCAATATGGAAAAGTCAGGGTCCGTGTGAACATAAGCAATATG
Source organism: Artemisia argyi (assembly GCA_030686995.1). Lineage (NCBI taxonomy): Eukaryota > Viridiplantae > Streptophyta > Magnoliopsida > Asterales > Asteraceae > Artemisia > Artemisia argyi. The sequence goes on from CM060679.1 coordinate 159,004,313, forward strand.
AGAGTTGTTCAGACTTCAGAGTAGTGATATGACTGTGCCATCAAATTTGCAACCACAAATAAAAAAGCAGGTATGTATCCACAGAGATTTACCACAAATTGCAATCATAAATTGTCGCGTAGTAATTTGAACTTTAGATTTATGTGTAGTTCTAAAGATTTTGATATATAACATGAATTGCTCATGATGTTTTCGGATAATTGCATATACCCGCAGTTATAAAATTGACACTTCTGATTCAGTATGTCCTCCTAGAGTATGTGCAATGCTGGCATCACATGCCTATAGATCATTGGTTGTGATTGGAGATCCAATTGGAAGAAACGAGATGCAAAAGGTGGCTTTCTCTTCCTTCTTCTAAGTTAGAATTGGGTACTTTTTTGGCTTAAGATTTATATTGTTTTCTTTCTGCATTTAACATTTTAATCGTTTCGGCTTCTCAACTTTAGCAAATTTGTTTCTATGGTTTTTGTGATTGTAGATAGTTGCACATTTGAGGGTCTAAGATCACAATGGATTATCGACATGGAAGACCAACAATGCGTGACTTGGTGGATTTAACAACTGTACTGTACATAAACAATACAAATGTTTAGATGAAGAGGATTTAGCCTTGTGACATTACAAACATCTTTAATCCAACCATCGGTGTATATTCTTAGGTTAGCGCCAGAGAAACTATTGAGCTCGAGCTGAGCTTTATGTTAGCGTGATGTTTGATCTTTTAGCCCTGCTACAAGTGATTGTATAGCTTCGAATTTATGAATGATTAATAAAATTTGAGTTGAATCTATTTTGGCTTCCTATTCCTAGTTACATTTTATTTACACGAACTTAATATGATGTTATATCAAATATGTTTGGAGTGGAAAAGAACAAAGCCAAATACATGCAAGTGTATGTTTAAATCTTGTTTGGTTATTGTTTCATGTAACATTGCCTTTATGACTCACTTTCTTAATAAATTTACCTTAAAGATAAAAAAAAAAAATGATTGACGAGTTATTTAGGCGTATTTTGTGTTATTGTTGTTCATCTAATTTCCATATGAATTTTATGTTCGGGTGGCCTTTTGTAATATTTAGTCACATACAATTAAGCATAACATGACCAAAAGTGTGAATAAGTGTGATCATATGATGTTTAAAGTGAAGGAACGTGTATTTTGGTGTGGCTATTGATCATCCAATGGCCACATGAATTTTGTTTTTGTGTGGCCTTTGGTAGCATTTAGTCACACAATGCATTCTTTTGGGTGTATTTAGTCACATACAATTAAGCATAAAGTGACAAAAAATGTGAATAAGTGTGACCATATGATTTTTAAAGTGAAGGAATGTGTATCTTGTGTGACTATTGATCATACAATAGCCACATGACATTTGTTTTTGTGTGGCCTTTGGTAGCATTTAGTCACACAAAACATGTTTTTGGGGTGTATTTAGACACATACAATTAAGAATAAAGTGACTACAAGTGTAAATATGTGTGACCATATGATGTTTAAAGTGGAGGAATTTGTATTTTATGTGACTATTGATCATCCAATGGCCACGTGAATTTCATTTCTGTGTGGCCTTTGGTAACATTTAGTCACACAAAGCATGCTTTTCTGGGTATATCAAGTCACATACAATTAATCATAAAGTGACCAAAGGTGTGAATAAATGTAACCATATAATGTTTAAAGTGAGGAATGTGTATTTGTGTGACTATTGATCATCCAATGGTCACATGAATTTTGTTTTTGTGTGGCCTTTGGTAACTGATGTTGCATTTTTACGCGTATCAAATTAATATACAAGGTAGACGTGAGTGGAATTCACTAATCAACCTTTAGGAAAAGGAAGACTTGCGAAAACTCGTGAATACAATATATATATATATGTGATACTGGGTAAGTGATTACCCGGGTCGTGTCCCAACGAGGTGTGAATTGACAATATCGTGTGAGATTCGAGATTAAAATGCTTGTAAGGAATGGTTTTGATTATTTGGTATTGTAAAACTACGATAAAAATGCAATTAACGTACGAACAATTAAATAAACGCAACTAGAACATAAATTCAAACAAGGAATGAAAAATTAAACTTAAAATCTACTCAAAATCCTACGGGAATGATAATAGGAAACTAGGGAATCTTAAAACGTAATCTAATTTTTGAAACGTAAAAGTAATTTAAATAAAACGTAAGTGCGCAAATTAAAACGTGAAATTAAACCTACACTAGGCTTACGGGTGTAAATTTTTTTTTTATGATTATAATAATAAAAGAAAATTTTTGAAAAAGAAAAATATTTTTTTGGACTTTTATATTTTTTATAATAATTTAAAAACAATTAAAACTTAATTAAATTCTAAAAATACTAAAACTTAAAGGAAAATTCTGAAAATTTTTTGGTAATTAAACAAACTTAAATCTAATCTAGGAAAAATAAAAATTTGAATTAAGCAGTACAAAATAAGCCGAAATAAGCACTTCTAAAAGCTGAATATAAATAAGCAAACTAAAACTAAACTATTATAAATATTAGCTAAGGCAACTATAACAACAAAGTGACAATAGCACAGATGGTGAGAGTGGTATATGTTGGGTGTCTATTTGGGAGCCTGAGGTCAGGGGTTCGAATCCCTTCCAACCTTTTTTGCCAAACTATTTTTTTACTTTTATATATTTTTTTTATATACTTAAACAGCAATAACAACAACTTGTGAAAACAAGAAAATCTTAAACTGAAATTGATCCAAACTCAACTTTTAACCAGGTTCAGAATCTTTTTTTTTTTTTTTTTTTTTTTTTTTTTTTTTTAGAAATCATCAACACCTAACCACTCACCAATAAGCCATTAAGTCACACATAAGCTCAAACAAACAATGAAAATAACAAACAATAACAATGACAACAAGACGGATCAAATGATAAATAATTAACAAGCCAAATTCAAACAGATAGCAAGTTAAAAATGAATCCCGTACGTGCTTACGTAACAGCAGAAATGAGTAACTTTGAGACCAAAAATAAGCTAATTAATGAGCAATACTAGGGAAACTGAAACCACACATATGAAAACAACCTGGGTGACTACTCAAATCCACAATTATCAATAAAAATGATCAAGAATCTGACATGATATCATTAAAAGAAAAACGGGGCAAAACTGGTACAGGGGAAGCAATGGGTCACACAGTGTACTTAGGACCTAGAAAACTATTAGAAAAAAAATTCCTAAAAATCAAATAAAATTATACGCATAAAGATGGACTGGAAAATAATCTATAAACTAAGTTTCAAGCCATGAAAGCGAGAATTGAACAAATCAAAAATCCCTATGTGAGGGCTGTTGGGGCAAAGGGCTGCTGATGTAGCAGACCTGCTCATAGCAGTTGGTTTTCGGACCCAAAACTAGACCACCCAAATTATCTCAAAATGCAACATAAGCTAAAATAAATTGAGTTTGTACAACAATCTATTAGAATATGCCAAATCCCAATCCTAAATCTAATTCTAATCTGCCTAAAAGTTAGATCAAAGGGGGCTATATGAGACATGCAACTGATGAACAGTGGGTCAAAAAGGGTTCGTTTGGGCAGAAAACTGCAGGCATGAATGGGCCAAAATGGGGGTACTTCAGTGGCTGTTGTAGCAGCATATAGACCCAAGATAAGCTGAAATATATGAAGACTATACTACTAGCTAACTGAATATTGAAAACCAAGACCTAAAACTAGCATAAACTAAACTAGAAACAGCTTCGAAAGTGAACTTGTGGGGCTGCATAGCTGATGGGTAGAATCTAACATGAATCGATGGTATAGCAGGCTACTAACAAGTTCATTAAACCAAACTTTAAATGAACATGGGAAAGCTCACTACGGCTAACTAGGGACCTAAAAGCTATAGTGAAACAGGTAATAAGCATGTATCTAAAACCTATAATCCTAACAGCCAAAGCAACTAAACAGGCCTAAGGAGGTTTTCACTCAAAATCTCAAGTAATTCCAAACACCCTCTTATGGCAAAGCTGTTACAATTTAAAGGGAGATAAGACCAAACAAAGCTAAGACTTGTGAACACCAAATGTTAACTAAGTTTCAAAACGACTTTTGAAAGCTTAAAACAGATTTTTGATAAAAGAAAGACAGAATTTAAACGAAACTTGAATTTTTCATTAAAATTAAAAAGAAACAGTACAATTCTTGAAAGAAATTACAACTCAGATAAAAAAAAGACGAGAAAATTAAATGGCCAAGAATCTTTCTAAAGTGCTTAAAAGATTGGACAAAAAGCTATGTTTGTTGAGGCTGCCATTTATAAGCCCACTGCTAGGGTTTCTCTTATTCTTTGTCTTCTACTGAGTGTGTTTCTTGTGTGAGTAACATGAGCGTTGGATTCCACCTTGTGCTTTCTTGCCTCCATCTCAGTCGTTGATCAAGATTTGGGCACCAATCCTCGCATTTTTAGCCATTGGATGGGATGAGGAGTTGAGGATAGCTGAGGTGGAGTGGATGAGGTATCTCGTGACTTGTTTGGTAACATGTGAAGGGGGTGGAGTCTCGTGATTCTTTCTTGGGGAAGGAGAGATGGTGATTTCTTGGCGTGTAGCTGGAAAAGGGTGGAGGTGGTTTGTTTTCTGGATAAAGCGAGGAGGTCAGGGATGAGAAAGGGGGCGTTTGGTTTGACCTAGGTCAGGGATGAGAAATACGTTTTATTAAAAACGTAATATGGGTTGGGGTATTAGGCTGGATGGTTGAAGTGGGCTTGGGGTAATATGATTTGATGGTGTGGGCAGGGATGGGTATTGGTGGATTATATTGAATCCGTTTGGTTTGTAGCAACAAGGAACACAAGGACTAAGTGTGTAATTTACCGAATCTTGAGGGCTTTTTCCTGCCATCTTTCAAAGTTCATCAAAGGACCAATAATGCCAAGTTATGAATTTCCAAGGTCAACTTTGTTAGTTTTCTTCAATTCGTAACTCCCGGGTCACTTTCGCCAAATTCCAAGTTGCAGGGACCAATATTGTAACTTTTTTCAAAATTCTTACCCAAAGATCGTTATTTGGTAGTTTATGATTTCCAAAAGACATTTGTTGATTTTTCTTTTAAAATAAACGCTCAGGGACTAGTTTTGACAAATTCTGAAAGTTGGGGGACTGAAGCTGCCAATTATGCAAACTTTGTTCGTTTTTCGTTTGTTTTCGATTATTTTGCATTTGAAACATATAAAACACGATCTTTGGGATATTTTCATTATTTTGATGCATTCTTGAGTGTTTTCTCGTGTTTTGGCAGTTAAAATACGGTAAAAATGATGAGTATTTACACACTCATCAATCCCCCACACTTGAGTATTGCTAGTCCCTAGCAATCTTTTGTGAAAAACTTGATGGATTTGAAAATCTCTTTACCAAAAGCCATCACTTATGGAGTAGCCAGGTGTAAGAACTATGGCACACCTGATAACCGTGTGATCTTGAGCAAACCACCAGCTGTCAACGGGTTTGATTAGTCTTTACCAAAAGCCGTTTGCTTCTGGACTAGCCAGCTCTTGATGGAATAGTAAACATCTTGGTGAGCTGATTACCAATTATGGATTTTCCACGGCCTTTACCACAAGCCATAATCTTGTGGGCTAGCCAACTCATTTGCTTTTGAGGATATGGGGAGTTGAGGAACCATACAATTTTTGGAAAATTGCAAGCCATAAACGGATTTGATATATCTTTACCAAGAGCCGTTTGCTCCTGGATTAGCCAATTCTTTTGTCGGTTAGACTTGGCGGACTGATAACCACAAAAATTTTGAAGCACAAGTGAAATTTTTTTTTTAAATTTTTGCCAAAAACGGGGGTATAAGATAGTAAAATGTGATAAAATTCGCTAGAATAGCGAAATACCCCCCACACTTAGAATGAATATTGTCCTCAATATTCAAAGTCCTGGCTATTATGCCGACCCTTTGAACGTAAAAGGGCAACATTACAAGCTAAATGTGGAAACACAATTTTGTTTTTCACTTTATTTGTAACCACAGTATGGGAATTCCCCCACACTTAGGGTGAAAACCCTATAAGCATGCTACTGTTTTTGTTTACCGAGTCGCTAGCTTGACTCGACCCCGAATTCATTTGTCCTTGGGGAAGCAAGATGTGGAAGAAGGAATCTCCATCGGACTTTCATTCAAGATGTTTGGACAAACATTTGAAGCACGTGAAAGTTCCACACCGATGAGATAAGTACCCGGCTCAAGATAACGGCAAATGAAAATGCCGGGATCAAAGATGGTGTCCTCATTCCCGAAGGAGTGAAGAACAAGAGAAGTCACCTTATAGGTGAAGAAAAGGAAGAAAACCATGATGAAAATCATGATTTGATTTTCTTCCTCGAGGTCAGGCTCAGTAGCCTGAATTTGGATTTCAAAGGTTAAGCTCATAAACATCCCGGGAGGGTGGGTGGGAATTTGCAAATTCTCATGATTGAGTGCATCTCCCCCCGGGCTATCAAACTCTGGAGGAGTCATGATATGATGAGTGAGTTCACCGGAGAACTCCTCATGAAGAGAATTATTCACAAGATGTGAATCTGTAAATTCATGTTCCGAAATAGACTCATCACAATCCTCAATCTGAGTACCAAAGATTGGATTATCAGAAATCAAGGTGAATTCGGATTCGAATTCAAATAGAGGATTGGTGAGAGTTGTTTTGAATGGTTCAGGAACAAAGTGATTAATATTCTCACTTGGACTGCTGAGATAAGAACTGAGTGACGGATCATGATATAGGAGACTTTCAATTTCTCCAAGATCGGCTTCAAAGTCAACGAGATCATCGTCACTTCCCATTGGAAGTGGATTGATGTGAGTGAGTTCATCGGCGAACTCCTCAAGAAGATGATCAGCATCAGAATGTGGAACTGATGCCTCAACATACTTGATGTCTCCATAAGATGCACAATCTTTGCTACAATCGGAGAAAGTCTCAATTTGATCGTTCGAACACTCAAGAGGGGAAAGTAAATCACACATATGGTCCAAAGTTCCCTGTGACTCTCTTGGGATTGGGACAAGGTTCTCAACACTAGAATTTATGAATTCGTCCGATTCCTTATCAGGAACAGTGCTAAGATGCTCATCCCCCATGTTTAGAGAGTGAGTGTGAACTTCGGGTGTGATAACAACAGACTGATCTTTCATGGAAGGAACCTCAACTGATGAATTTGATGAGCCTTGAAGAATATCAAGGGTATCTTCATCATAACTATCGTCATCGTCATCATCATCGTGGATGATAGTTTTACGCATTCGAAATCTTACTCTAGCTGCTTCTTCTGCTTCTTCAGCTAGTATTTCTTTGTAAGACTTCGGACGAGGTTCTTCCGGAGCAGGTTTGTTAACCAATTCCTTAAGGTCATTTAAAGTATTTAAAACATTTTGCAAAAGTTCTTGTGGAAATGGTTGAGGTTGTGTTTCAAAAGTTTGGTATTGTGGAGGTTGGTCGTGATAATTGTTGTCACAAGGAAAAAGATTCCTAGTTTGACAATCGGTGCTAAAATGCGGACCTCCACAATACTCACAACCGTATTGTTGTGAAGTTGGTGCATTTTGAAACGATATGGCATTGCAATTTTGATAATACGGATTATGCTCATATGAAATGAAATTGTTTTGTGGCTCATTGCAAACGCTCGGATTAGAATCGTAAGCGAATGAATTACTCGAACCACAAAACAAACAACTTCCGTTTTGAATATCATTACCACATCGTTCACATGTACACCAACGACATGGCAACCCGAAAAGCGGCTCACCACAACCGACACAAGGAATAAAAGTCAGAGGTGGGACAAGTGGTGTGCTCTGAGAGCTAGGAATTTCCACCACTTCCGTTATGGTCTCCGGTTTTTGTTCTTGATAAACGTGAAGATTAGGCAAGTCATTCTTTTCAGTCACTGCTCTATGCTCTGTACACTTGCTTGACAAACCTTTAACCGTAAATCCTGAAAGGTTAGGGTCAATTCTTGATGATTTGTCATAAATAGCACGTATCTCAGGCAGTGATGGGTAGTTGGAAGAATTCGGTGAATCATCGAGAGAATTTGGATGTATGAACAAATTGCACGTAGTGCAAAAGCTGTTACTACAATTGTTTCCACACTTCTCACAAATACACCGGAAACAACGATAGCCGTTCTCAATCGGGCTTTTACAGTGAAAACACGTGTAGCCGAGAGACGCCATAAGAATTATACATGAGAGGGGTATAAGAAGGTAGAATCAAACGAATGGAGGGTAAAGAAGAATATTTTTGGGTTTTCCGAAAAACACATCAATTAAAACGAGACCAACTCAAAAAGACAATTGTGAACTTAAACCAATAATCACAATGTAAATGGCTTCTTTGAAAAAGGTACACCAATTCACAAGGATACAATGGCAAGTTTTAATCTTTTATTTGGGAACTTATTAATGTTCACACCCCCAGTTGGAAGGTGTTCAGCCTTGGTTCTCGGCGGTGTGTTTTATGTTAATTTTTATTTAAACAAAGAAAACCGGAAAATCTTTTTGTATTTTTTATATGATAAATATATATACAAAAGAAAAGGAAAATATTTTTGTGTTTTATAAGTTTTTGAAAACGATAACTTCTTGACGAAGGTTCTACAAGTCACTAATCGTTGAAATCATAATGATATTGTCGCAACATAACCTCCCCGGCAACGGCGCCATTTTGATGTTGCATTTTTACGCGTATCAAATTAATATACAAGGTAGACGTGAGTGGAATTCACTAATCAACCTTTAGGAAAAGGAAGACTTGCGAAAACTCGTGAATACAATATATATATGTGATACCGGGTAAGTGATTACCCGGGTCGTGTCCCAACGAGGTGTGAATTGACAATATCGTGTGAGATTCGAGATTAAAATGCTTGTAAGGAATGGTTTTGATTATTTGGTATTGTAAAACTACGATAAAAATGCAATTAACGTACGAACAATTAAATAAACGCAACTAGAACATAAATTCAAACAAGGAATGAAAAATTAAACTTAAAATCTACTCAAAATCCTACGGGAATGATAATAGGAAACTAGGGAATCTTAAAACGTAATCTAATTTTTGAAACGTAAAAGTAATTTAAATAAAACGTAAGTGCGCAAATTAAAACGTGAAATTAAACCTACACTAGGCTTACGGGTGTAAAAATTATTTTTTTATGATTCTAATAATAAAAGAAATTTTTTGAAAAAGAAAAATATTTTTTTGGACTTTTATATTTTTTATAATAATTTAAAAACAATTAAAACTTAATTAAATTCTAAAAATACTAAAACTTAAAGGAAAATTCTGAAAATTTTTTGGTAATTAAACAAACATAAATCTAATATAGGAAAAATAAAAATTTGAATTAAGCAGTACAAAATAAGCCGAAATAACCACTTCTAAAAGCTGAATATAAATAAGCAAACTAAAACTAAACTATTATAAATATTAGCTAAGGCAACTATAACAACAAAGTGACAATAGCACAGATGGTGAGAGTGGTATATGTTAGGTGTCTATTTGGGAGCCTGAGGTCAGGGGTTCGAATCCCTTCCAACCTTTTTTGCCAAACTATTTTTTTACTTTTATATATTTTTTTTATATACTTAAACAGCAATAACAACAACTTGTGAAAACAAGAAAATCTTAAACTGAAATTGATCCAAACTCAACTTTTAACCAGGTTCAGAATCTTTTTTTTTTTTTTTTTTTTTTTTTCTTTTTTTTTTTGCATTTTTAGAAATCATCAACACCTAACCACTCACCAATAAGCCATTAAGTCACACATAAGCTCAAACAAACAATGAAAATAACAAACAATAACAATGACAACTAGACGGATCAAATGATAAATAATTAACAAGCCAAATTCAAACAGATAGCAAGTTAAAAATGAATCCCGTACGTGCTTACGTAACAGCGGAAATGAGTAACTTTGAGACCAAAAATAAGCTAATTAATGAGCAATACTAGGGAAACTGAAACCACACATATGAAAACAACCTGGGTGACTAATCAAATCCACAATTATCAATAAAAATGATCAAGAATCTGGCATGATATCAATAAAAGAAAAACAGGGCAAAACTGGTACAGGGGAAGCAATGGGTCACACAGGGTACTTAGGACCTAGAAAACTGTTAGAAAAAAAATTCCTAAAAATCAAATAAAATTATACGCATGAAGATGGACTGGAAAATAATCTATAAACTAAGTTTCAAGCCATGAAAGCGAGAATTGAACAAATCAAAAATCCCTATGTGAGGGCTGTTGGGGCAAAGGGCTGCTGATGTAGCAGACCTGCTCATAGCAGTTGGTTTTCGGACCCAAAACTAGACCACCCAAATTATCTCAAAATGCAACATAAGCTAAAATAAATTGAGTTTGTACAACAATCTATTAGAATATGCCAAATCCCAATCCTAAATCTAATTCTAATCTGCCTAAAAGTTAGATCAAAGGGGGCTATATGAGACATGCAACTGATGAACAGTGGGTCAAAAAGGGTTCGTTTGGGCAGAAAACTGCAGGCATGAATGGGCCAAAATGGGGGTACTTCAGTGGCTGTTGTAGCAGCATATAGACCCAAGATAAGCTGAAATATATGAAGACTATACTACTAGCTAACTGAATATTGAAAACCAAGACCTAAAACTAGCATAAACTAAACTAGAAACAGCTTCGAAAGTGAACTTGTGGGGCTGCATAGCTGATGGGTAGAATCTAACATGAATCGATGGTATAGCAGGCTACTAACAAGTTCATTAAACCAAACTTTAAATGAACATGGGAAAGCTCACTACGGCTAACTAGGGACCTAAAAGCTATAGTGAAACAGGTAATAAGCATGTATCTAAAACCTATAATCCTAACAGCCAAAGCAACTAAACAGGCCTAAGGAGGTTTTCACTCAAAATCTCAAGTAATTCCAAACACCCTCTTATGGCAAAGCTGTTACAATTTAAAGGGAGATAAGACCAAACAAAGCTAAGACTTGTGAACACCAAATGTTAACTAAGTTTCAAAACGACTTTTGAAAGCTTAAAACAGATTTTTGATAAAAGAAAGACAGAATTTAAACGAAACTTGAATTTTTCATTAAAATTAAAAAGAAACAGTACAATTCTTGAAAGAAATTACAACTCAGATAAAAAAAAGACGAGAAAATTAAATGGCCAAGAATCTTTCTAAAGTGCTTAAAAGATTGGACAAAAAGCTATGTTTGTTGAGGCTGCCATTTATAAGCCCACTGCTAGGGTTTCTCTTATTCTTTGTCTTCTACTGAGTGTGTTTCTTGTGTGAGTAACATGAGCGTTGGATTCCACCTTGTGCTTTCTTGCCTCCATCTCAGTCGTTGATCAAGATTTGGGCACCAATCCTCGCATTTTTAGCCATTGGATGGGATGAGGAGTTGAGGATAGCTGAGGTGGAGTGGATGAGGTATCTCGTGACTTGTTTGGTAACATGTGAAGGGGGTGGAGTCTCGTGATTCTTTCTTGGGGAAGGAGAGATGGTGATTTCTTGGCGTGTAGCTGGAAAAGGGTGGAGGTGGTTTGTTTTCTGGATAAAGCGAGGAGGTCAGGGATGAGAAAGGGGGCGTTTGGTTTGACCTAGGTCAGGGATGAGAAATACGTTTTATTAAAAACGTAATATGGGTTGGGGTATTGGGCTGGATGGTTGAAGTGGGCTTGGAGTAATATGATTTGATGGTGTGGGCAGGGATGGGTATTGGTGGATTATATTGAATCCGTTTGGTTTGTAGCAACAAGGAACACAAGGACTAAGTGTGTAATTTACCGAATCTTGAGGGCTTTTTCCTGCCATCTTTCAAAGTTCATCAAAGGACCAATAATGCCAAGTTATGAATTTCCAAGGTCAACTTTGTTAGTTTTCTTCAATTCGTAACTCCCGGGTCACTTTCGCCAAATTCCAAGTTGCAGGGACCAATATTGTAACTTTTTTCAAAATTCTTACCCAAAGATCGTTATTTGGTAGTTTATGATTTCCAAAAGACATTTGTTGATTTTTCTTTTAAAATAAACGCTCAGGGACTAGTTTTGACAAATTCTGAAAGTTGGGGGACTGAAGCTGCCAATTATGCAAACTTTGTTCGTTTTTCGTTTGTTTTCGATTATTTTGCATTTGAAACATATAAAACACGATCTTTGGGATATTTTCATTATTTTGATGCATTCTTGAGTGTTTTCTCGTGTTTTGGCAGTTAAAATACGGTAAAAATGATGAGTATTTACACACTCATCAATCCCCCACACTTGAGTATTGCTAGTCCCTAGCAATCTTTTGTGAAAAACTTGATGGATTTGAAAATCTCTTTACCAAAAGCCATCACTTATGGAGTAGCCAGGTGTAAGAACTATGGCACACCTGATAACCGTGTGATCTTGAGCAAACCACCAGCTGTCAACGGGTTTGATTAGTCTTTACCAAAAGCCGTTTGCTTCTGGACTAGCCAGCTCTTGATGGAATAGTCAACATCTTGGTGAGCTGATTACCAATTATGGATTTTCCACGGCCTTTACCACAAGCCATAATCTTGTGGGCTAGCCAACTCATTTGCTTTTGAGGATATGGGGAGTTGAGGAACCATACAATTTTTGGAAAATTGCAAGCCATAAACGGATTTGATATATCTTTACCAAGAGCCGTTTGCTCCTGGATTAGCCAATTCTTTTGTCGGTTAGACTTGGCGGACTGATAACCACAAAAATTTTGAAGCACAAGTGAAATTTTTTTTTTAAATTTTTGCCAAAAACGGGGGTATAAGATAGTAAAATGTGATAAAATTCGCTAGAATAGCGAAATACCCCCCACACTTAGAATGAATATTGTCCTCAATATTCAAAGTCCTGGCTATTATGCCGACCCTTTGAACGTAAAAGGGCAACATTACAAGCTAAATGTGGAAACACAATTTTGTTTTTCACTTTATTTGTAACCACAGTATGGGAATTCCCCCACACTTAGGGTGAAAACCCTATAAGCATGCTACTGTTTTTGTTTACCGAGTCGCTAGCTTGACTCGACCCCGAATTCATTTGTCCTTGGGGAAGCAAGATGTGGAAGAAGGAATCTCCATCGGACTTTCATTCAAGATGTTTGGACAAACATTTGAAGCACGTGAAAGTTCCACACCGATGAGATAAGTACCCGGCTCAAGATAACGGCAAATGAAAATGCTGGGATCAAAGATGGTGTCCTCATTCCCGAAGGAGTGAAGAACAAGAGAAGTCACCTTATAGGTGAAGAAAAGGAAGAAAACCATGATGAAAATCATGATTTGATTTTCTTCCTCGAGGTCAGGCTCAGTAGCCTGAATTTGGATTTCAAAGGTTAAGCTCATAAACATCCCGGGAGGGTGGGTGGGAATTTGCAAATTCTCATGATTGAGTGCATGTCCACCCGGGCTATCAAACTCCGGAGGAGTCATGATATGATGAGTGAGTTCACCGGAGAACTCCTCATGAAGAGAATTATTCACAAGATGTGAATCTGTAAATTCATGTTCCGGAATAGACTCATCACAATCCTCAATCTGAGTACCAAAGATTGGATTTTCAGAAATCAAGGTGAATTCGGATTCGAATTCAAATAGAGGATTGGTGAGAGTTGTTTTGAATGCTTCAGGAACAAAGTGATTAATATTCTCACTTGGACTGCTGGGATAAGAACTGAGTGACGGATCATGATATTGGAGACTTTCAATTTCTCCAAGATCGGCTTCAAAGTCAACGAGATCATCATCACTTCCCATTGGAAGTGGATTGATGTGAGTGAGTTCATCGGCGAACTCCTCAAGAAGATGATCAGCATCAGAATGTGGAACTGATGCCTCAACATACTCGATGTCTCCATAAGATGCACAATCTTCGCTACAATCGGAGAAAGTCTCAATTTGATCAATTTGTATTTTATGTGACTATTGATCATCCAATGGCCACGTGAATTTCATTTTTGTGTGGCCTTTGGTAACATTTAGTCACACAAAGCATGCTTTTTTGGGTGTATCAAGTCACATACAATTAAAATCATAAAGTGACCAAAGGTGTGAATAAATGTGACCATATAATGTTTAAAGTGAGGAATGTGTATTTGTGTGACTATTGATCATCCAATGGTCACATGAATTTTGTTTTTGTGTGGCCTTTGGTAACATTTAGTCAAACAAAGCATGTTTTTTTGGGTGTATTTAGTCACATATAACTAAGCATGAAGTGACCAAAAGTGTGAATAAGTGTGACCATATTATGTTTAAAGTGAAGGAATGTGTATTTTGTGTGACTATTGATCATCAAATGGCCACATGAATTTTGTTTTTGTGCGGCCTTTGGTAACATTTAGTCACACAAAGCATGCTTTTTTGGTTGTATTTAGTCACATACAATTAAGCATAAAGTGACCAAATGTGTGAATAAATGTGACAATATGATGTTTAAAGTGAAGGAATGTGTATTTTGTGTGACTATTGATCATCCAATGGCCACATGAATTTGGTTTTTGTGTGGCCTTTGGTAACATTTAGTCACACAAAGCATGCTTTTTTGGGTGTATTTAGTCACATACAACTAAGCATAAAGTGACTAAAAGTGTGAATAAGTGTGACCATATGATGTTTAAAGTGAAGGAATGCGTATTTTGTGTGACTATTGATCATGCAATGCCCACATGAATTTTGTTTTTGTGTAACCTTTGGTAACATTTAGTCACACAAAGCATGGTTTTTTTGTGTATTTAGTCACATACAATTAAGCATAACATGACCAAAAGTGTGAATAAGTGTGAACATATGATGTTTAAAATGAAGGAATGTGTATTTTGTGTGGCTATTGATCATACAATGGCCGTATGAATTTTGTTTTTGTGCAGCCTTTGGTAACATTTAGTCACACAAAGCATGCTTTTGGGGTGTATTTAGTCACATGCAATTAAGCATAAAGTGGCCAAAAGTGTGAATAAGTGTGACCATATGGTGTTTAAAGTGAAGGAATGTGTATTTTGTGTGACTATTAATCATCGAATGGCCACATAAATTTTGTTTTTGTGTGGTTTTTATGTTTGTTTTGGGTAATTAGTCACATACAATTAAGAATAAAGTGACCAAAACGGTTAATAAGTGTGACCATATGGTGTTTAAAGTGAGTAAATGTTTATTTTGTGTCACTATTGTTCATCCAATAGCCACATGAATTTATATGTTTATAATGAAAAAATGTGTATTAAGTTACGTGACCATATGTACTTGATTTTGGCTACATTTAAATAATGTGTGACAAAACATTTAGTGTGACCATATATGACATTTGGTCCTAGTATTTGAAGTAAATGTGACTATATACATCAAATTTTGCCAAGCTAACACAAACTAAACTTTAAACACACATATTAACTTACGTGACCATATTTACTGGATTTTTGCTACACTTAACCAATGTGTGACAAAACGTTTAGTGTGACCATATATCGCATTTGGTCACAGTGTTCAAGTGTGTGACATATATTTGTCACTTTTTATATGTATATCGTGACTAATGCTTCAATCTTACTTTTCATTAGTCACACGTTCCAATTTGATATGTAGCTAAATAATTATCAAAACATATCAGTCACCCTTAAATAATATGTGACAAACTTGACTGTATGATTTAGACACACAAAATATTATTTCATGTGACTAATGCATCAAGGTTACTTGTATTTGTCACACATTCCAAATTCATATGTGACGATATGATCTGAAACGAAACTACCAGATACCTTTGGCCACATAACGATCGATTGTGTGGCAATAGAGTCCTAATGGTTACACAATCAAAATGTTCATGTGTGGCTAATTAGTAAATGCTGTCAATTTTCGCACCTTCGGCCACACAAATATGTGAATGTGTGGCTGTTCGATTTTGACCATGTGTGACCAAATCCATGTTTTGTACTAGTGGTCACCATATCCCATAATGGCTCCAAAATGGTCATTCCCGAATCTAACAGTCCCGATAAACTTTTTCATGAAATTTTTGAGCAGAGAACGATCCCCTGTCATATGCTTTGAGCAGCTTGAGTCCAAATACCACGGGACGATTTGTACGACCTGCATTTGAAACCAGACAAATATGGATAACTGAAAGACATGGACCCCCTCCCCCCAGAGTAATTGGGATCGAATTGGTTAGCACAAACATAATTAGGAGAAATAGGATTAGTGTATGTAATGATTTCCTCAGTGGAAACTACACTAGTTGGTGCAGGGGACCTATTGTCAAGGAATTGTGTCACTAAAGGGAATTTTCTACCAGTTACCTTCCATTCCTTAACATTTACAAGCTTAGGATTGTTCATTTTAGTTAAGGGGCACTGACTTCCTAAAGTGAACATTCTTCCCATAGGTCTTCACTGATATCCTACATTGGAGAATATTTTTTCTTTAGCATTCCAGCTATGTTTTTCCAGTTTATGTGTCTTAGCAGCTTTAGCTGAGGATGAGTATGAAGACTTCAAATATGACACAACACAATTATCATGATTACCAGAAAACAAACAGTCATTACATGTCATACAAGCAGCATTAGAATTCGAATTAATTACAGTACGCTTATAGCTAATACTAGAATCAACATGATTCCTTTCATTTAAATCAATCTTATTGTTCCTAAGGTGGTCTTCTACTTTCTTCCCTTGAGCACTCTTAGCTGGCGAAGTCCTATCATTCCTTGTATTGCAACTAGGCTTTAACCCGCTAGCTTTAGTGTCATTGCTTACTCCTGTAGAATTAATGAAGGGAACATTAGATTGTAGCACTGTTGTTTGTTTTCTAGGAAGTGATGTGTTACGTTCAGATCTTGTCAAAGGTAACATGCTTGTTCATATTCTTAGTGGAAGATGAAGTAATTCTATCTCGCATGTTGATGATCTTAGGACATGTACCTATGGCATATTCTAAGAGTTCTTGTGATCAATTAGTGTGAAAGCTAACATCTGTGAAGGTGTTATCAGGTGGTCTCACCGTTCTATCTTCTTCAATGGTCTCACGAAGCATGTCAAGGCAAATCTTAAGATGTCTAAGATAATCACTATTGACTAACTCATTATTCTTAAGGGGAAGCGGGATATTCACGGCCTCACATGCATATTTTTTACATTCACAAACCATTGAAGTGACATTATCACATGCAGTGATCGGCATTTTCCCTTTCACTTTGGTCTTTAGATTCTCAATTTCATTTAACAAAGATGTTATTTTTTCATTGGTTTGTTCACATGTGATTTTAATTGAATCATATAACCCTTTGTAATGTTGTTTGACTTTTCAATTTTCAGCTCGAAAACAATCATTTTCATATTTGATTTTATTGATGCTGTATTGACATTGAAAATCCTGAGAATCTGCAGACTGTGGTTTATGGGAGCCGATCACATCACTCTTGTTAGATTTCAATTGGGCAATTTGGGCCCTCAATTTCCGAATCGTGTTGGTGTGAGCTTGAATTTTTTCATCCCTTTTGGCTGATTAAAAATATGCATCAAATTCAAGAGCATCCGAAGATGTCTTGGCATTTGAAATTTTAATCCTTTCTTCTAAATGTTGATATTTTAATTGTAGGTTAAGATTAAGATTATCAACTTCTAGTTTAGAAAAGTGCCTGACCATGTTACCATGATCATCGTTTTGAATTTTTTCATGCAGTTTTAAATTCTCCACCTCAAGCTCAACAACATGATTTTGAATAACATTTAAAGCAACAGACATTTCATGAAATTGACAAGCAGTTAATGCATGTTGGCATGAATATTACGATATTTAATCTAAACATCCTCTTCATGTTTTGATGATAACAAAGATGTAAGTTACAACATATAACGTAAAGTGCTTAAGTTACTTGTGATCACAATTCATCTATGCATTCATACGTCAACAAGCCTCGACATCTCAACGTCTCGAGTATGCTTCAACAATCACTTAAGGTATGTATAAACAAATATCTAATACATTTTCTGATCAAAGGATTTTATTTAGACACTACAAATTTTATAAAATGTTATAAACATCTTATATATTTTGAAAAACACTTTTGGTATATAAAGGAAAATGTTTAATTCATAATAAATATATGAATTCAAAGTTTTAGCCAAAAACATTTAAAATTTCACTAGATAAACCTTCCCCAGAAAAGACAAGAAAAACTGCCGTTTTCATCTGGGTGGCCCCCTTAATTATAAGGGGCGGCCCCATTAATTTTAAGGGGGGCGGCACACAATTAAAGGGGCCGGCACACTCCATTTTGTCAGAATTGTCAGAAACTTTTGCCTATAAATACTGGTTGATTTTCGCTATTTTTACACACTTTTTGCACGAAAATTTTCAGTCCCAATCCTTTTCAAACACACTTCTAAATCCTTTGATCATAAGTCTATTAGTTTTTGTTTCAAGTGATTCAATCCCTCATCACTCAAAGTGCAAGAGAAGAATCCTCCCTATCATAAAGCCAAAGATGTATTAGAGTCTACTTAGTGTTGATGTGAAGTTATGAGTTATGTATGTATATGTAATAAGTAGATCGAGATGATCTTACTTAGTAGTGAGTCAATGAGTGAGTAAGAAGTAGTGGGAAGAAGTAGTAGTGTGGAGAAGTCATGTAGTTGTGAAGATGTAGGTGTGTGTATAAGTAGTGGAGTTTAGAAGAAGTTGTGAAGTAGTGAAGAAGTCGTGAAGTCGTGAAGAAGTCATGAAGTTGTGTAGTGATCGAAGTCGTGTCGTGAGATTGGTTCTAGCTACTATTAGATCTCGACATTTAGCTTAGTGTCGTAAATTGGTATAAGGAAAAGTTGTGTACGGTTTTCTCCGCCAAAAAGGGAGCTTGTTGAGTAGTGAAGAAAACTCTCGAGTAGGTGACTCGGGGAGTGGAGTAGGGCAAGGAAGGTGTCCTTCTTGTAGCCGAACCACTATAAATCTTCGTGTCCGGTTTGCATTTCCTTTCTAATATCACTTTCCATTTATTCTTGCATTTATTGCTTTACATCCATGCTTACCTATATGTCTTAGTTGTTGCTTGTATAGTTGTGATGATTGATTGTGTTGTACATAAAAGTTAATATTGTGATTGTGTGTATAATTATATGATATGATCAAATAGATTATTATTCACACTTCTCATATTAAGTTTAACTTGATAGATAATTCGATACAAAACATTTTAAGATTTAAAAGGAAAACGTATTCACATAAAGATCGACCAAAGCTCACATATATAATTGATCATATTGATTATATGTTGTTTTCATACTAAACTCTAATTGAATGTTTTTCAAACAAACAATTGAATAAATTCTAATCAACATTTCGAAACCAAGTTTTTATAAAATCAAAAAGAGGGGAAAACTATTCAACCCCCCCCCCCCCTTCTAGTTTTCCACAATTTGTATGGAGCCTCTACCTCCTCAACTCATGGAACCTCTACCTCCTCATTTCCCATCTTCACAAGAAGATTCAACCATGTAACCATTCCCTACATTCTACTAAGTGCGTCATCACCACCAAAACTTAAATCCCTGAAAGTCAAACCATCTCTCATGATACATAAACCCATATTCATCCTTGTGTCACTCTTTGAATCAAAGGGTAACCGTCATATCCATATTCTCATAAATATGTTTGTTCATGTAGTCAAAAATCAAGTGAATTTCTTTATGAAATGCGTCCTTTCCACTTTCTAGCAAGTGAAGAACACAAAGAAGATATCCAAGCTTCAAGTGTTGTCAAGTTATCACCATCTCATCCAAGTGAATTTCATTACAAAATGCGTCATTTCCACTTTCTAGCAAGTGAAGAACACAATGAAGAAATCCAAGCTTCAAGTGTTGTCGATTCATCACCACCTCATTTCACATATCCACCTTCGGTCGTCAACCAACAAAACACCTAAAAATCCCATGATTCCCTATCATCCACATTTTTCAAACGATATATTAATCTAATCCATAATAGTCAACCCTTTGTCATCACCTTCCCTTTACATTCACGCTCATCCCTCCTCATTTTTCTACGTTTTTTAAAAACGTATCATTCTCATCTTCATTTCCCTTTAACTCTTTTAGAGTATACATTTTTTTGGCATCTTTTGGTCGAATCTGTGCATTAGGTCCTAATCATTGTCATGTCTTAAGTGTTGGTCATATTATTATTTTTGGGAATTTAGGTTGTTGTTTTTAAAACAATAATTACATGGGTCATTTTTTTTGTCCATATACCTTAGACATCCATATCTTGTTCCCCAATAAGTGTCATGCATATATCTATCATCATCATTATGTATATGTGCATTCTTTTTCAACTAACTTTGCCTTGTAGCACTCTTTCGTTGCTTGATTTCTTGGTTCTTCAAATAAGGGGGAGCATACACCTAGGGGGAGCATACACCAAGGGGGAGCATTGGTGATGTGTATTACATCCCTATCTATATATATTTTTGTTGCAGGAAACTAACCCTTGATGCAGGTTATAAGTTTGCAATTTATTTGATCCATGGATTCGCTAGAGTCATATTTTAGAGGTTGTTATGATCAAGGCTTCACTTACGATTATGCAAGCTCGCCTCTTTATTTCAAGAATTGAAGTTTAGTTGAAGTCTCGTCCAGGAGTCCACCTTTTTGCTTCGACAAAAGGGGGAGAAGAAGTGTAAACAAGTAACTTATACATTCTACTATAAGTTATAGTTTACATAGTTTGTCATCATCAAAAAGGGGGAGATTGAAGGCATGAATATTACGATATTTAATCTAAACATTCTCTTCATGTTTTGATGATGACAAAGATGTAAGTTACAACATATAACGTAAAGTGCTTAAGTTACTTGTGATCACAATTCATCTATGCATTCATACGTTAACAAGCCTCGACATCTCAACGTCTCGAGTATGCTTCAACAATCACTTAAGGTATGTACAAATAAATGTCTAATACATTTTATGATCAAAGGGATTTTATTTAGACACTACAAATTTTATAAAATGTTATAAACATCTTATATATTTTGAAAAATACTTTTGGTATATAAAGGAAAATGTTTAATTCATAACAAATATATGAATTCAAATTCTTAGCCAAAAACAGTTAAAATTTCACTAGATAAACCTTCCCCAGAAAAGGCAAGAAAAACTGCCATTTTCGTCTAATTAAGGGGGCGGCCCCCTTAATTTTAAGGGGGCTGGCACGCTCCATTTTGTCAGAATTGTCAGAAACTTTTGCCTATAAATACTGGTTCATTTATGCTATTTTTACACACTTTTTGCACGAAAATTTTCAGTCCCAATCCCTTCCAAACACACTTCTAAATCCTTTGATCATAAGTTTATTATTTTTTGTTTCAAGTGATTCAATCCCTCATCACTCAAAATGCAAGAGAAGAATCCTCCCTATCATAAAGCCAAAGATGTATTAGAGTCTACTTAGTGTTGATGTGAAGTTATGAGTTATGTATGTATATGTAATAAGTAGATCCAGATGATCTTACTTAGTAGTGAGTCAATGAGTGAGTAAGAAGTAGTGGGAAGAAGTAGTAGTGTGGAGAAGTCATGTAGTTGTGAAGATGTAGGTGTGTGTATAAGTAGTGGAGTTTAGAAGAAGTTGTGAAGTAGTGAAGAAGTCGTGAAGTCGTGTAGAAGTTGTGTAGTGATCGAAGTCGTGTCGTGAGATTGGTTCTAGATACTATTAGAACTCGACATTTAGCTTTATGTTGTAAATTGGTATAAGCAAAAGTTGTGTACGGTTTTCTCCGCCAAAAGGGAGCTTGTTGAGTAGTGAAGAAAACTCGAGTAGGTGACTCGGGGAGTGGAGTAGGGCAAGGAAGGTGTCCTTCTTGTAGCCGAACCACTATAAATCTTCGTGTCCGGTTTGCATTTCCTTTCTCATATCTCTTTTCATTTATTCTTGCATTTATCGCTTTACATCTATGATTGCCTATATGTCTTAGTTGTTGCTTATATAGTTGTGATGATTGATTGTGTTGTACATAGAAGTTAATATTGTGACTGTATGTATAATTATATGATATGGTCAAATAGATTATTATTTACACTTCTCATATTAAGTTGAACTTGATAGATAATTTGATACAAAACGTTTTAAGATTTAAAAGGAAAACGTATTCACATAAAGATCGACCAAAGCTCACATATATAATTGATCATATTGAATATATGTTGTTTTCATACTAAACTCTAATTGAATATTTTTCAAACAAACAATTGAATAAATTCTAATCAACATTTCGAAACCAAGTTTTTATAAAATCAAAAAGAGGGGAAACTATTCAACCCCCCCCCCCTTTCTAGTTTTCCACTGATGACGTATAGTCTATATTTGGGCCGCGAGTCCAAATGATAAACATTACTAAGGCCCAAACCCACCACGCGTGGGCTATCATAACAATGATTTAGGCCGCACCACGAATGGGTTGGGCTCACATAGGCCCAAGCCCAACCAAACTATTTATGGTCTAGATAAGGATCTTCTATTTACGGATAAAGATCCTTGGACCAGATAAGCACTACGCGTGCGAAGAGTGAGGAACACGAAATCTACAAGGATTTTGTGCCTATATAAAGAATGACATAATTCTCATCAAAGGTACGATCTACAAAACCTTAACTCTTTAATATAAACCTAAAACCGATTACTTACTCTCACACCGGAGGATAATCGTGGGAGACAATCCCACGATAAGCCTAACGGTGTTTGTTTATTTTCTTAGTGCACAGGTTACAAGCATTTAGAAGCTAATTGGTACGAGAGCAGGAACCCAAACTAGGAACGCCTGTCTTTTATATCAACAATTGGCTCCATCCGTGGGACCCCACACTAAGAACTAAGAACTAGAATGATGAAAAACAAAAACTCAAGCCAGCGGACTCCGCAATTGGAAAAAACACGTGGTGATCCCCAGAAGAAGAACCCTCAAGATTCGACCTCTAGGCAGGCCTCTGGAACAACCAGTGCGCCTGGTCACCAAGAAACGGGACCAACCCTACCTCTCCCAGCGGTAGAATTGCCTATAAGGACTACTCAAGCCGCCACGGTGGTCCCAAGCGTTGAAGAGCTTCAGCGCACTCTCTTCAATACTCCCCATCAAACGGAACCTATAGTGGACAACACTGTGCCACCTGGCGCACCCAACCGAGATAGGGCGCCTAATGTTGAGGCAGAAATTCTTGCAGCGGATGAGGACACACCCAATTTAACGCTGAGTAATTTTGTATCCCAAAATTACGAAACCTTAACCGCCCTGATGCAAGAAGAAGCAAGGAGAAGGTCAAGTACGAGCCTGCAAGCCCGGCTCAACTTTGGTCCTGAACGCAAGACATCACCACCGCGCTACCAAAGAGGGGGGCGAAAAAATAACGAAAGACGTACCAATATCCATGATAGACTTGGTACAGTATCTGACTCACAGTACTCGGAGGAATACGAAGATGGCGAGAGGCGCACCAATGTTCACTCCAGACTTGGTAGTCGAAGGATACAAGACAGACTTGGACGTCAACATTCACCAAGCAAAGGCTCCTCCAGGTCTGGGAGTAGAAGAATTCACGACAGGTTAGGAAGGCGAATTTCCCCAAGTGAAAGCCCCTCAAGCTCTTCCCCTGAGGAAAGCCGGTGTAAGCACTACAAAAGAGACAACCTCTCCTCCATGTGACTCCTCGGACAGCGAGGATAAAGAGACAGGACACTGGAAGTCTAGAGGAAGACATCGCGAGGAAGAAGATGAAGACATATCTCTTCCATGGCGTCGCCAGAAAGTTGATGCATTTACACGACGCATCAGCGATTACTCCGATCATAAGAGAAGGCGCATGCCCACTAATGTTAAAACATATGATGGAACGGGTGATCCGGATGACCACCTAAAAATTTTCGAATCCGCTGCTACTATCGAAAATTGGCCACAACCTGTGTGGTGTCATATGTTTAACTCCACATTAGTAGGGAATGCGCGCACTTGGTTTAGCAAGCTTCCACGAAGGAGCATAGATGGATTTGAAGAGTTGCGAAAAGCATTCCGCTTAAACTTCACCCAAAGAAAGAAGTGCGCTAAAAACCCTGTTGAATTAGCTAGAGTAAAACAGCACCAGGGGGAATCAACCAGTGCTTATATGGAACGCTTCAAAGATGAGTGTATACATGTCAAAGCGTGTCCCGAAGTCCTAAAAATTTCAGGGTTCATGAATGGGATTAATAACCCAGAACTCATTCGGAAGTTAAACGACAAGGTTCCCCAAACCTTCGATGAGCTAATGAAGCGCACAAGATCGTTCATCCAAGGAGAAGCAGCCGCTGCGGACAGTAAAAAAGGCTACTCAAATTATAGGCAGCAAGAACAGCTTAGGAGACAATCCAATGATCAAAGCAGCAATCGCAACAAGAATTATCGCAGTCAGGGAAGTGGACGAGATAATGACAAGTATACCCCCCTCACAAAGACTCCGAGGGAATTATTTGTAACAGAAGGCGCAAACTTCCCAAAACCACCACCAATGCGCACCCCAGAGGACAAGTGTATAGGGAACGGATACCGTGAATACCATGGACAAAAGGGCCATACCACCAACGAGTGTGTCCAGCTACGACAACTAATTGACAAATTAGTAAAGGAGGGTAGAATGGATCACCTCGTTAAAAACATTAAAGAAGGGAAGGACAAACAAAAGAGTGGAGGTAAAAAAGAACCTTCGAAAGATAAAGCGGACATCATCTACATGATACAGTCATGGCAGCGCAAAACAAAGCAAAAAGTCAGCCAAAAATTCTCTTCAGAAAATGAGATATCCTTCCCCACTCTAGCTGCGAACAACGCAGTAGTAGAGCCACTAACCATTGAGATACATACTGGGGGACACGAGATTCGCCGCATGTATATCGATGGAGGAGCATCCGCAGACATTCTATATGAGCATTGCTTCAAAAGGCTATGACCTGAGATAGAAAGTCAGCTAATACCGGCCACGACGTCGCTGACTGGCTTCACAGGAGAAAAGATATGGCCTATGGGGCAATTACGATTACTTGTAGTGGTAGGCGACGAACAACACTCTACAGCAACATGGATAAACTTCATCATAATCAAGTCTCCTTCACCATACAACGGTATCATTGGGAGACCTGGAATATCATCCATGCGCGCTGTACCATCCACAGCACATGGGATGCTCAAATTTCCAGTAGAAGGAGGGATTGTCACCCTCTACAATACCAGGGTGCCGCTTAAGGAATGTAACACGGTAACCAGTGAGGTAGAGAATGTTCCAGAACAGTGCGCAGAAAAAAAACCAAACCTAAAGGTTGCCATTCACCCTGATTACCCAGATCAACAAATATCGATTGGAGGATCTTTATCTGACAAAGGTAAAGCAGCTGTGTACGCACTCTTGCAAAAGAACCTAAGTATCTTTGCGTGGGAACCAAAGCACATGACCGGAGTGCCACACTCTATTATAGAGCACAAGCTACAAATCCGACAAGGATATCCCCCAGTTCGACAGAAGAAGCGCGGCCAGGCTCCATATCGCACAAAAGCCATCCTGGAGGAAGTACACAAACTCGTAGACGCAGGTATTATGCGCGAAGTCTACTATCACGACTGGCTCTCCAATCCAGTGATGGTCAAGAAAAGTGATGACAGTTGGAGGATGTGTGTGGACTTCACTGACCTCAATAAAGCATGTCCACAGGACTGCTATCCACTGCCAGAGATAGACTGGAAGGTAGAATCTCTGTGTGGATATCCCTTTAAGTGCTTCCTAGATGCGTACAAAGGATACCACCAAATTCAGATGGCTGAAGAAGATGAAGAGAAAACAGCCTTCCACACAAGTCAAGGGGTCTTTTGCTATACAAAAATGCCCTTTGGTCTAAAGAACGCGGGAGCAACATACCAGCGATTGGTGGACATAGCCTTTGAGAAGCAAGTAGGTCGCAATCTGGAAGTTTTTGTTGATGACCTCGTTATAAAGAGCCACACGGAGGAAGAATTGGTGCGCGACATTGAGGAGACGTTCAAAACCTTGGTAAAAATAAACATGAAGTTAAACCCCAAGAAGTGCACCTTTGGCGCGACAGACGGCATGTTCCTTGGGTATCTAATAGAACCTGACGGCATCAAGCCTTGCCCAGAAAAAACACAAGCCGTCATTAATCTCCCCTCACCGCGCACACTGAAAGAAGTCCAGTCATTAAACAGAAAGCTAGCTGGGCTAAACCGTTTTTTATCCAAGTCAGCAGACAAATCACTCCCTCTCTTCAAAACACTCACGAAGTGCACAAAAAAGGGAGACTTTCGTTGGATTGAGGAGGCAGAGGAAGCCTTCCAACAACTAAAACAGCATCTTGCATCACTTCCCAAACTTGTTGCACCGCGACCAGGGGAAGAGTTGATCATGTATTTATCTGCAACCCATGGAGCAGTTAGCGCCGTACTATTAACAGATAGGAACTCCGTCCAAACACCCATATACTTTGTAAGCAAGGCACTGAAAAAG
This sequence comes from Artemisia argyi, assembly GCA_030686995.1. Classification (NCBI taxonomy): domain Eukaryota; kingdom Viridiplantae; phylum Streptophyta; class Magnoliopsida; order Asterales; family Asteraceae; genus Artemisia; species Artemisia argyi. Next base: position 159,030,899 of record CM060679.1, read on the forward strand.
ACAGAGACTAACTACAGCGCTATGGAAAAGCTGGTCCTAGCTCTAGTATTTGCAGCTAAAAGACTGCGCAGATACTTTCAGGCGCACCCAATAGTTGTAATCACGGACCAGCCCATCAAACAAGTTATCTCTAAACCTGATGCATCCGGACGGCTACAAAAGTGGAGTGTGTTGTTGAGTGAGTACAACATCTCGTATAGACCACACACTGCAATCAAGGGGCAGATACTAGCTGACTTTATTGTTAAAAAGCCAGATACCGATACCCCACCTTCAACAAGCAAGACAGAGTTACAAGAACCATGGGTTCTATTCACAGACGGATCCTCATGCATGGATGGATCAGGCGCAGGCCTTATCCTTACTAATCCAGAGGGGATGGAATTCACCTACGCACTGCGCTTCGAATTCACAACCACAAACAATGAGGCAGAGTACGAAGCCCTACTCGCTGGACTACGTATTGCAATTCAAATGGGTGTACGCAACCTAGAGGCAAATGTGGATTCCAGACTAGTAGCTAACCATGTGCTAGGCGAATATGAAGCCAAGGATGAACACATGATCCAATACCTTGAAAAAACCAAGTCCTTAATTCAGAACTTTGATAGGTTCACAATCAAACAAGTACCTAGAGGAGACAACAGGAAAGCTGACGCGCTTAGCAAGATCGCATCTACAAGCTTTGCGCACCTATCAAAACAGGTATTGGTAGAAACTCTAAAAAATAAATCAATCTTGGAGATGGGAGTACCACGGTGATAGAAGAACAGGATCCCACGTGGATGACACCTATCATCGAATTTATAAGCAAAGGAATCTTACCACAAGATCAGAAAGATGCTCGAAGGGTGCGGCGCACAGCGCAGAGATTTAAACTACGAGATGGCATCCTATATCGATGTTCATTCTTACAACTTTGGCTCCGATGTGTTGGACCTCTTCAAGCAGATTATGTACTCCGCGAAATTCACGCTGGATCATGTAGCATGCACTCGGGACCACGGTCCGTTGTGGCACTTGCCTTGCGATCAGGATATTATTGGCCTACTATGCACCGCGACGCGCGCAATATGATAAAAAATGCTGTAATTGCCAAATCCACAGGCCAATTCCGCGCCAACCACAACAAGAGTTAACCCCCATTACCTCACCATGGCCGTTCTATAAATGGGGCATTGACATCGCAGGCCCTTTCCCAGTTGCAGCGGGAGGGCTGAAATTCCTCATCGTAGCCATAGACTACTTTACAAAGTGGATTGAGGCAAAAGCAGTGGTGAGCATCACTGGCAACCAGGTAAAACGCTTTGTGTGGGACAATATTGTGTGTCGCTTCGGGCTACCTGGGGAAATTATCTCAGATAATGGAAAACAATTCTGCGATAACCCATTCAAAGATTGGTGCGCGCAATTGAACATCACACAACACTTTGCTTCAGTGAAACACCCACAAACCAATGGCTTGGTTGAACGCGCGAATCGCAGTCTAGGCGAAGGAATAAAAGCGCGCCTTGACAGACACAAAGGAAAATGGGTGGACGAATTGTCACATGTTTTATGGGCGCACCACACCACAATCAAAACCAGTACCAGAGACACACCATTTTCTCTTGTATATGGAACAGAAGCCGTCATACCAGCCGAAATTGGAATGCCAACTATACGTACAGCGGAAATAAACGTCGTAACAAATGACGAGGAGCGGCGTATAGACTTGGACTTGCTGGAAGAAAGGCGTGAACGTGCAGCTATACACGAAGCAAAGGCTAAAGCAAAGATGAAGAAGTATTATGACGCAAAGGTCAAACACACTTCTTTCAGGCCAGGAGACTTCGTATACCGCGCTAATGATGCAAGCTACGTAGAAGACACGGGCAAGCTTGGACCCAAATGGGAAGGACCCTATGAGGTCACGGATGTACTAGGTAATGGTGCATACAAGCTGCGCGATATGGAAGGCCACGAGCTGGCGCGCACTTGGAATATCTGCAATCTGAAGAGATGCTATCTTTAGGAAAGGCTACAGCCCATAAACAGACAACTTCACACTTTAGTACGTGCCCAATAAATGTCTGCCTTTGAATTTTCTTTTCTTTTTTAGGAATTGTCTTTTAAAACTTGCAAGTATTAATAAAAACGTTGTGGTTTCTAGCTAACTCCATAACATACTTCACTTTATAGCGTACATTTCTATTATGTCTCAATATTGTTATTTTATATTTTGCCTACATGGCGTGCATGCACTCATTAAGACCCACGATGGCAGAAAGGATGAGTAAACCTACTAACTAACTCGTTGAGTAAGAGGGTTGCAAACCCATCAACATTGGATCATGTATCCTTGCTAAGCGCCTTACCTTCAAGACGTTGAAGTAAGTTTTCCATGCGCATTCCACGAAGGATGCACAATATCACGTACATCGTACATGCTTAGCAAATTATGAGCCAAGACTCTTGGTCATTTAATAAAAGTCTTTGCAAAATAATGCAAGTCTATTTTCATACTTATGCTTTGTTTTTTAAGTCACGAACTTAATGCGAGTATATCACGATTTCATTTGAATCTTAGGTGACCTTTGACATAAAGGATAACAATCTAAGTACAAATAACATAGCACACGCAAGAAAGATATAAGTTATTATTTATACAAAAACCATACATTTACAAGGTACAAAAGCCCATATCTACATACTATGACAGCGCTCGGGGCTGCGCTCTTGGTCAGCAGAGCTCCCAGCCTCTTGGAGCTTCCTCAAAAGTAACGCATCCTTAGGCGACACGGTCGCCACGCTAACCGCAACTCCATATGATCTTGGGATATGAGCAGCGCCTACACCACATAGGATGGCTTTCCCCTTAACACCCCTCTTCTTGGTTGCCCTCTCCACATGAAGTTCCAAGACTTCTTTCAGGGGAACCTCCTTCTCAAGGACGAAGGGGTTCAAAATATCACGCGGCTGCGCAAAAACTGGAACCTGCAACTGCGACTCGTCAGGCTTTAGGAAAAAGTCAGGTTGAGCCTCTGCATCCTCCAAGATGTGCCTCCCCAGGGTTAACCCCTCCATAATCAACTTTATGGGGTAATCCTGGTCACGCTCCAGCCGCGCAATGTGTGGAAGCTCAAATAGCTTCATCCCCTCCATAGCCTTCACAAGCTCGTCATAAGCGTCCACCTTATAACCGGGCACCTCAGCAGGGGACACGGTCAGCATTTTCGCCTCGTGGAGTTCCTCTACAGCCTGCGCCCTGCCACGCTCCACGACGCACTCTACAACCTTCCCAAAGGCCTCCAACACCTCCGGGGACTCCAAAGTACCCATAGCAGCTAAGTGCAAACCATGGCTGATCAACCACCTACACAAGAAACAATAGATGCATTAGAAAACAAACGAAGGTATCTTAACACTTATCATAAGAGAAAATTGCAAGATAAACAACACATACCTGCGCTCTGCGATTGTAGACATAAGATGAGGATATAACTCCTCATCATATTCTATACTCATCCGGTGCAGCTTTTCTTCCTGCACCTTCAAGGCATTCTGAACTTAGGTGCGAAGGTTCTCAATATGGCCGAAGTGCTCAGCCTTTTTCTCCTACAGATACCTTATCCCCCAAGTTAAGTTCGACCTGAACTGATGCAGCTCCCCGCGCGCATGTTGCAGCTCAGCCATCACGGTCAACTTCTCATCAGTGACCTTCTCAGCATGCGCCTTGACGGACTCTACCTCCGCTCGCGCATCAGCTAACTGCGCACGAAGCACGGCAATCTCCTCGTCCTTCTGTGCGAGGCTGCTGCTCTCACCAACATAGCGCGTCTTCAACTGAGCGACCAACTCAGTCTGACGCTCAGCAGCAGCAGCTAGCTCCTCCATCAACTGCTGCGTAGATACCTCCTCAGTTACTTTCATCGTCTACTCCACGTCCGCATCTTGAGGAAGGACCACGCTTTCAACAAATGCCGCATCACCCTCCGCAGCATGGTCACTACAAGCAAAAAAAAAGAAAAAAAAAGAAAGTTAGGGCATAGTAAAACAAGAAATGCAAAAGAAAGCAATTTGACCACCACTTACAAAAATGGAGAAACATCCTTATCCGCGCCAGTAGCGGATGTATCATCGGCCGCGGATGACTCTTCATCCGTAATAAGATGGCGCCTCCTCTTGGAAATACCAGCGCCATCAGACACTCCCTTGTGCTTTGTGCCCTGCGCACTTCCCGCATGCTCCAGAACCTCCACACTGTTGGAGGACTCAGAATCTACTTCCTCTACCATGGGAGACTGCAACCCAGTAGGAGGAACACTATGCACAGGAGTCACAAGTGCAGCAGCGGGAGGAGAATCCTCAGGACCATCTTGCGCCAACACCGTCGTGTGCCCCGCAGTAGCTTCCAAAATTGGCTCCTCATTATCCCTAAGAGGGCGCACACCCACCGTCACTTGCTTTGGCTTCTCAAGCCTCACCACGGCAAATAAATCCATCTCTGCGCGACACATGAACAAACAACAAAACCAATTTAGTTATTGAAATTACAAGGTGCACTTACATTATTGAAGCGAAGGTAAAAAAGGACAAGCACCCACCCCGGCCGCTCTCATCAAGGAATGTAGGAACCTCGTCAGAACCATGGAAATAGTCGCGACTTAGCCCCATGTGAACCAAAAACTCCTCAGGGTAGGAGTTAATGGGGATGCGGTTGGAATCAATCGTATCCGCATCCTCCGCACTATACGAACCGGGGTAAAGGGCGCTCATCCCTTGGCAGCGTCCCTTGAGTATAAAACTCAAACGACGACGGAAACACTATATCATCTACCTAAAAAAAAAAATTCCCTCCAATCCCTAAGGGAATCCACCTTCTCTGTACAACACTGAAGGCGCCCACCCTGCTTCGCAAAAGACACCCATCCATGCAACCACGTTGTGCGATAAAACGCACGAAAAAGGTTAATGGTAGGGTTGACTGCAAGCAAACGGCAGTTTATTTCAAAATTTGATACTTTCGCCGCACCTATACAGTGCAGTTGGGAAATATGAAGATGGTAGAAGTTGAGCAGATTACTCAAGAATAAAGATATAGGTATGCGCTGATTCGCGTACTCAAAAAAGCGCGTATATAACCCTACTTTTCCCGCAGGGAAATCCGCGATACACGCGTTGGCCTCTGGTACTACCGGATGCACATCAAGAGGAATGAAATAATCAGAGGAGAACTGACGCAGTTCGTCCTCGTCTATTTCAGATGGAAACTCGTGTAATTGACGAACCATTTTTAGAGAATGATAATACTAGCTAAAGCGCGTATTCGCGGTTACCAAATCAAACAGTTGATCTCTAAAACGAAGCTTTGATAATTTTGAAAATGGCGGAAGTAGGTTTTTACTGCGAGGATTTAAGTAAAATGGGAGGCGATGATTTATATAGGGTCACAAAAACCCTAGCAAGCTAGCCACGTGGAATCCACTAACATAATCGTGTGGCTAGAAGACGATCGGGTACATGCACTTTTTCCCACTTCCCGATATATATGTAGACACACTCCTCATTTCCCTAGGCATTTCTGAGGATATTTTGGACTAGATACATAGTCCCTAATATTGGGCGGTAACTTTTCTCGCCACACTTACCATTGCTTTCATTAGTCTAGCATCCGCGGCTACAAGCCGCGCACACTAGACTGGAGGTACATGATGACGTATAGTCTATATTTGGGCCGCGAGTCCAAATGATAAACATTACTAACGCCGCACCACCAATGGGTTGGGCTCACATAGGCCCAAGCCCAACCAAACTATTTATGGTCTAGATAAGGATCTTCTATTTACGGATAAAGATCCTTGGACCAGATAAGCACTACGCGTGCGAAGAGTGAGGAACACGAATTCTACATGGATTTCGTGCCTATATAAAGAATGACATAATTCTCATCAAAGGTACGATCTACAAAACCTTAACTCTTTAATATAAACCTAAAACCGATTACTTACTCTCACGCCGGAGGATAATCGTGGGAGACAATCCCACGATAAGCCTAACAGTGTTTGTTTATTTTCTTAGTGCGCAGGTTACAAGCATTAAGAAGCTAATTGGTACGAGATCAGGAACCCAAGCTAGAAACGCCCAACTTTTGTATCAACATCCACAATGCAGAATCAGTAGCAGTATAGAATACATCTTGTGCAATACATTTCGCAATCAAAGTGTCATTCATGATAAGAGCACTTTTCCTCGCAATTTCACTATATTGAAGATCTATTGCAGTTTGTTTTCCCTCATTTTCTAAATTTTTAAACACTTCTCTCATCTCTTTCACTTCAATTTCAAGGGATTTTTGCAAGACCTCAAAATATTCTTTGATAAGTTTAAAAAATGGAACGACTTCAGTTAAGTAACACTCTTTCGTTAGTTCAAATCCCCTTTCACCCTCAGTAATCCCCGTTGGTATGATTCTCTTTTTGCACGTTTTATCAAAATCAGCGAACATTTAACAGAGAACATAGATGCTAATACGAGTTTTACATTATGTGGGAAGTGATAACTGAACTAAGTGCATTGGTGTATTTGGGGGATATACCGTTGGGGTAGCAAACTTTTGAGGGGTTTTGGCCTTAAGTTTTTAAGCTTTCATTTTTTGAACATCTAAGGGCCAAAATACCTGCTCTGGTGTTAACTTAGTCTGGGGTACAAAAACAGTCAATCGATTCTGTTCATAGTAATTATGAGGTTTGATAATGACTCGTTTTTTAATGCACTTAGGATCCTGCATTTTATTATCAAATCTCTCTTTATTGGAAGATTCTATCTCATCCATCTCTTCATCAGACCAACTATTACGGGGGGCATGATCAGGTTTAAGCATACCATTAGCATCATATAATGCAGGTTAAGTAGCACTAACGCTCTTAAGGAAGTTTGTTTTAGACACTCCTAAGTCCTTATCACTATGTTCATCCCGCAATTTACTGTGGTTTTGTATCATTTGAGCAGTTTGTATAGTTTGGCCTTGAGTGTACAATTTATTTTCAAGCTTGTTTTTTAACGCCTTAAGGTTGGAGAAATCATTTAAGAGTTTAGATTCTTTTTCCTGAAAATCAATTTTTAGTGCAATTACACTGTCCTAAATCTCCTGTTTTTGTTTAACAGTTTGATCAAGTTGATTTTGTAAAGATTTTAACTCTTGTTTCAATGTTTCTTCCTTTAAGTTACGTTCAATTATATATGCACGCATTTACCAATCCATTTTCTATTCACATTCGGTTAGCTCAAATTTTGCACGTTGTTCATAACAAGTCACCTGATCTTTAAGAATATTTAGCCTAGTGGTCAAGGTGTCATCAGGTACAACAGCAGTGAAATCATCCAACTCACCCACATTATCATCAACAGAGGATGCATCACTTGGTACAACAGACTCGATGTTGTGTTTTACATATTGTTCATATGGGACAACATTGCTATTTCCCATATTAACAGTATCTAATCTCACCACGTCTGTTTGTTGTACTTCGTTAGAAATCCTTTGTTCATGCATCACATCATTATCATATACAACTGACGATGCTCCACTAGAGACAACAGATTCTTTGTTGTGATTCATATGTTGCTCAATTGGGAGAACATTGTTGTCTTCCAATTCAACCTCATCTGATTCAGCAACGTTAATCTGACATATTTCGTTAAGAATCTTCACTTCATCATTTCTATTGTATGCATCATATAACTTTAGTACCTCAGATATGATGGATGACTTGGAGGGAATGGATTATTGAGGTGATGAGACTGCAGATGACAAATTGGCCATGAAGATGGTTTGTGCTGTTGGTTCATCATCAACGTATGAATCAAAAGTGTTGATCCCAGTTGAGCAAACGATCTTATATAGAAGTTGACTTGAGTTAACACTTAAACTAGAATGCGGAATATTAAAGCTTAACTTAAGAAGAACAATGATTCACTATCAACACTTCAATATATATTAATAATACAAGCACTCGACAATGCTAGGGTTTTACAACCTTGAAGTGTAAACGAAAACTAAACAATACGTACTCAATCTAACCATAGGATCCTCCTTTTATAGGCCAAGGAGTCCTAATAGGTTTACAATACCTTTCTACACAAGATAAGAATATTCTAGACATATAAAATATGCAAACAATCTATTCTATAATTATCCACTCGTGTACATGCATATCCCTTCAGCAGTAGGTTCATCAGCAGTACATCCACACAGCAGCACTTTGAATGTATAGCAGCAGAATCATTAACCTTAGCAGCAGTTTCATCTTAGCAGCAGTTTGACTCTTCAGCAGCAGAATCCAAAACCCAACATTCCTCCCCTAAACTTAATAATTATTTCTAAATAATTAAGTTTCTTCAAAGCTTAATTAAACACCAGGAGGATGCTTCCAAACACTCATTTCTTGGGATGTCTGTTGACCAAGTATCTTCTTATATTTTGACAACAAATAAAATGCTTGATCATCAGAATCATAATCATTCTGCAAGTTGAGCAACCCAGCACCATTAACCATCTGATAGCCAATCTCCAAATAATTTGCCAATGGACAATCCTTTTCTGCCAACATATATAAAGTATGTGGCCCAAGTTCTAAGACATGAATCCCTGAACTTTGAAAAAGTCTCCATCTTTTTACTTTACATCCTTTAATCTCTATCCATTCAGAATCTTCCATTGAAGGATCAAACATAAGTTTCAGAGCTCTCCAAAGAACATTGTCAGACATAGATTTGATATAATCAAATGTCTCCTTTCTATCCTCTTTAGCTTCAAACTTCTTAGCTCCAAACTTTTCTTTATACATCCTCCAGAAGGTACAAACATCCTCTCTATCAAAGTAGTACAACATCTGTTGAAATCTAAGAAACCTATGAGTCTTCCCATCAAATCTCTTGACATCATGAAATGTTCCAATGTTAGTATCATATCCTGTAGATACTTGAATAATAGGATATCTGATTCCTACTGGTGCAGCATCAACTACTTCAGGTTCATCCCTCTTAGCAATCATAGTAAGAACCTTCAATTGTTGCTTTAAATGCTCAGAAGGAATGTGATCATAATCATTCTTATAATCATTATGCTTATCTCCTTCAGACTTAGAACTGCTTTGATCTTCTGCTTTTCTCTTCTTTCTAGCAAAGGATTTATGAACAAGACCTTTTTCTTAACACTTTGACTAGAAGAAGTTCTTTTGTCTGCTATATCATTAGGTTTTTAAATATTATGTGCCTCTTGTACATGCTCTGCCTCAATAACTTTGTCAGGTACCAACTTCTTGTTCATTTGAGCAAAATGTTCTAATAGGATAGAAGGTATCCATTTCTTTTCTAGCTTGTTGATACAAATTAAAAACCTCTTGATCAGACTTAGGTTTCAACTGTACCAATTTCCAGCCCTTCATATTCTTTAGGTATCTCTCTTGCTCTCTTCTTTGTTGAAGTGGAGTTGGTCCCCTGAGAATTTTCTTCTTTTTTCTAGCAGCAGCATCCTCTTTTCTTTTCTTTGCTGTGAACTCTTTTATCCAAGCTTGAACATCAAAGTTTGGAACTTCTGGTTCTTCAAGTTTAACTAACTTGGAGAGTTCTATGTCAGCATCTATTCTTATCTTTTCCTCAATCCACTCCTCATACCTCTTCAAATCTTCAGTCTCTTTTTCAACCTTTTCCTTTTCTTCTTGAATCAACTGTTGCTCTTCTATATCAATTAGTTCTTGTTCTTTTATTGCAACAACTGCATCATGTTAAATTTGCAGTTCTTTAGGCCAAAAATGAAAAGGTATCTGAGAGTAATCAATCCCCTTATACATTAGCTTTGGATCTTCAACCAGCTTGCCCTTTCCTTTATCATTAGAAGATGATGAGACAATCTTCTTTTGTTGAGCAACAAGTTCTCTGATTACTACTCCTTTTTTAGGTATTCTTGGTACAGATGATGTGATTGTGGATGTTGGTTGTTGTGGTAGTGGTTGAATTGGTTGTGATGTTTGTTGTGAAGGTGATTTAGATAGAACCTCTGTTGTCTTCTTACTTAACAATACCATTGCCTCAGCAGCAGCTTTGTCAATAGATCAAACAGTAGAATCTTGTGCATCAGCAGAGTTGAATTTCTCACTAGCAGCAGAATCAGCAAAATCCTGAGCAGCAGAGTTATGTGCAGCAGCAGAGTCATCTGTCTTGTTAGTAATAGTAGCAGTATTCACTTCTTTAGTCATAGAATCACCCAAAGTCATCAAAGCTTCACCCATCAACCCTGTTGCCTTTACTAATTGCTCAGGCCCCAAAGTCTTGAGTTTCTCCACCACTTTTTCTTAAGCAGCAGCCACTTCTTCCATTACAGCCTCATTACCCTGCTTATCAGCAATCACAAAACCATCCATATCTTGAGGACTTTCCACCTCCATATCTTCAGTTATTGGAACCTCCCCTGAAACCATTCCAATATTCACTCTTGAGCACTGTCAACCTTCATCAAATTTGCCTTCCCTGAACCCATTACATCTTCCTGCTCCTCATTCCTCCCATGTTTGGAAGCATCCTCTTCCAAAGGAACAGAGAGTTTAGGAGAACTAACAACCTGTGAAGTGCCCACTTTAATCTTTTGAAGATTGTTGAAGATCTTGATTTTCTTAAGTTCTTGATCTTCTTTTGCAATTTTTTGATCTTTCTAGCTTGAGCAACAACAATGGTAGAAAGACCAAGAACCTTCTCCTCCAATGTATCACATTTAAGCTCCAAATTTGTACAAGTGACCGTCAATTTCTGAATAAGTTGCATACTAGTCTCATCACTTCGACCTGTGTGACCTGGTCCGAGAGGTGAATCATTGACATTGTCATTATGTACAATATCATCCATCAATTCATGTGTCATTGATCTGTCGTCATCACTTCAACCTGTATTACCTGGTCCGAGAGGCGAATCCTTGGACGTAAACCCAGCATCAAACCTAGTTTGATCATCTGAGCCCCATGTGTTTGCCATTTGGGTAGGGTTACCATCATTGGAATCAGATTCATCAGAACCCTCTTCACTAGATGTTGCCTTGGTTTGGTTCTTAGTTATGTTATCACTGTCCTGCTCTGCTGCTAAGCTAGAAGCAGTAGTGACAGCCCTCACCAACATGTCCCCTTCATCACCTAGGACAGCCTCATCTGGTACAGACATACTAACACTAGCCTGAGGTAGCTCAGTGTTCTTTGTGGCTTTCCTACGGGTGTAGAGTATTTTGGGTTGAGTGACAGATACAGTAAAATTGGGTGTGTGATGGGAATCAATGGGAGTTCCTGATTCTTCACCCTGGATATTTTGCACAATTTGCACCATATAAGGTGTAAGAGATTTATGTGTGCCTGAAAACCCTTTTCCGTTTTTAATCAAGAAAGTAAACATTTTTGGAACCAACTTAGGAGAATCATAAGTGGCTCTATGTGTTCTTACTTTGGAAATTTGTTTTTCTACAAAGAGCTGTATAAATCTTGGATATAGTAAATAAGAACCAGACTCTTTGATGCTTTTTGCAATCCCCTCCAAAATCATATTTGAAAAATTAAATGGATGTCCTTTGCTTAGGAATACCATAGCAGATGTTATGGTAGCACTAAACTCATGCCACCCAGAAGTTTTAGAACTCAAACAATGAAGGAGATTGTGTACCAAAAATTTATATTGAGAACAGAGGAGCGCTTTTTGAAATTTTAAATTTGTATGTTGGCCCTCATATCCCAAATCATCTAAACCATCAAAAATGGCAATGTTAGCAAGACACGTGGTCTATGTTTCATCATCTAAGAGAAGAATTTCTCTTATAGAAGATTCAGTAATGAAGCGTGGGAATCGCAACAGGCTTTACCTCTCGAGGGATCTCGAGAAGCTTACAACCCCCACCAGGCAGTGTACCTGATCATTGTAGTATAGTATATTGACAAGTACCGGGGGATTGATCATTCAGCTTAGGAATAGTGTCGCTAGGATTAGAAAGCCTAAATACTAGTTCTAAAGGTGAGGGATGATTATTTTTGTATTTTTATATTTTTTAGAAAGCAAATTAAAATCTCGGGTTTTAGAAGAATGGGCGGAATTAGTTGCTATTCAACTAACCCAATACTAAGATGCAATCAAAATAAAATACTAGAAAAGAAAATAAACTAATTTATACTAAAGTTGTGAGCAGTAATTGGAGAAAATGTGTTTACTTAGATTTCATTACTCCCTAGATATCTTTTACACGTTAATTACTTGTTATAATTGCATGGATGACGGATTGTATTCCTTAATACCATTCATGGGGTGGCACACATAACTCCCCAATTCTATGAGCTCTTATCTCCTCCTACACCATGCCCAGCACAACTATAGGGATTGTAAACAGTGGCTCATGCATTAAATACAACCAATAAAGACCTAGTGCGCGTTGGTTCATGTTTCTTAAGACGTTCAAGCATGTTACCAATTAGAGATCTGCCAGTTTTCTTAAGCCTAACATATAAATCATTCATCCAAGACAAGAATAAACAAGTAATCAACACATAATCAATATCTAGGTTTCATTAGATCTTAGCAAACACAAAAGAGATCTAGCCTAGCATGATAGAATTAAGACAAGAACATGATATAGACAACCAACACATAGACATATTGATTGAATTAGAAGAACACTTATCTTGATTAATCATGCAAGGTATCAAGGGGTTGGAACCCTTGAAAAACCTGTAAAGTTACACCAAAATCGTACTTAGGGTTTCTCCCAAAACTTCTCTTTTTTAAATGTGAAAATTAGAAAACTATATATAGAAAAATAGGTTAGACGGTGTCAAGAATAAATTTGTGACGCCGTCACCTCGCCTCCAAAACTCTTCTCGGACTGCCTAGATCTACTTCTGACGCCGTCAAGACTTATACATTTCCAGGCCGTCATGACTCTTTTACTCTTGACGCCCTTCCTACGTGACGCCGTCAAATCTGTTCTGGATCGTCACGGAAATTCATGAAATTTGCTCTTGACGCCGTCACCTACTGTTCCCAGCATGGAAAATTAAGACTTTGGCGTTTTCTTCACTTTTATGCTCCAAAAACGTCCGAATTGCTTCCTTTTCCAGATTTCTCTCCCAAAGTACCTAAAATCACAAAAGGAACGATTTAGGGCAATATTTGATCAAATAAATTCGGATTCGGGCTTAAATGACCCCCTAAAAACGGATCATTTTTCACCTCATCATATACCCTTACACTTGAGATTTGCTTGTCCTTAAGCAAATGCGCTTTTATTCTACTCAAAAGACAAGTTAGTGGTCATTTAACACTAATATAAAAGTAATTACAACAAATAATCGTTCCACTAAAGACCAATAGACAAGCATGGAGGTCATACACAAGCACCTCACAAATAGTGTTTAGATACTCACATCTCTCGGGTGTAATAAAGTGTTAATTACAATATGGAAACGGAAGATATCTCTCACTACCTGTCATAGCAAAATAGATTACCATAGGCTTGGGAAAGGATCAAACCTCCACCACATGGCGTAAGCACCTAGGATAAACTATCAAAGAGGTCTTTTAAAGGGTTGTAACGTTAGGTGTAGGGATATGAAATACACGGTTTTGTTGGATAAAGGAAGTTTTACTGGTGGCGAGTTAACAATCTTGGTTAATTACATGTACAATGTGGCGTTGCTAAGCCAAGACTAGACTCGACTTAAGCTAATAAATGAAAAATAACAAAAACATAAAATGAACATAGAATGAAAAGGGATGGTAGTCCGTATGTTTTTTTCTCTTTTTTCTTTTTCTATATATATTTTTTTTTTAATTTTTTCGATTTTTTTTTTTTTTTTTTTTTTTTTTGCATACACTCTTACCTTACCATCCAAAATAATACATCATAGGGAATGAACATTCCCCTTACACTTGAATCTTTACATACTTTACAATCAACTAATCTAATGACTCGAATTTAGAAAATCAAAACACTTGGAGCACTTTTAAGATTAACGTACATATGGGGGTAATAATTTGATGTTCTTCCCCATTACTCCATAAATAAGTACTTACCCATGAGTCCCAATCGTCCCAAAACAATATGTACAAGGATATGACTCGACTTAGCAACCATGTAATCAATTAGAAAGTTAACTTAGGGTTTAACAAATAACAATAATGCACTAAAAATGAGCGCATACACGGAAGGCTAAGGCGATTTGGTTGTACATTTAAGTGGGGTGTAACAAATTCTTCCTTTAAGTAAAATGCTTAAAGTTAGAAACAAAAAGATAGGCTCGGAGGGGTGTACTAGGGGTTTCGTGTACTAAAAATGAGTACAACGCTAAGGGTTTGGGAAAAATTAGTTGACTTAACTAGCCAAGTAATATGACTTAAATGGTCAAGTAATTATAATACGGGTTTAACACAAGGGTGATCCTAATGCCTCTTATCATGTAGTAAATCCTACTACACTAATGTAGTCTCACTAGCGGTCTCGGGATGCATCACTAACGCAAGTTCTAGAATCTAAATGTTACCGGTACACTCATAAGCACTAATAATAAATGCTTTTCCTATCAAATCTAAAGGCGAACCTCACATATTTGGGTGGAAAATTTTTCTGAATATACGGTTATGTGCTAGTCATACAATCTCCTATCCATGAGACGCTTGCTATGGCTAAAGTTTCACTCCTAAATGTTGTAAAAAATTTTAAATTTGGCGCTAAAATTGCACTAACAAGTATTTCTCATAGTTTTATTACACATCTACCATCAAACAAACAAACTCAAGCGAAAATGCATATGTAAGGTATCATCTTTTTACCCTCCCCTTACACTTAAGATGAACATTGTCCCCAATGTTCAAGTAAAGGATGTAAAAGTGAAAAAGTAAAGAGAATGAAATCAAATACTCCCCTGATTCGCTCGGTATGGATAATAGGATGGCCAGGTTAATTCTTCCTCCAAGAAAATGAACAATCAAAGCTTCCCTTCCAGAATATAAATCATCTTCTTGTCATACATAACCTGTAAAACCTGACAAAATAGACAAGACAACCTCGCGTAAAATCGGTGGCATCCTATATAAGTTTCTAAATCCTAGAAAACAAGATAAGATATAATGCTTGTGGAATGAAGTTTGCAGATCTCCTGGAGATTATAAAACTTAATAATTCACAAAAACCATAAGACTCCGTTAGAAAAACAAAACCGGTAAAATTTCCAGATTTTAACTCCTGACGCCGTCAAGAGTAAACCCCTGACGCCGTCAGAATGGATCTGCAGAAATTCTTATGTTAAGTTTCCGGAAAATTTCTGGAAAAACTTGGTCCTACTTCCTGGAAAATCCTGCAAAACTTCATTATGACTCAATACAAGCATTTGACTCTAACAAATACGAATATACATGCTCATTTAATATTGTGGAGAATCATGATCGGTTTGTTTCTTAAAAACATATTTGGGGTTTCCCCTTACACTTATCTTTTGCAAAAATACTTTTAGGTGGAGTTAAGACTAGGCCAAAACAACAAAGTAAAGTATTTCCACTTTTTAATTGAGAAACATGATCTACCAACAATAAAAATAAAGCATGCATACGGAAGCAAATAACAAACAAACAAAAATAAAATCACACAAAACATGGGTTGCCTCCCAAGAAGTGCTTTTCTTTATTTACGAGTCTTGTAGCTAGACTCAAGGTCATGGGTTACTACGTGACTTCGTCATTGGTTCCATTCTCTAGGTCGTCTTCTAAACCAGTTTTATATTCCGGACCTAGTTATAAGCATTCTTTATAGAAACCAAGCATCCTATTCTTTACATATTCTACTCCTCTACGTCTATCCTCCTCATTCCTATAATAAGCCGCTTGCTTGTGTTCTTTTTCAAAATTAGAGAGAAGGCGGTATTGTTCAATCTTGTAGGGCATTTGATAGGCAACCTCATCGTTCTCTTCCTTAAATCTAACTATCCCTAAAGTCGGATCATAACTCATCCTAGTGGCTTCAACAAATGGTTTTCCGAATACTATTTTGCTTAGGCAAGCATCTATCACCAGACGAATGTCTTCCACTATCATAAAATCGATTTCATAGGTGAGATTCCCTATAATCACATGTAATCCCTTCACTCTTCCTGCAAAATTACTTATCAGATTCTTACCGGGCATCATCCTAAAATTGAGTTGCTTCTTCATCACCCAATTGTAATAAGTTCTAGTCATGATGTTCACGGGGGATCTAAGATCGATGTAAGCTTTCCATATATGCATGTGCCCGATATTGCATGGGATGTTAATGTTAGAGGGGTCTCCCATTTTGATAAGGGGTGTGCCGAAGATATATGATCTCTCGGGACTATCGAATAGATCCTTATGGTACTCCCGTTCTTCTTCGGTGGGCAACTTATGAAAGTGTTTTTCTATAGGCTCTACCTCCTCTAACTCCTCTTCCTTGTTATCCTCAACTTCCCTACTCTCATCCTTAATCTCGGCTT
This sequence comes from Artemisia argyi, assembly GCA_030686995.1. Classification (NCBI taxonomy): domain Eukaryota; kingdom Viridiplantae; phylum Streptophyta; class Magnoliopsida; order Asterales; family Asteraceae; genus Artemisia; species Artemisia argyi. The sequence continues at coordinate 159,047,404 of CM060679.1, forward strand.
CTACTCTAACTTCATCCTTGTCACTCTTCTCAATCTCCTTATCTATTGGCTTAATGGTGACAACATTGACAAAGTGGACATGTTTGGATGATGAGAGGTCCTTAATTTGGGTTCCACTATTGGTGTCCCTAGTGTCCTTCCTAGGTGTGATTAAGCTTGGTTGTTGAGGGCTTTCAACAAGTTTTCAATCTTATTGGTCATCTCCGTTTGTTGTTGGTTGAATTCGGTTTCAAACCTAGCTATGCGGGCTTCTTGAGATGCCATGAACTTTGACATCAATCCTTCAAGATTGTTGGTACTACCATAGTTGTTAGAAGGATTGTTGTTGAAAGTATGGTTGGATGGTGGACCATTTGGTTGGTAACGATTACGCGGATTGGAAGAATTGGGTTGATTTTGTTTCCACCTAAGGTTTGGGTGATTTTTCCAAGAGGGGTTGTATGAATCACCATAAGTGTTTGGCTCGGGCTTGAAAGTGTACCACTTATCTCCCGCTTCGTCGGTACGCGTGGATGCGTAGTCCGCAAAAGCTGTTCCGGGGAGTTCCACACAATCACGAGTGTCATGGGGACCACTAAATAATTCGCATGAAGAAGTGATTTTGTTCACTTGGCTTGAAGGCTTCGGAGCTTCGTAAGATTTCATGAGAAACTTGACTTGGTCCTCAAGTTCCATGATCCTACGGTCGGGAGTGCTAGAATTGTTCGAAGGCAAAGATATTGCCTTGACCGTTTTGTTCAAATCACGGGGGTCATTCCAACTTTCGTTGTCATAGAGAGCAAGATCTTCTATGAGTTCCCATGATTGTTCCACACTAAGATCACGTAGCTTACCACCGGCCGATTGGTCAATGGCTCACCTCGTAGAGATGTCGATATGGTCATAAAAAATTTGGACTTGGAGCCAAAGATCTATGCCATGATGAGGGACTTTTTGGAGTAAGTCCTTGAAACGAGTCCATGCTTCATAAAGAGATTCATTTTGACATTGTTGGAACATCAAGATGTCATTTCTAAGCTTAGTAGTTCTCCCCAGTGGGAAAAATTGAGCAAGGAAACGAGTGGTGAGATCATCCCATGTGGTGATGGATCCCGCGGGTAAACGCTCAAGCCATTGACTAGCTTGATCCCGTAGAGAGAATTGGAACAGGCGTAATCGGGTTGTCTCTCTAGTTTCAACATCTAGGTCTATAGAGTCTACGATTTTGAGAAAGTCCTTAAGATGTTGGTTTGGATCTTCGGAACGAAGTCCATGGAATGCACATCCGCTTTGCACCAACCGGATGGTGTCGGATCGCAAGGGGGTCACATTAGCTCCGGTGAGCTCAATGGTGTTTCGGTAGCCTTGGTGGCTAGGTCGGGAGTACTCTCCTAAGGTTCGGGGCCTAAGGGGTTCTAGTGGTGGGTTTTGTTGTGGTGGGATGACGGGTTCAAAGATGTTACCACCTTCCATGATGTCGGATGGTAAAGAGTTACGAACAAAGGCACGAAGAAATAAGATAGACTAAAGAAGACCTAAAAAAAAAAAAAATCTTACTAGAAAGGAATCTAGCAAGTAGACCTAATAAAAAGAAATTCTAACCTAGACAATAACTATTCCCTGGCAGCGGCGCCAAAAACTTGATGCGTGGGAATCGCAACAGGCTTTACCTCTCGAGGGATCTCGAGAAGCTTACAACCCCCACCAGGCAGTGTACCTGATCGTTGTAGTATAGTATAGTGACAAGTACCGGGGGATTGATCGTTCAGCTTAGGAATAGTGTCGCTAGGATTAGAAAGCCTAAATGCTAGTTCTAAAGGTGAGGGATGATTATTTTTGTATTTTTATATTTTTTAGAAAGCAAATTAAAATCTCGGGTTTTGGAAGAATGGGCGGAATTAGTTGCTATTCAACTAACCCAACACTAAGATGCAATCAAAATAAAATACTAGAAAAGAAAATAAACTAATTTATACTAAAGTTGTGAGCAGTAATTGGAGAAAATGTGTTTACTTAGATTTCATTACTCCCTAGATATATTTTACACGTTAATTACTTGTTATAATTGCATGGATGATGGATTGTATTCCTTAATACCATTCATGGGGTGGCACACATAACTCCTCAATTCTATGAGCTCTTATCTCCTCCTACACCATGCCCAGCACAACTATAGGGATTGTAAACAGTGGCTCATGCATTAAATACAACCAATAAAGACCTAGTGCGCGTTGGTTCATGTTTCTTAAGACGTTCAAGCATGTTACCAATTGGAGATCTGCCAGTTTTCTTATGCCTAACATATAAATCATTCATCCAAGACAAGAATAAACAAGTAATCAACACATAATCAATATCTAGGTTTCATTAGATCTAAGCAAACACAAAAGAGATCTAGCCTAGCATGATAGAATTAAGACAAGAACATGATATAGACAACCAACACATAGACATATTGATTGAATTAGAAGAACACTTATCTTGATTAATCATGCAAGGTATCAAGGGGTTGGAACCCTTGAAAAACCTGTAAAGTTACACCAAAATCGTACTTAGGGTTTCTCCCAAAACTTCTCTCTTTTAAATGTGAAAATTAGAAAACTATATATAGAAAAATAGGTTTGACGGCGTCAAGAATAAATTTGTGACGCCGTCACCTCGCCGCCAAAACTCTTCTCGGACTGCCTAGATCTACTTCTGACGCCGTCAAGACTTATACATTTCCAGGCCGTCATGACTCTTTTACTCTTGACGCCCTTCCTACGTGACACCGTCAAATCTGTTCTGGATCGTCATGGAAATTCATGAAATTTGCTCTTGACGCCGTCAAGGTTTTGCTCTTGACGCCGTCATCTACTGTTCCCAGCATGGAAAATTAAGACTTTGGCGTTTTCTTCACTTTTATGCTCCAAAAACGTCCGAATTGCTTCCTTTTCCAGATTTCTCTCCCAAAGTACCTAAAATCACAAATGGAACGATTTAGGGCAATATTTGATCAAATAAATTCGGATTCGGGCTTAAATGACCCCCTAAAAACGGATCATTTTTCGCCTCATCAAGTAACACGCACTTGTTGACCATCTACCATGGCTTTGACATATTTTCCCCCATTCCTAGTTTTGACTTTAGCAGTAAGCCAAAATTGTTTGATGTAGGAAACATATATAGTAGGATTCACAGTGAATGCATACCTAAGAAAAGTAGCATTCAAGAATTTAGCCATATATGTGAAACCTTCAGGAACCAACTCTTCATCCATTAAAGCAACATTATTGTGATTTTTTGCCCAGGTAAGTGTACAATCCATGAATTAGGCTTTTGAGAAATTGGGGATTTTTGACTTTGAGAGTAATAGAGTGTTAGGGTTTGAGAGAACTTCAATTTGGAGCGCGTAAAAACCAATTGTGAATGTCAATTAGGTTTTAAACTTATTTGGAGAAGTTACACATTCCACCCTCACACTTCCAACCATAGCAGCACAACCAGGATATCAGCAGAACTAGCAGTAGAGTGAAACAACTAGCAGCAGAGTGATTTGGCCAGCAGCAGAGTTGACTAGTCAAGATTGGTCAAAAAGTCAAACGATCCTCAATAATAAATGCTCAATATATGCCTCGATCCCTATAAAAAGGAACTAATCTCCCCTTAATTTAGCACACGCAAACCCTAATCTCTTCCAAAACCACCAATCAACCAAATCAAATCACAATTAAAATGAAATCCACTCCTGAAATAATCAACATCTCCTCGAATTCATCATCAGAGGATGAAACACCACTCCTAACCTATGTGTCACCATTATGTCCTCCCCATAATGGATGTAGGACAAAGGAGCAAGCACGAAAGAGAAAACATGATCTTCCAGTGTTTAAGGATCTCTTGAACTTAAATCAGACACCAAGCACATCAAGGGGTAAGGAAGTTATGCCCCCCAAATCTCCATCTTCATCAGAATCATCAGAAGACCTAGCTTGGATCCCAATCAGACCTCCATCTCCAATGGAACTTGTTTCCCCTTTCTTTGCACATCATCAGATGAGGATGAACCTCAGAACAATCCTCCTGCTACTCCTGAAAGACCACAATCATCAAGGCCAAGGCCAGCATCCAGAACAATAAAATCAAACCCTCCTCTGCCAAAAGAAAGAGAAGTAGTAATTGGGTTTCCATGCCCTAGGCATTGATGTAGTTGTTGATTGTTGTCTTTAGATTTTATCTGTTGATGTATCAATCTTTTGGTTGTCTTGGGAAGTGATTTGTGGTTGAAACACATTGTTTTGTAATCTTTGGCTTTTGATGAATGATAAATGACTCTGTTCTGTCTTTAATATCCGTATTCTTGTGAATTAAAAGCAACAATCATCACTTATAACTTGTCCTGCAAAGTGTTTGTCCAAACACCACAAAACATACCAACATATATTGCAAATGTACTAGAGATACTTAGCAGTAGAATTACTTATAGCAGTAGAGTACATTCCAACTAACAACATGCTTCTTAAGAAGCAACATAAACAACATAACCAACAGCACGGTATCTTTACAAAATTGTACAAAAACATAAGGAGATAAGTTTTTCAAAGATTAATCATACCAATGTTTGCAATTAAAAATTGAAACCTCCGCACATCAAAGTTTTTAGTGAGTAGATCAGCAACATTGTTATTAGTATGAATCTTAACAATTTGAATTAACTTCTTTTCATAACAATCTCTTATAAAATGATGTATTATCTCAATATGTTTTGTTTTAGAATGAAAAACAGCTTTTTTAATTATGCAAAGTGTGCTGTTGTTATCAATATGAATTTTGGTGTTCATGAAATTGTACCCATAATCCAGCAGTTGATTTTGCATCCAAAGCACTTGTCCACAACAACTTGAAGTAGCCACATACTCAGCTTCAGTTGTAGAATTTGCAACCACTGTTTGTTTCTTGCATTGCCATGACACCAATCTGTTTCCAAGAAATTAACAACCTCCTGTTGTAGACTTTCTATCCAAGCAAGCTCCAATATAGTCACTATCTGAGTATGCTACCAAATCAAAAGGTGAATCCTTAGGATACCAGAGGCCCAATTTGGGTTGATGCCTTAGATACCTAAAACTTCTCTTCACTGCATTGAGATGTGATTCTTTGGGACATACTTGGAATCTTGCACATGCACATACAGCAAACATAATATTAGGCCTTGAAGCTGTAAGGTACATCAATGAACCAATCATTGATCTGTACAAGTGAACATCTACTTTTTTTTTCCGTTTTCATCCTTCAACAAAGGTTTGTTGGATTCCATGGTTGTCTTTGTAGGCTTAGCATCTTCAAATCCAAACTTCTTCAAAATGTCATTGACATAGTTATCTTGACTAATAAATATGCCATCATCCTTCTATACAACTTGCATACCAAAGAAGAAGGTGAGTTCCCCCATTGAACTCATAACAAACTTATCCTTCATAAGCTTCTCAAAATCAGCACACATAGCTTTGTTTGTAGAACCAAAGATGATGTCATCAACATAGATTTGGACTAGCAAAATATCATCCTTTTTTCTTTTGAGAAACAAAGTCTTGTCAATCATTCCTCTACTAAACCCAGAATCTAACAAATATGTTGACAAGGTATCATACCAAGCTCTGGGAGCTTGATGTAAACCATACATTGCTCTATTCACCTTGTAAACTCTGTCAGGATAGTCAGGGTCTTCAAAACCAGGTGGTTGAGACACATAAACTTCTTCTGTAATGGTCCCATACAGAAAAGCACTTTTTACATCCATCTGATACACCACAAAATCTTTGTATGAAGCATAAGCAAAAATAATCTAATGGCTTCTATTCTTGCCACTGGTGCAAATACTTCATCATAGTCAAGGCCTTCTTGTTGAGTGTATCCTTGTGCTACTAACCTTGCCTTATTTCTAATGACTATGCCTCTTTCATCTCTTTTGCATCTGAAAACCCATTTAGTGCCAATCACTCTTTTCCCATTTGGCAAATCAACCAAAGTCCATACTTCTTGTAATTTGAATTGTAGAAGCTCATCTTGCATTGCTTCCACCCAACTTGCTTCTTGTAAGGCTTTGTAAGTATTCTTGGGTTCAATTTGAGATAGAAAACAGGCAAACAAGCAATTTTGTAGATCTTTGTGACTGTTTCTTTGATGCAGAGATCTTGCAAAGAAACTTTGATGTTGTAGATCTTTAAGCTCTTTAGTCATTCCTCTTATTTGAACAGATGATGTTGGATCACTGAGAATTTGTTCTTTTGGATGATTCTTGTGAACTCTTGTGGTAATTTTGGGACTAACAGGAATGTTAAGTTCCAAATTAGTAATGTCTGCATCAGCTCCAAATATTTTACCATCAAGAGCTTCGTCATCTGTATCATAGTAGATATTTTATAGAGGAGGCATATTTGGATCATCAGGATAGTTTGGATCAGCAAAAGACCTACCCTGAGTATCCAAAGAAGGAAACTTTGGTGAAGAAGTAGAGTTAGTAGGCTTGGCAGCATAATTTGTTAAGCAGCAGTTGTTTGTTTTGGCCTAGTAGTAGAGCCTTCTGAGTCAGCAGTAGAGTCTTCTAGCCTTGTAGGAGAGACATCAACAATCACTTTGGGAGCTTCATTTGTTACCTTTTCTGCATCAACAGGTATTTCAGTACCTTCTTCAGTTTTCTTAGGTTTCTCTTGAGCAACAACATCTTCTTGTGAACTTTGATCTTTCTGAAAGGGTAGTAAAGTTGGACCAATCTTCAATTTCTCAACCAAAACAAGTTCTTCTTGAGGTTTGGTAGTGTCAACACTAGCAATAACTGGTACATAATTCATTTTTTTGGCAAGAATGTCAATATTAAACAACCATTCTGGTCCTTTCCCTTCAACATTAGATGTGTTCTCACTAAACTTGATATGCAAATTCTCCTCTACATGTTTGGTTCTCTTATTGTATACCCTGAAAGCTTTACTATTCACAGAGTAACCAACCAAGTATCCTTCATCAGCTTTTTCTTTAAATTTGCCTAACTGATCCTTAGTGTTTAAAATAGTAACAGGACATCCAAATGGTTTGAAAAAGTCAATCATTGGTTTCTTTCCATGAAATAACTCATAAGGAGTCTTGTTGTGAGGCTTAACTACCTTACTTCTGTTTTGCACAAAACATGCAGTGTTTACAGCTTCAGCCCAAAAAGGTATAGGTAGTTTAAAGTCAGATAACATTGTTCTTGCAGCCTCAATCAGTGTCCTGTTTCTTCTCTCTGCTACACCATTCTGTTGTGGAGTTCTTGCAACACTGTACTGTCTTAGAATACCCTTCCCCACACATAATTGATTCATCACACTATTCTTGAACTCAGTACCATTGTCACATCTGATTAGTTTCACTTTGTGGTTGTGTAGGTTTTCAACTCTGGTAATGAATGCCTTGAGTATCTCTGGAGTTTCATCTTTAGTAGCTAGAAAGAACACCCAAGTAAACCTGCTAAAGTCATCTGTGACAACTAGGCAATATGACTTCTTATTCAAACTATTTACAAAAACAGGCCCAAATAAGTCCATGTGAAGTAAATGTAAGGGCTCAGTAATTGTGTTCACTATCTTGGACTTGAATGAAACTCTGTGCTGTTTACCCTTTTGACAGGCAACACAAGTTTCACAATTTTCAAACAACTTTGTAGGCATCCCTATCACAAGATTTCCTTTCACCAACTTGTTCATGGTCTTGTAGTTCAGATGTCCAAGTCTTCTATGCCATAATTTGGACACATCAATAGTGGCCTTTGCAATTAGATGAGTTAAAGCTCTTTTGGGAACAATGTTCTTAATATGGTCACTGTATATATTTTCGTTTCTAGGGACTTTCAATAGCATAAATTTATCATCTGGCAACTGAAAATCAGGAGAAAGGATCATATATTCTGTGTCTATAAAAAGAACAAAGTTCTTTTTATCACACATTTGTGAGACACTAAAGAGGTTAAACTTAAGCCCTTTCACAAGAAACACCTTCTCAAAGTCCAAATTTCCTGTTCTTAGTGTTCCTATGCCAATAATCTTTCCACCATTTGGATCATTCCCAAAAGCAACATAACCACCTTCAAAAGGCTCAAAGTCTTCTAGTTGAGACTCATCACCTATCATATGTCCAGAGCATCCACTATCAACTATAGCCATATCTTTTAGCTCATCCTTTAGATTACCCTGAACATGAAAATAGAGAAATTAGTTTCTCTTGGGGACCCAATCCATTACTGAATTGGATCTGCCTTGTGCATCAACATAATTAAATTTCTTTAATCACTTGATGCACTGCTGTTTTTGGAAACATTGTTTGAAACAGATGATTTTGGTTTGCAAACCCAGCAAGCTGAGGCCTTAACAGCGTAAAAATGATTTCCAACAACTGTATTTGATAAAAATTTTGGCCCAGAAGTAGAAAGTTTTGTACTAGCAGCAGATTGCTTACTAGCAGTAGAGCCAGCATGTGACATTTCAAAAATTCATGTCATTTATTTTAATAGTTTATTATTCAACTATTCTATTTTAACTAATTAACTTCGTCGGAAGTTATCCGTGTACGTTCAATTCATTCAACCGCGACTAGACTACGTCCATTCTACCCTTTTTATGCATCATTGTTTCCTTACAATCCTATTTCACTTTTCAATTTTTCCATTTTTACGTAAACCTTGCACCTTTACGTTTTACCCGATTTAAATTTACGTTTTAAGGTTTTGACAAAGTGAACCAACCATAGACTATGATAATTTACATATTTTATGAATTTTTAAACTATTTCATGTTTACAAAAGAGTTTTATACTTGTCGCGTCATTTTTATAGCTTACGTCACTTTTATTAAAAACCGGTGTCACCAAACGTGTTTTCAACTCACGGTTTCATTTTTAACGACGTTTAAACACTCCGATAAACCCAAGGCTCTCATGAAATATTAAAATTATCCATTTTATCACTTCATAACAACTTCATAAAATTTTTATAACACTTTTTATAAAATTCACGTTTTCAGGTCACCCGGTTCTGCATAATTCGCGTTTTTAAGACCGTACGCTTGAGTTAAACCCCACAAACACAACAATACAACAAATACTAATCCAATATTAATAAAATCTGATCTTTATCTATATTTTTAAACCTTTGGTCATTCACCACTTTTAATCTTTCCAAATTATCACTTAAAACCCCTAAATACCACTAATTACCTTACATAATCACTCCAACACTTATACATATCTTATACACTTTATTTACTTAACCTTTTTACAGAAAAATAAAGGTTCCCACCCCTTGGAAACCCAAAACCGGCTCCCCTCCATTAGAACTCACAAAACCAAATGCTACATCCTTTTTACACTTCCCATATCATAACATCATTTTCTTCTTTATTCAAGATCTCACATGAATATTCCTCCTTCCCCTCCCTTACATGCTGCCGTGAATCACCCCCAAGATACCACCATCTCAGCCTATATTTTTTATCATAAAATCATCACCACATCATCCTCTTGAAGACCCTTGAAGAAGATGGTGATTTGAATCAAAGATTTGAAGGTTTTCTTGATATTTCTTGATGTTTTATTGAGGTTTTCTTGAAGTCTTCCTCAAGATTATTTTAGAGCCATCTCCACAGCCCTCAAGCTCTAATTGAAGAGTAAAAGAGAAGGTCCAAGCTTGTGGTGGTGTCCCTTGGTCATTTTTAATCAAGCCTTAGAAAAGATTTCATTGATTTTCACTCTTAGTAAGCATATCCCATCATCCTCTTTGATTTTTGTCACATGCAAATGGTTTTTGTTATTTAATTAATTATGGGTTTTCTGATTTTGATGAGTTTTTGTGTATGAGATATGTTATAAGAGGTTTAGATGGCGTTGCATGGTATTGGATAGTGTTAGAATTGATGTTTGGATGGATTTTGAGGTTGATTATAGGGACTGTTTTAGACCAGCAGATAAAACGAATTGGTGTGCAATATTTTTGGCTTATGGCCTGCTGGGAAATTACATTTTTAGATAGATATATGTCTTATTTTCATGTGGCGAATTGGAGGGTTTATCAATTCCTCCGAATGAATGAGTTATGGCCGTTTTGCTAAAATTGATCAGTTCTGAACTACTGTTGTAAAAAGGAGTTTAACTCCAGGTTTTCACAATAAAAGTGTTTGAATAAAAGTTGAGACCTGTAGTAGACATCTTAGGCTAACATCTCCAAGTGGAATCACTTTAATAGCTATCACGGTTTGGTAAATACGTTAAAATTAGTGTTTCGTATGAAAAGTTGGGACTGCTGCAGACCAGTAGCATATATGGATTAATTTCAGAACACTTTTAGCCTAAGAAGGTCTATATTATTTGATGGGATTATGGAAATAAGTTTAAGGTACATGTGTCGAATTGGATAGGGTGATATCTCCTCCGGATGAGTGAGATATGGTCGTTTTATGGAAACATGTCAATTCTGGAGCGGCTGTTGGAAAACATGTTTTTGCTCCAGATTTTTTACATTAAGCTTAGGTTTTAAAACATGGTTCAACACTAGACATTATAATCTTTCACCTCCAATTGGTTTCAACTTAATAGCTATTATAGAAAAGTATTTATGACCAAAACCGTAAGCGTTAGAATTTCAGCGAACTTTCTGGTTGGAGTTATAGTTAGTAAAAACTCACTTCCCGTGGATTGGTAAATGATTTGATTGAATGGCCTAATGTTTTAGAAACTAAACTTAAGTATATTTCCAGGGGTGAATGCCCCATCCTTGTATCTTTTATAGGTTAAGAGATACGATGGTGTGGAGTTGACTAAAATTCAGCAACATGGTTTTTGCGTCTTGTCTTGAAATCTAAAACATGTAGATACGCATAGGTGAAACAAGAATTGAGGAATGAAACTTAGTAGGTGTTTTATTACCTGTAAGATCAGGATACAAACCATATTGTGAGTAAAAATACCTTGGGTTAAGTCTTAGTGCAATGTCATGCTTATCTCGAAAACATATCTCATGATCATTTGATTTACTTTTTCATATCGCTCTTCTTTATCATTCTAAGTTGCGTCACGTCTTTTAGGTTTTGCTTAGACGCTTCGCACTTGTCCGAAGATCCATTTTACTTCTGATCTCGTTGCTCTTAAGGTGAGTTCATAGCCCCACCTTTTATTTCAATTGTTTTACAAACTCCGTAGGGGAGATGCATGCTACTTATTTTTATTATGATCACAACTGATTTGAAAACTGTATTCTAAACTGAATGTATTATTGACACTAAGTACTACTATTGCCATGAAGTCCCCACATCATGAATCGTTAATCACTATGAGTAGTGAGCGCGAATATTGTGAATATATCTATTGGGATTGAACTCCCGCATCCAGAGAGGATGCACTATATTTGAGGTCTCTAGGTGCTTGGCAAGGCACCTACCGGGGCAAATTTACATACACATTTCTTAAGGCGTCGATGTCATGAGCTTAGTGTAATAATATGTTTCATGGGCGTATAACAACGTAGCCCATCGTTTTCTTAAATTGAATTATATTGTGATCAACTTCTTATTATATAAACTCTATGGATTCACTCAACCTTTGTGTTGACTTTTTAGCATGTATTTTCTCAGGTATTATTTGGCTAGCTGAACATTGGGAGCAATCGGAGTCGCGTGGATATCAAACGTTGAAGGACTTGTTTTCTTCACATTCGATAATTATTTTCTTTAAATATGCAAATGAGTCATTTTTGAACTCTTGTAACTTAAGTTTTAAATATAAATTGTTGGGACCTTTGTACTCTGATTTATCAAATCGAATGTGACATTTTATTAAACGTCTCTTTTGAGGTTGTTTTTCTGTAACTTGTGTTTATGAACTATGAAGTGACACCCAAATTGGTATTCCGCTGTGTTGTAAATTTTGGGGGTGTCACACAGCAATAGAACCAGTTGTGGTTTTAAAAGCACCATTTGATTTTGTGGAAAACTAGAAGAGGGGTTGAATAGTTTTACGTCAATTTAGATTTTAAAAACTTTGTTTTATTAAAACTTCGATACAAGGTTTATTGTAAAAATCTACTTAATCTAATGATCAATTTTACTAGTATATGTATATATATGTATATTGTATATTTTTAGGTTATTTATAAAAACTTTATTTTGTGAATGAACCTTTTATTTGAACTTTATGTGAAAACAATTTTAGCACAATATCACAAGCTACAACTAGATGCAAATATATATGAGTATGTAAACAATAAAGATGTAAGTAGGATAATGAACAAGAGATGGAAAGATCAAACCAAGACATGGCGGATTTATAGTGGTTCGGATACAAGGTCTCCTTCCTTGCCCTACTCCACTCCTCGAGTCTCCTACTCGAGAGTTTTCTTCAAACACAACGAGCTCCCTTTTGGCGGAGAAACCTTACACAACTTTTGCTTACACCGATTAACGACACTAAGCTAAATGTCGAGTTCTAATAATAGCTAGAACCAATCTCACACCACAACACACCTTCTTCACAACTTATACACAACACTACTTCTCACACCTTCACTACTTCCTCTTCACAACATACCTATTTCTTCACTACTTCTATTCACAACTACTAACCCACCTAGATCTATCAATTACACACCTTCTACAACTTTACAAATAATTTACACAACACCTAACAATATACACAACACTTCAATACTTCTAAACAAGATGTTGGAGAAGTATTCTTCTCTTGCACTTTGAATGAGGATGGATAGTATCACTTGAAAACAAGAACTAATATGTTTATGATCAAACGTTTTAGGAAGAGGATTTGAGAGAATTAGAACAGAAAGTTTTAGTGCAAAAGGTGAGAAAAAATTTCAGATTTGAACCAGTATTTTTGGCAAAAGATTCTGACAGAGGAGCGTATGCCGGCCCCCTTAATTGTGTGTCGGCCCCCTTAAAATTAAGGGGGGCGCCCCTTATAATTAAGGGGGCCGCCCATGTGAAATGGCCAGAATCTTTGTCTTTTTCTGGGGAAAGTTTATTTGGTGAAAATTTAACTGAATTTGGTTAAAATTTTGAATTCATATATTTATTATGAAATAAACATTTTCCTTTAATTACCAAAAGTATTTTTCTTAAATATATAAAATGTTTATACCATTTTATATAATTTGTAATTAGTAAATAAACCTTCCTTTGATCATAAAATGTATTAGGCACTTGTTTATTCATACCTTAAGTGAATTAGATGGATATAATGATATTTTGTCACTATATACTTATTTACGTAATGATTTTACGTTTAATGATTTTAGATTTTGTGATCGTCAAAACATAGGGATATCGAAAAATATTAATAACGTTTTTACGCATTATTTATATCAACAGATTTAGCAGCAAAAATAGATCTAGTTGCACCAGATCTCAACAACACAGCCCTTGGAATCAAGTTTCTGTTAGGATGAGGGTGAGGATTTTTGGAAACATATTTATGATTCACCCTAGAGTATTGATTCCAAACAGGCTTTTTGTGGTCATTACAACTATTTATCAAATGTTCAAAACGACCATACTTATAACAAGCCTTTTTCTTTAATTGAAACTCACTACCTAATTTATATGAAACTAGGTTATTAAAGTTTCTCTGATTTCCCCTAGGCTTATTATAGATTCCATTCATTTGACATCTAGGAATCTCATTATATTCTACCATTTTCCTAGAGATACCCTTACCTAACACAGGTTTCACAAACTTAACCTGTTCAATTTTAGGTTCAACTTTTGTAGGAATTTCTTCCTTTTTCACACTTTGTTCTAGTTCAACCTATTCCTCATCACTATCTGAATGCCAGTCTTCAACAATAGGAGCCTCAGGAAATTTTCTAACTTCAACCTTAGGTGTTTCTAAGACACTTGTACTAGATTCACCTACAGGTTTTCCTATATCTAACTCACTAATGAAAGACAGTTCTTTTCCTGGTGGAGCATAGGCACTCTTAACAGGAGGAGCAACCTCATTGTAGCCTATTCCACTTCCTTTCCTCATCAAGGTACTCTCAATAGATTTATTAACCAAGTCAGAAGCAAACTGTTGTTTATTTACTCTTACTATATGTTTATCCTTATCAGCAAGAGCTGCATCTCTATCTTTTTCTGCTTCTTCTAACTTATTCTTAAGAAATTCAATTTCACTGTTTTTCTTAAAGATCTCAACATCCTGTTGGTTAATTCTATCTACATATTCTAGCTCACACTGTTTTAGATACTCTAGTCTTCTTTCAACATTTTGAATACCTACTTTGTAACCTAAGTTATCATGTTTTAGGTGTTCAACTTCTCTAATTAGACTCTCATTCCTAGACTTAAGTTCTTCTACAGTGTCATCACATGATTTAAAAGTACACGCAAATAGATCATAATAATTTGGTTCTTCATCAGCCATATCACTCCAATCATACTCTCCCAGAGAATAATTTGATGCATAAGCCATAAGTGCAAAGTTATGCACTTTAGGCTTGACTTGAGCCACCAAAGAATAATTTGGTTCTTCATCAGCCATATCACTCCAATCATACTCTCCCAATCCATCACAAGATACCAATGCAGTAGTGGTATTCTTTGATTCTTCAGTGGTCTTCTTTGGAGCTTCAGCATTCTTCTTTTGAGCTCTACATTCCTTGCCAAAATGACCCTTCCTGTTGCAATTGTAGCACTCTATCTTTGACTTGTCAAAACCCAAATTTTCTTTAGCCCTGTACTTGAGTTCTCTCCCAGTCCTCTTCAAGAATTTTCTTGCCCTCAAGGTCAACATGGCCATCTACCATTTAAAATCAATTTCTTCAAGATCATCAGGATCAATATGATCCATATCTTGATTGATAACCTGTGACCTTATGTTGGTTGTCAGATCAGCCAAGAATGCACACAAAGCAATATCATTGATGTAATTTTTATCATTAGAACTAGCAGTAGATATCCCATAAGCAGTAGAGTGGGATTCTTGAGATCCTTTTGACTTTGAAGATATAAAGGAAAGATTTTGTGTACCAGAAGATGAAGTAGATGAAGAAGTCAATTCTGGTTCATACACCCTCAAATTGTTGTAGAGGCTTTCCAGCTTCATAGTTTCAAAATCAGGCTTATTCCTCCAAACAACAGTATGCATACTCCATTCAGGTGCAAGACTTCTAAGAAACTTGAGGTTTACATCTTCTTGAGGAACCACATAACCAACAAGCTTTAAGTGACTAACAAGTTGATTAAGCCTGTTGTATGTGCCATTAATCTTTTCTCCACTTTCAGCAGTAAAGTTCTCAAACTGATGCTTCAACATGTTTTTCCTTGACTTCTTAGTAGCATCATTCCCTCCAAACCTAAATTCAACAGCATCCATCAAGTCTTTTGTAGTCCCACAGCCATCAAAGTCCAATTGAAATTCATTAGGTATTCCCATTAAGAGAATACTGTGTGCCTTGATCTCCATCTTTCTCATTGAGTTCTCTTCAGCAGACTTGATCGGTATCTCTTTTCCATCAGGACCCTTCTTTCGTAAAGAGTCACCATTAATGATCACATTCCACATGTTGAAGTCAATCATGCGAATGTACTGTCTTATTCTCATCTTCCATAGCTCATATTCTCCAGGGTTGAGCATGGGAACCTTTGAAGCAGTCACCATATGTGTGTCATCACCCATCTTCAGCAATTGATTAGGAACAGCAAACTTGTAAGGAACAAATTCTTCTTGATTTCAACTTCTAGATCACAAGCTCTGATACCATTTGTTGATCCAAATTGAGCAAACGATCTTATATAGAAGTTGACTTGAGTTAACACTTAAGCTAGAATGCGGAATATTAAAGCTTAGCTTAAGAAGAATAATGATTCACTATCAATACTTCAATATATATTAATAATACGAGCACTCGATAATGCTAGGGTTTTACAACCTTGAAGTGTAAACGAAAACTAAACAATACGTACTTGATGAGTGCTCAAACACTCATCATTTTTGGTCAAATCTGAGCTGCAAAACATTTAAAAACACTCAAAAATGCATCAAAATACTGAAAATATTCCAAAATTGTGTTTTATATGTTTTAGATGCAAAATGAGTAAAAACAGATGAAAAACGCACAAAGTTTGCATAATTGGCAGTTTCAGTCCCCCAACTTTCAAAAATTGGCAAAAAATAGTCCCTGAGCACTTAATTTAAAAGAAAAGTCACCAAAGGTCCTTTTGAAATCATAAATTGTCATATTTAGTCCTTTGGTGAAAAAGTTAAAAAGTTTTGAGAATTTACAAGATTAGTCCCTGGAGTTTCACTTTTGACAGATTTGGTCCCTGGTGGGATATTTTTGAATGAAAAATCATTTTTGGTCCTTGGAAACTCAAGGATTATTACAAATAGCCTTTTGATAAAAAGTTTGAGGAAAATGCAAGTTTAGTCCCTAGACTTTCAAAAATGACAATTTTGGTCCTTAGGGTTTTAAATAATGGGAAATTACAAATTATGGTCCTTGGGTTGTTCAAATGTGGCAAGTTTAGTCCTTTGGAAAAGTTTGGGAAATTTACACATCAGGTCCCTCAAAATTCAGTTATTGCAATATTGGTCCTTGTGTTTTATCTACTAACCAAATGGACCCTTATTTATTATTGCCCAACACCAAAGCTAGTCCAAATCCACTCCTGATCCATCGCAAGCCCAAACACTAAACCCCAGCCCAACTTCCCTACCCCTTAGATATTACCCCGGTCAACCCAGTCAAACACCCAACACTCCACCACTGTTCACCGTCCTTTTCCCTGGTTTCCCTACTCTGTGTCTCCCCCCTTCTCCAACTCCACCAATTCCTCACCAACCCTTCATTAATACTCCTACCTACACTAAACCAACCCCCCCTCCATTAATTGCCCTCACCAATAACTCACAAAACCCACTCAAAGTATTTTCCCGCCAAAGCCAATTTCAACGGTTGAGATCAAATATAGCCATCCAAGGGTCTCTATTGAAGTGGGAAAGAGAGCATGATACTCCAGGACCTATATATGTGAAAAAAGGAAGAAAAAGAAGTATTAGTTAGCTTAGAATAGTAGTAGTGTAGTTTAGCTTGTCGAATTAGCTTAATTATCCTATTTCATTGTAATTTTAGGTTTAAAAACCTTGTACTAAGTATTCTTAGTGAATTAAAAACTCATTTTTCCCTTTAATTTCAAGCTCTCAGTTTTAAAATTCCAAGTTTGTATTTTTAAGTAAGAATTCCAAATTGTTGTTCAGGTACTATAAGTGTTGTTTATTACTTATTTAAGCTCATTTCAGCTTATGTATAAGCCCTCTTAGGTATTTGTAGCATCAGAAACAATTTTCATTCAAATTCATGAATAAGTTCAAATTTACTCAAATATTTTATTAAGTCTGTGAAAAAGACTGAAGAAGGAAGAGGGATTGGATTATGGTTATTGTGAAATTACATGGTATTTTAGAATCTCAGGGGAGCTATAGGTTGTATTAATGGTCCATGGTTCTTAAGTTTCAACTTGGAAGCATTTTTTAAGCAAAAATCTCACTTTTGTCTTTTCATTATATCTTTGGTGTTTAGCTGTCTTTCCAGTGCTTTTGTGATCATTTAGACTAGTTTAGTTGTAATATTGCTTAATCTTGAGTTCTTGTTCACTAGATTTCATTATAACCTGTGTTGATTTTGAGACTGCCAATTTTAGTATATTAGTAGTTCTTAGGTATTAGTTGTAATTGTTGGTGCTTGTATGCTCATTTAAACTTATTACAACATATCAAGTGCCTGTGCATCAAGTTATTTAGCTAAATCAGTCTTTTGATAAGAAAATCTCATTTTCATAACTGTAAGGGGTGTTTGGCATTGCACTGTTCTCAGTGAATTTGTTGTTGTTGTGGTGTTGTTCTTGTACTTGTAGAGTGCATTAGGCCTTAGTAGTGTAACACAAGCTTAAAATACAAGTCCCTAGTTGCCAATAGTCAAAATCACTTAGAATCTTTCACAACTGTCAAGTGTGTGGGTATTGGGATCCATAAACCACCATTTCATTGTTTAAGTTGTTGATTTAACTTAGTTTGGTCTTATCTTAGCTAATTACATCCATTTCAATCATCAAATCAGGAATCTAAGTTCATCAAAGTCAAATTTCAAGTTAATTCAAAAAGTCAATTTCACCCTTTTGCAGAAATTCCAAAAATTGCAAGAATTATTGTGATTTTTGTGTAAGGAATTAGGCTTTGTGCTTTTTATATGTTGTAGTTTGTCAGCTTATCTTCAGGAGCCAACCCAGAGCTTATTTTTGTGATTTTTTCCTTATTGCTTATTTGGTGCTCAAAGTAGGCTGCAAGGCAAGGGTATGCCCTGCACGTCAGACCTTGTCCCAACACCCTCTTTTCAATAGCTTCTCCTGGCTTATCTAGTAGGACCCACACCCTGGCCCTTGGCTTATTGGAAAGACAATAAGCCAAAATCTAAGGACCAGGGTTTATTTTGAGGTTCCTGGCTTATTTACTTAGGCTGCAAGGTTCGTTTTGCTTGTTTCATTCTGAGTGACTACTGAGTCATCAGCACAACATGTCCAACTTCCAAGCCCTCCCCTGCCTTCCCTAGTGGGCCCCAGGGGTCATACCTTGGCTTTCTAGAAAGCCAATAAGCTCAGCTTATTGGTTCTTCTTTCTCTTTGGGCTTCCCAACTTTCCTGTGGGCCCCACAAGGCCTACAAAGGTAGCCATTTGGCCTGTTTCATTCTCAGCCTTGGCCAATTGCTTATTGACTTTTTGTGGCTTATTTCCTGAGCTTATTTGCTTCCTTTGGTTCCTTTCCTGTTCACTTAACTTATTTGTAGCTTACTTTATCCCTGGTTTCTATTGTATAGCTTCTCATTAGCTTTTTCAATTTCCATAAAATCCTAATAAGCCTTAAGCTACAACCTGTTAATCATTTTGTTTCCCATAGTGCTTATTTTTAAGCTCCTAGCCAAGTGTCTTTATTAAAGTTTGTTATTTATTAGTACTAAGTAGTTTTGTAAAAGGAAATTCTAAAAAAGTCAAAATTTAAAATAGTGATAGCTTCTATGTAATATTTTTAGCTTATTTTCAGCTTTTTCAAAAAGCAAATCTCATTTTTATAATTTTCCTAGGTTCCTGTAGTTATAAAATAATTTCAGTAAATTTTTCATATTTTTCTCTTTTCATTTTGTATTTTTAATAATTAATATTAGTTTTTATTAATTAATAATTAGTTAATAATTAATAATTATTATTTAAAAAGTCTTAATAATATATTTTCAGTTTTAAAATTAGTTTTATATTATTTTAGATTTTTCCAAATTTAAATTTTATTTTTCTAGGTTAATTTCCTAATTATTTGTTGTTAGGTACCCATATTGATTACACACAAGCAAGAATGAGATAGATATAAGGATTTGGGTGATTATAAGAATAAGAGAAATATAAGTGCAAGAGTTTCCTTAAGATATCAAATAACCAACCAAGTTTACATGAGTCCTAATGGTTCTATTTATAGGAGGGAAGCTAGGGCAACACTCCTAGCTCCCATCTTCCTAGATTCGTGGGCTTGCAAGGCCTTTTGGGCTTTTCATAAGCCTTAAATACATAAATGATATCAAATGTAAGAAACTAATAATAAAGCAACCTAACATTTATAACACATGACCGAGACTTGATAAAATAGTAAAACTTTGATCCCAACAATCTCCCCCTAAGGGTCGGTCATCACGGTTGCTTGACGTCATTGTCATTTCTTCATTTTTGACTTTCATAGCTTTAGACGTCTTTCAAAAAAATCATTCATCATTCTTTGTTCTTTGTTCGTTGTTGTTGTGATAGTGATCAAGTTATGAAGTTGTCTGCCTTTCGTCACTTCCGCGTCTGTGGTGGTAGTCCGCCATTCCAACATGCTCATACATCTTTGAATTTTGACTTATACATGCACGTTGTTCCCTTTCTTTCACTTTTGATCTTTAGTCTTTATACTTTGTAGATTCTTCTTTTTGGCGTAGAATCTTTCTTTGAACTTTGTGTTGTTTTGATCTTTGAGGGAGCTTTTGATGACTTCATGATGCATGTATGAGCATGTGGAATCCGTCGCCATGGAGATGATGTGTCCCTGCAGGTAAACAGTTAGCAATAAAACATCCGGTACTTACAGATAAGGAATTAGAGATCATCAACAACATAGTGTGAAGACTCCTTCTAATCCTTATCAAGGCCGTTCCCATGTCAGATACTCCCAAAGGAGCTTACGAGACCTACTAAGTAGCTCAATGACTGGGTGAGTCGCCTGGGATCACTCCACGATTGTAGACCGCTATGAAACCACCGCAAACACTAAGCGTAACCCACAAGGAGTTACCGAAGTGACCTGCTGTCAGGGCTGTTTGATGTTGACCTTGGCAGGATTTCCGTTCAATCATTGAGAAATACTTATGTAAATTCTCTCATAAACGTTCTTGGCAGATTGCTAAGATCTGCGAAGGACTCGATAATTTACAACTGGTGTCCATTGATGTAGAACACCAGTTGTAGAAATACTAAGTGTTCCTAAGAGATCTTTGATGTATCTCATGGCTCTAGACTCGAAAAGTGCACACTTAGGTTTCCTATGCGGAGACTAGGGAGGGGTCTCTTGCTTCAATATCAACCATCTCTAAGAGATAGGTCGATAGATTACACCGGTTCCCTGTGAGAATGAAACAAGCTCTTTTAAGAGAACTTGAGTGGTTAGAAGGTTTAGTGCATTGCGTCACTGGGTCCATGATGACTTTATCTTCAATACCGGCGTTGCGTTAGCAACAACCAGTAGCATACGAATTGAACCCGGTGTCTGCCCTAAGGTTGAACATATGGAGGGCTATTTCTTTTCACCCTTTTCTTTACTTTTTTTTTTAATTCTTCAACTCCTTCTTTCCCCTTTCATTCTTTACTCCTTTTTTCATATCATACCTAAGGACTTCTAATACTAACTATTTGGTGATGTCCTTGGGTAGATCCCTCCAGCTCTGGCGGATCATAGGACGGTTTTTCCTATCTTAATCACCTTATAACTCCATGATTATCCGACAATAGCCAAGAAACCTTTGATGAAAATCTCTCAAAGTGTTTGTGATTATCAAACATTTTGTTTAACACTTTGAGAGTTTTGTGTTTACTTCTGAAGGGCTCCCCCTTTACATGTGCTCATAAGTGTTTAATAAATCTGCACATGCGGGAGGAGCAAGCACTTTTTGAATTGATACACCTTCAGTGAACCCGACCGATTCGAGACACGCTTACATCACTAGTTAGACTAGCTTGAAGTTATTACCCGGCCTGGTCAAATCCACAGAAAGTTTCTCGAAACGGTACATTTCTACTAAGACAAATCCGTTTCGAGACACGCTTACGTGGCTAGTTAAAGAGTTCCATTGTCAGCTTTTAGGTGACAACTAGCTCTAGTAACTAACTTGATGTTATTACCCGTCGAGGATAAGTCTTTTCGAGATTACTAACTTTTATGTTTCGTCAATTCTTGGGTGAATCTGAGTCTAGCTCGCATGAGATTTGACTTTTAAGCAACTTAGAACTTTCATATTTTAATCACTTTCACTTTTTCTCCCCCTCAAAAATAGCATATAAGATGATATTTTTGACAATATTTTGATTAAAATATGCCTTTTGAGTCTTATGGGGAGAATTCAACAAGAACTTTTGATTTCAAGAACGATAAGTTTGTTTCAAGTGCTCCCCCTCAATAAGTGAATTCTTATTGAGGTGAAATACTTGTCTTTTGAGCAGAGTTATGAAAATCAGAAAATGTTTGATTAACTCTACTCAAAAGTAAGAAGCCTTTGCTCCTTATATCAGGATTGAGGCACTGATGCGTACCTCAGGGTCCTTTCTTTACAAGAACGGGTTGTACACTGTTATGTGTGCACAAGCCATTGTGATAACAAATCAATCAAATGAAACAATTAATATTGAAAAGTTAA
This sequence comes from Artemisia argyi, assembly GCA_030686995.1. NCBI lineage: Eukaryota > Viridiplantae > Streptophyta > Magnoliopsida > Asterales > Asteraceae > Artemisia > Artemisia argyi. The sequence goes on from CM060679.1 coordinate 159,069,378, forward strand.
TACCCATGTGTGTTCACTGAAAGTGGATCACTGAACCACAGTTCATCAGTGATTGGAGCATCAAAGTCTGTGAACTGTGGTTCTGGTCTTTTGAAGAGTCTGATGGGAAATGAAGGTCTGACACCGATATAACTTTTCAATCGTCTGATCTGCTCCCGACGGGATAACCTTTCTTCAATCTTCACAACAAAGTTCTGAACTTGTCTTCTTGCACTGGATTTCCACCTTGGAGTTTCACCTTTTGATATCTTAATTCTATCATCATTCAACCGTTTGACAAGGCCATCGCAAACTGTTTTGAGCGTGACATCACAGAACTTGTGTCACTCATCGAGCCTCATAAAACTTATCAACTTTTTGCTGTTGAGGTAGGTGAAGCCAAAAGATGGTGTTTGGATGAGCGAGTACTGTGACATCTAATTAATTCCAGGAAATAATACTTGCGGCTTTGTCAAATTGATCTTCTGTTGGTAACTTTCCACTCCAAGCTGAAGATCTTCCACTCTTTCTTGAACTATCAATCGTCGGATGAAGAGAAGTAGAGATGACATGAAGTTGTATTGTGTTTCAGTGTCGAATCCACGCATTCTTCCTTGAACTTTTTCTAGGTACATATCTTCAATGTCATTAAGATAAAGGTCAGGAAAGTCTGCTTCGGAGAATTTGTACTTCTTTTCATCTTGTCTTTTAACCACAATCTCATTCATGAACATGTAGTTAAACCGTTTTGACTCTTGAATCTCCAAGATAGCAATGATCTTTGACTTATGCTTCACATTCTCCAATGACTTTTTGTCTAATCTTTGAGTGTAACCGAGAGGACGACGTTCTGGCCAGTGCTGAATCCCGTGTAAAGCATCTCTGTCGTAAGCTACGATAGAGTCGCTAAATACTGAAGTAGATTCTTTAATTGCAGGAACTTCGTATCTTGCGGCTGGTACTGAGATAGTCAAGGAGGAAGCATATTTCTTCTTAGATTTCTCTTGGGTGAGTTGGAGGTTACGAAGATCTTTGTTGAAGAAGAAGCGATAATGTATCTTAGGTTTTTTGGGAAACCCTTGCAGTGGTAAAGGTTTAGTCCAATCAGTGAAGTAAGGTTTGTCCTGTCTTTTAGAATAGTTGTCGAGATTCGCCTCAGGATTTTGCCAGTCAAACTTGCCAGACATTGCACTAGCTATATTCTGCATATGAAACTCGAGTTCCATCTTATTACCAGATCTAGACTTGAGGAATTCTTGTGCATCCCGATTGATTCTTCTGAGTTCCGCCTTTGTAAGTTTCTCAATCTGAAGCTCCTTCATCATAACCTGAGTGTATTGCAGTGAATTGCCTGGAAGAGGTTCTTCATCTTCGAGAGGAGGTTGAGCTTTGACCAATTCTGTCAACCAATCATTTTCAGGTGTGTCATCATTGTTGAGCCATGAATGACGTCTCCTTTTCTTTGATTTCTTAGACTTGGACGTAGCATCCTTGTTTTTAGCTTTTGATGGTGACGATGGTCCAGGTTGAGAATCGGGAATTTGGGAGGCACGGTAATCGGTATCGGGTTGCCCTTCATAATCATCGGTTGGGTGCATTAGAGTTTCTTCCTCATCAGTGGGACCTTGACCAGTAGCTGAAGTGTGTTGCTGATTTCCAGGAGGAGTAGGATCCTTTTGTGGTTGGTGAGAAGATGATGGACCGGTACCGGACTTGTGTTTCTTGCCTTTAGAGTTTGGGTCCGGGTCGTCATCTTTCCTTGTCCTCGTAAGGGTTCCAGCAGCGTCTTTGCATGACTCTTTAGACAAGTTGGCAGTAATAGCATCGACAAGTGCTTTTTCTTTAGGTGTTTGTGTGGTTTTGTAGGCAACTTTGTCGTAGAGTTGAGCAAGCAGGTCATCGAAAGATAGTTCAGGAATGGTTGGAGTTGCTGTAGAAGCTTTTCCAGGGTGAAGCGTGAATGGTGTTGTAGATAACATTTTCTTTACAACACTTCTGATTCTGTGCTCCAAGTTGTCCTTGATTGGTGCAATAAGATTTGTAACTTCTGGAGTAATAATTTCAACCAGATTGTCAGTAAGATAATCTAGTGTGAAAGTCCTGATCATTCCTGTCAAGTCAGCTTTCATGAACTTATCGATCTGCTGCTTTGCCTCCTGAAAGTCTTCAACTTGTTTAGCAAGACTGGTGACCATGGTTGTGAGTGTGTTGACTTGCTCCTGAAGATCAACTGGTTTAGTTGGTTCATTGATTGATTGTTGCTTTGACATGGTTTCAAAAGGTGTAGGAGATGAATGCTCTGGTGATGATTCGGATGACGACTCATTGTGAGAACTTGAAGAAGAAGCTGGAGGAGTCGGATCCTTTGGTGGAGAGTCTTGAGGAGGTGGAGGTTGCTGTGAAGATGTCTGCTTAGATTGTGAAGATGGTTGAAGGAATGCGTTGGTGTCGAATGCTTCCTTATCTTCATTTTCTTTTCTTCTGCGTTCCTCTTCTTCCTGTGCAAGAAACTCTGGAGTAGTGAAGTGGTCAAATTCCTGATCCGTGGCAATGTGCTCCTGTTCGCCAACATTCTCCTCTACATTTGCAGTCTCAGTCATGGTGATGTCACATGTTGTGTCTATGACATATACTTTGTCACCGGTTTGTGAAGCTGGTTCCAAAGTGGTAGACACAACGAGAGGAATGGAGCTGCTTGTAGTGCCTTCATGCTCTGATTGATCGACAGGTGGTGGTGAAGGTTGAGATTGAAGTCGGCTGAGGAGTGCTGCTTCCCTCTGTTCTTTGAGAAATTGCTTTTCTTCAGCTTGTGTGTCGATAATTATACTTTTCAATTTTCGTTTGTCGACCAATTGTTCAACGATTGGTTCATCTTCTTCATCATCATTGGGTTCATTTATCGTGATCCCTTTTCTCTTTCTTGAATCTGCTTCAAAGGTTTCAAGACTTTGTTGAATAACAATCTCCGTTTCAGGAAATGCTTCTTCAGGTACTCTTACTCTTCGTTCAAAGTCTTCCTCTTCTTCTTCTTCAGATTCTGTGTCAAACTCAGAGTCGCTTTCAGAGGGTGGCGGTGTAGGTTCATCTTGAAGAGCGAACTTTGGTGTTACCTTCTTCTTTGGCTTAGTTGCAGGCTTAGGTTTGGGTGTAGGTTTAGGTTTGGTGGAAGTTATGGTTTTGGCAGAAGGTTTGGTTTTAGGAGTAGCCTTTGACTTAGTCTGCAGTGAGCCAGTGGTGCTTGTAGTACTCCCAGATTTCACACTTCCTTTACTACGAGTCTGTATGGTAGCTTCTTCCTGTATCCCATTGTAAGCATCATCGTAGAATTTGTAGTTCAAACTTTTCTTGATGTTGTCATCAAGAAGGTATTCGGGAAGCCTCATTCTTTTTTGCTTGGTAGAGGAAGTGGTCATCTTGACAAAAGAGATGGTGAAGTCATCCTCGAAGAGGTGCTTAGGCTCATTAGGGTCTCCCATTCTTTTGATGAATTCCGGTGTGTCTTTGCAGAAATATTCAATGAGAAGCTTTGTGAATCTTGTAAACGGGATCATAGTCTTTTCACGTCCGGTTTGGATGCTGTAGACTATATCGTTCATTATTTTAACTGCAAAGTCAATAGGTGACATGGTCACCATTCCCCAAAATGCTTGTAAATGCTCAAGTCTGGGATGTTCGTGACCACTTTTTCTTCCTGATATAGATCTTACAACTAACAGACAGAATGTTCTCCAAGGCTGAGGTATGTTCTTCGCATTGAATCTGGAATGCTTAATCAGAGGTAAGTCATCTTGAACATCATATCCTAGGTCAATGAAGAAATCCAGGAGATCCAGTTCAGGCAGTATTGGAGCAAATTCATTGTCAGGTTGAGGCAGAAGGAAGACTGTACGAAGGACATCGTGATCTACAGTGTAGACTTGTCGATCCAGCGTAATAGTAAAAGACTCATCATCTAAATTAACCTTTGCCATAACCCAGAACTGATGAAGGTAGAACACAGGAACTGAAGTAGATTTGTTGAGCAGATGCTTGCATGGATGTGCAAGGAGAATATTTTTGACGATCTTGCACGAGTTCTCGGGAATTCTCAATTTGTCAAAGTCAACTCGAGGATTGTTATTGCCAATTTTAACGTTGTAGTCGGCGGGAGTGACGTCATCCATGGTGAGTAGTGGAAGAGTTTGTTCAGGGACATTCTCGTTGTGTTCAGCCATGTTAATCTGAGAAACATTATCATAAACCAAACATCCAAATTTGTTACGTGTTAGCACGATTGCAAAGTTTGATTATAGATAAGCATTTAGAATCTTTTAGGCACGGATAGTTCAATTATTACATGTATAATGATGAGTGAAGTAAACTTAGATAATTTTAGAATCATGAAGCATTTATATAATCACATATGCACAAAGATCATCCAAGATACATAAATAACATCACATGATACATCTAATAATGAATATTATCACAATATACATGTTTTCGAGATTACAAGATAACACAATTTTGAAATTGTCAATTTATCGCAAACATTAAGAGCTCATCATCTCGAAAAATTACCGAAAGTCTGTTTTCGATAAAATCAGTCATAAGAGAAGATTTTCGCAAACAAACATAATGAAGATTTTCGAAAACATTTTCAGGAGAGTTTTCGATAAATAGTTTATTGAGAACAAACGCCTTTAAAGTATTTTCGAAAATATTCAATATGTGATTGCGAAAATTTGTCTTCAGATGTGATCTCGAAAAAATGACCAGTTATGAAAACATTTCGCAAACACATTGTTCAACCATTTTCGAAAAGATATCAGGGTGTATTTTTCGAGAAAAATACAAAACCTTGAGATCTTTTCAAAAACCCTTGATAGGTGTGTTTTCGAAAAGATTCACCAGAGCTGGTAATTGCGAAAAAACAGGTTCCCGAAAATTCTTATACAAGAATTTCGAAGATAGGCCAACGTACGTTTCTTAGTGAAATTATGTGATCCAAATGTTGTAACCTGTCATAAATGATGGAAGACAACAATAAGAATAATGGTATAATCACGTATACGATGATCTCGAAACTATGCAAGAACACGATTTCGATAAAACACAAAATCATGAATCCACTTAATAGACGTAGTAACAAGGATCATAAATCATGCATATGAACAAGTCTAAGCAGAAAAAACAGACTATATAAACATCATACGAGAAATTACCCAACATGAACAAAACCGTAGTAATCGAGTATGACACAAATATGTATTAAATCACGATTAAAATGATGCAAGATGCCATATTGACATAAAACATCATATCCCACCAACAAAATCAATAAAACAAACAACAAATCAATAAAACCCAAATCGATACTAAACCCTAGATTTTGGATTTTGCACAAACATGATAGAAAGCATGATTAAATGATATAGGTAAGTTAGAAACATGTAATGTAACAAAACCCCTATCAAAAATCAACCCCCAAATGCGTTATGTATTATTCCGAAATTGTTGAAACCCTAGGTTTTAAGAACTCGAATTCTTGAAATCAAACCGTTAATTTTCCAATTCAACGAAAACCTATGCTTGAAATACACTCAAGATTAATAAGAAACTTACAAATTGAAGGTTAGAAGCACGGATTTCTTGTTTGATTTTGGGCCGTAGGTTTCAAGAAAGGGTTTTAGATTGATGAATTTTGTGAGGTTTTAGAAAAAAACGGGGTGTTTGTCTTATGTTTGTAATTTTGGAACTTTGAAATTAGTCACTTTTAGTCCCTTAACTACTAGTATTGTATTATGAGTCCTCAAGTTAGATACAAGTTTGATAATCAAAGATATACTACCTTACGACACCGTTTTGAGAAAAGAGAAAATGATATGAGATATCTTATAAAGTCCTGAAACAACGCATCTAAAGGTAATATGCAAGTATACCGTTTTGGAAAATGTAAGAAAAAATGTGAGCGTGTCTCCCCCTCAACACTTGTAAAATAACAAGGTGTTGAAAGGAAGCGATATACTTGCGGGGATTTTTTATTTATTTTTTAATAAGATAATAGAGAAAATATTTTTGTGTTTTTGAGGTTTATGAAAAATAAGAGAAAAATTATTTTACAAAGATAGTTTTGGTTTTGATGTTTGACATTTTAATTTTGTTTCCAGATCCTCTGGTGTCAAACATCGCATACCAATTTGGTGAACCAAACTAGCAAACCTTGATGGAGCTAAGGCTTTTGTAAGTAAGTCCGCCAATTGGTACTCAGTGCCCACAAAATATAATTCAACTGTACCCTTCTCGACATGCTCCTTGATGAAATGATATCGGAGATCAATGTGTTTGGATTTGCAGTGATGGACCGTGTTGCAGGAGATTGCAATGGCACTTTTGGAATCGCAGTAGATCGGAATCTTATTGAATAGGTAGCCATAGTCTTTAAGTTGTGATCTCATCCAAATGACTTGAGCACAACAAGCAGACATAGCTACGTATTCAGATTCAGTTAATGACAGTGAAGTGCAGTCCTGCTTCTTTGATTGCCAAGACACAAGTTTATCTCCAAGAAACTGTAAGCCACCTGATGTACTTTTTCGCGTGTCTAAGCATCCTGCATGGTCAGCGTCTTAAAAAGCTATTAGTTCAAAACCAGAATCCTTCGGATACCAGATCCCCAAATGGATGGTTCCCTTTATGTATCGAAGGATTATTTTTGCCTCATTGAGGTGTTTCTCAGTTGGTTTAGACTGATATCGAGAACACATATAGACAGCAAATACAATGTCAGGTCTACTAGATGTGAGATACATGAGGGACCCAATAATACTTCAGTATTTGGTAGGGTCAACAGGAGTCCCATGTATATCAGCATCTAGTTTTGTGGAATTGGCCATAGGTGTATTCATTGTATATCAGCATCTAGTTTTGTGGAATTGGCCGTAGAGAGACTTCTTAAGTTTGTAGACATGATTGGGACGTTCTGGATCAACGAATCCTTCAGGTTGACTGACATAAACCACTTCACGAAGTTGACCGTTCAGAAAAGCCATTTTCACGTCCATTTGGTAAACAATCATATTCCGATGAGCAGCAAATGCTAAGAAGATCCGTACAGCTTCAAGTCTAGCTACTGGAGCAAATGATTCTTCAAAATAGATTCCTTCTTCTTGAGAGTATCCTTTTGCTACCAAGCATGATTTATTGCGTATGACAGTGCCTTCTGCATCCAGTTTGTTTTTCCAGATCCATTTTAATCCAATGACAATGATTCCTTCTGGTTTTTCAACCATTTCCCAGACTTCTAATCTTTGAAAGGATTCGAATTCTTCTTGCATAGACTCAATCTAATTTTCATAAGTCATAGCTTCTTTGACGTTTTTAGGCACTGTTTCACAAACTGTGAGTGCATAAATGCAAGTTTCATCGTCTGTGTGAAGGCGTTGTCTTGTCATAATAGGTGCATCTGGATGGCCAATAATTTGAACTAAGGGGTGATCTCTAGTCCATTTGTGTGTCGAGGGATGAAGTTGATAAGTATCTCGCAAGTGAGCAGGACCCAAATTGCGTGTAGATGACTCAGCAATGTCGGGGACAGGTTGAGCATGTGCAAATGGGTTAATGAATGGTTATGGGTCATGCTCTGTGGGTTGTGGAACTGATAAAGGTATGGAGTCTCCAGCTAATTGTCATGAGTTGGACCCGGTTTGTTCTGTTGTTGTAGGTGATATGACTGGAGGACCGTCTCTTCCAGCAGTTGTTGTTGTTTGTTGAGGTGTATCAGGTACTTGATGTTGATCAAGATGTGCAGCGGAATTAGGTGTGGCCTCAGATGGACGGTTAACAAGCGTATCATCAAACAATGGAGCAAACAAGGTTTCCACTTCTTTACGAGAAAGTGACAACGGTTCAGCCGAAGATTTTGGAAAGTTTAGACGGTTGGATGCGGGTCCTAAGCTGTTGTGCTCAGAAGCCATATTAGTGAGTTCATCGAAATTAGCATGAATAGTTTCTTGAATTTCCCTAGTACGACGATTCCATATCCGAAAGCCTTTTGAATTTTCACAGTATCCAACAAATATTCCAATGTCATCCTTTGCTTTAAGTTTACCTAGATCATCACGATCATTGACTGGGTAACATAGAGCTCCAAATACATGAAAGTAACTGATGTTCGGTTTCCTTTTGTGAACAATCTGATATGGGGTTTTGTGATGGCGTTTTGTGATCATACAACGGTTTTGGGTGTAGTAAGCGGTTGAAACAGCTTCCGCCCATAAGTAATCTGGTAATTGAGCATTGATTAACATCGTTCGAGCAGCTTCCACTAACGTTCTGTTGCGTCTTTTGACTACTCCATTCTTTTTGGGTGTTCGTGGAATGGATGTTTGATGTTCAATTCCCACTTTCTCAAAATATGACCTTAGAGTCTGATTCTTAAATTCTGCGCCATTGTCAGTTCTAACAATTCTGACTGTGTTGCATAGCTGAACTTGTATTTTGGTGAGAAAGGTGATGATCATTTGAGGAGCTTGATCTTTACTTCGAAGAAAATAAACCCAAGTCCAGCGAGAGTAATCATCAACAATTACTAAAATGTAGCGTTTACCGTTGATCGTTTGAACACGCATCGGACCACACAAATCCATATGAAGCAGTTGTAAAACATGATTAGTACTGTGTTCAGGTTTTGAGGGAAAATGAGCACGGGTACTTTTTCCTTGTTCACAGGCTGGACATAGGTGATCTTTGGCATAGCGGAATCTTGGAAATCCTTCAACTAGTTTGAGACGAGCGAGATCAGTCATCGTTTTGAAATTCAAGTGAGAAAGGCGTCTGTGCCATAACCAGGATTTAGTCGTTTCAGCTTTGGATAGAAGACAGATAGGAGATGAAGCGATCATGTCAGACATTGAAATTGTGTAAAGAGTAGTGCCACGTTTTCCTGACATCAAATCATTTCCTTGTAGATCACGAACAAAACAAGTTGTCTCTCGAAATGCTACTTCTAAATCCCCATCACAAAATTGACCGACTGAAAAGAGGTTGTGACCCAAGCCTTCAACATAATAAACTCTGCTAATTTCAATATTCCTATTCACATAGTCTCCGTAACCCATGATTAAAGCGTATTGATCATTCCCGAATCTGACAGTTCCAATAAAATTTGAAACAAAGTTAGTTAACAGTTTGAGATTGCCTGTCATATGTCGGGTGCAACCGCTATCAACAATCCAGAGAATGATCTGAACCACCTGCATCACAAATAGACGACAGAGATGGAACAGAAGTACGGGTGGAACCCGAAGAAATAGTAGGTTCCTGTTGGTTAGAAACACAAGTATTTAACAGTTTAGGAATCCATTTAAAATTTGGTTTGTATTGTAACCAACATTGCCAATTCCAACTAGTTTTTGCTTTGTTTTTGGTAAATGCACTAGCTTTTGGCATGTTCCTAGATTTGTTGATTTCTGATCTTGGGTTGACTACAACATCATTTGAAACAGTAGTTGGCGTTTTTCCTAAGGTAGACTTAGAGGCAGTAGTGGGCCTAGAAGGAAAGCCGGATCTACGTTTCTTGTTATGATGTAAGAGATTATTAGCTACACATTTAGTATGATCACCAGATAATACACTTTGACGACAAAATACACAAGATGCATTAATATTCAGAACATTTGAGGGTTCAGCATTCGTTACATTAAGATTTTGATTACAATTTGCCAGATTAGAATCTAAATCAGATGCAACATGAGTTTTATTCAAGTTCCTAAGGTGAGCTTCTACTTCTTGCACTTCTAGTGTTCCTCTTCTACGTTGCCAGAGCCTAGTCTTTTTAGTCTTCTTAACGCTTTTTGGCTTTGGGCTGCTAAAGCTCTTAGGGGAAACTGGTCCTATAGAAGTGGAAGAACTAACATTAGAACTCTTAGCATGATTACCCTTATCTATTTTGTCTATTTGAAACATTCCTGGTGCTATCACTGTGGTGTCAACAAACTTTCCTTTTTGAAGTAGCTTAATTTTCTCTTTCAAATCAATGATGATGTGATTTTTATCCTGAATATCAGACTCTAGTAAACCATTGCAATAACGAATGTCATCGCGGTTTTGTTGCCATTCGACGTTTTCAATTTTTAGCTCCGCAATTTCTTTTTCATATTGAAGACATTTGTTTTTTAGAAAAGCATTTTTACTTTGTAGTTGCAATTCGGTTTCAAGACTTTGAGCTTGACACCATTCAAGCCTTTGTTTGAGTTGACAAATTTTGTTTGAAAGTTTGTTTTTCACATCATCACTGTTTTGACGCAACGTTTCATATTTATGTTTCAATGTTTCAGCTTCTGACTTCAGCAAATCAATATCGGCACAGTAATTTTCAAATACCGTAGCATTGCTGGAATAATAGAGATCATTCATGATGAGAGTATGAATATCAGCTATGAGGAGTTGTTCCAAGAGTCGATCAGAATCCGTTTTCAAAAATCGGTTTTTGCGTTGTTGAACCAAAATTTCATTTTCATTAAGAGCGAAAATGTTTTGCATATCTTTAACTTCTTTTTGGAGTTCCTGTTCCCAACGAGTAGCACAATAACGCAAATTTTGAACTAAAGGCAGAAATTGTTGTTGAAAAATGTCTCGCTTTTCGCGCTCGTAAGCTGATTGAAAAGTAGCAATTTTAATTTCCGAATGATGTTCAATTACGTTTTCCAAGTTTTCGATGCCTTTCATGAATGTTTGAAAATAGTCTAAAACTTTACAACGTGTTGGTAATGGTGTCACAATACCAGAAGATGGTAATGGACCATTTACTTGTGCCACGGGTTTGACAGAAGCCCCATTGGAAGATGAAACATAAGACTCAGTTACATACCATGATTTCTCATGTATTTCTCTTGATGGAACAAAAGATTTTGAAATGTGAGGAGCTTTTGAGTAATCATATGGTTTGCAATATTCAACTTGACTCATTTTTTATCGACTCTTTTCTTCAAGTTCGTATTCTTCCTCAGTATTATGTACAATAACACGCACAACATTATTATCCATCAATTGGTCCATACTGTAAAGCTTAGGAATTGTTTTGAATGCAGTACGAAGAAAAGTGGATCTGTAATCTCCAATGGCAAAACCTTTATCGTGTCTTGGTTTTAAAGTAAACTTTTGGATTGTCATTACAGATTCTCCATGTTTATAAACGATATTTTGAAAAGCTTTAATTTGACGTTCGAGAGTGATATTTTCTTCAATTAAAGAATTTTCTTTTTCTCGTTTTTGCACCTTATGTTCATAAAATTCCTGTTTGCAAGTTGTCACCTCTGTTTGTGTTTTTGAAAGTTCCTTTTGATGTTGTACAACTTGTTTTTGAAGATCATGTTTTTCATTTTCTAGTTTGGAAACCAATTTACCATTTGACTCAATTATGTCATATATTTGCTTTTGAAGATTTTGTTCTTTGACATACGATTCCTGAAATGATTTTTCAAAGCACTTTTCACGGTGAACTGCATTTTGAAAATGAGAAAGTTGTAATTTATAACATTCAATGTCCTTTTTCAAAATGGCATTAGTTTCTTGCAAAACTTTAGTTTGCTCGTCCATTATGTGAGTAGTAAGAGGTTGTTCTTGATGTTGTTTGGCCATGACAGTAGAGTCAGGATCTGGATCAGAAGAAGGTTCATGTTGTTCAATATTGTCATTTTTGTCTTGCTCAATAGGATCATCAAATGAAACGACAGTGTCATCATCAAATATAACAACTGTGTCTAATTGTTCATCCTCTTGAGAAGATAAAAATGATTCAGATGGAACAACTTACGCCTTATCTGATTCAGAAGCAGAGGGTGATGCATTAAATTCTATGGAGCATGTGGTTAGGTCATTTACATGAGACAAACCATCAGTGGTGAACACTGGGTCTGAATCATTCAACTGATGTTCTTGCATGTTGGCCATAAGCATCACAGCTGCATTTGCTTCAAGATCTTCCATATCATCATTGTTGTAAGCATTAGCGAAGAAACTGTTCTCTTGTTCATTGAAAGTTCCTTCCTTTTCATCTTTGAGAGCCATTAGTAATGCCTGCTTGTGAAACTGACTGCCGTGGGTTCTCGGTTTTGGACATGCTGTTGCAATATGACCTTTTTCGTTGCAGTTGTAGCACCATATCGCATTCCCAGATACTGTATTGCTATTTGCCACATTGTCATTACTTCTCTGAGGAGCACCTGAATTGTTTCTGAATCCCCCATTGTTGTTGAATCTTTGTCCATACCCAGAATTTCCAGAATACCCTCCTGAGCCTGAACGTCCAGGATTACGTTTCTGAATCTCAACTCGACCATCTTGAATGACAGCTTGATTCCTTGTATTTGATGAAGAACGAAGACGATTGTTGGTTTTGTTAGAGAATTTGCTAAAAGCACGAGCAATAAGAGCAAGTCCTTGATTCAACGTATTGACGTCTTCATCATCAACTTCAATCTGATTAGAATAATGCATGCTATCATGGTTGTCATATGGAGCAGGTTGAGGAGAAGTGTGTTGCGAGGATGATGCATATGGGACCATTTTGTGTGAGGTAGCAGGTTGCTGGTAGCTGAAATAATTATGTTCCTGAACATAAGCATGATTAGACATCGGAGGATGTGCAGCATGAGATTGAGCAACGAGTGATAGGGGATTAGAAGTAGGTGGTGGTGTATATTCTCCTCGTGCGGCTCTATCTTTTTCAACTTCAGACTCATAGTGCTTGAGATAGTCGTACAACAAACCATATGGATCTTGATGAAGATTCTTGGCTTGTCTCACAAATGTCACATACTTTTGCCACTCAGAACCCAGACTACTAACAAACTTTGTATTGACAGCGATCCTTGGAAGGTGTACTTCATGTCTCTCTAAGTCGTTGACGACATTAGTGAAACGATGATAGTAAGATTCAAGTGATTCCCTTGGTTCGATCATGAAATTAGTGTATTCCAAGTAAAGTTTAGATTCCATGTCTTCCTTGTTCAGTTGTGTGCCTTGCATAAGTAGATGGACGTGTTCCCACATAGCTTTTGCAGTTGTCTGAGCATCAACACTTCTGAATATGATATTTGGTATTCCCTGAAGTATGTAAGACATAGCATACTCATCTGCTTCACGATGATGGTGTTGTTCAGCAGTAAGTGCAGACTCAGGAACTAGCACAGCAGTTGGAGCTACTGGGGGATCAGCAGATGGGTCACCACCAACGTAGTTAACAGGCCACTGAAACGGTCCTACAAGGATAACTTGTTTCATGTACTTACCATTGGGTTTCTTGAGTTCTATAAACCTTAAGAATCGACTTGCCCACTGAACATAATTACCCGGTGTTAGCATTGGTGGGGTGTCAATAGATCCTGCTTCATGTCTGGATTGTTGAGTTGAAATGACTTCACACATCCTGTCAAACCAGTGAGTAGGTTTTGATGGAAGTTGGCTTTGTTGTTGTGACATTGGATAGGATTGTTGCATTGGAACCATCTGATGTTGTTGCATGAGAAGATGTTGTTGTGAGTAAACCGGTTGTTGATAATATTGTGGTGATTGTTGATACTGTTGCTGTTGCTGATGATACTGTTGATTCTGATGTTGCTGAGGATGGTTAAAGTTGTAGTACGGTGGTTGAGACATATTGAAACACTTGTGTGAAAAGATGAATCTTGTAGAAGGTATAGGATTAGGCCAAATCTCGAAAACTTGCACAATTTGTGATTGCGAAATCTATGACTTGAGTGATTGCGAAATCTGTGATTGCGAAATTAAGGATCTCGAAAATTTGAGATTGCGAAACCTTGTGGCTTCAATATTTCGCGAAACTTAATGAATGTTAGGTATGTTTTTCGAAACTATGAAAGTTTGCGAAAAAAAAAGAAATGCGATTTCGAAAAAATATGAATTTTTCGAAAACACAAATTCACTAACACACTTTCGAAATTATCCAATTTCGAAAGTTATCCAAAAGTCGAAGTACTTTTCTTTCTTATACAAGAGAGAAAAGACTGAGTTCACGATCCGGAAGTCGTTTTGAAGCAAAGTCTTGAGATTTCGAAACTTGGGCAGTTGGTAGATTGCGAAACTAGAGCAAATTTTGTTTTCAAAGAAAGCTAACCAAAAACTCGTTTTTATTTAAAGATTCTTGTACTTTTAGGTATAAAATGAGTAAATCTTAAAGAAAGTTGAAAACTTTATAAAATTTTCAAAATGAGAAAGATTTCGAAAATAAGTACAAAAACCTATTCGTTTATTTTGGTAAAAGTTTAGGACTTTTTTGTTTGTAATGTTTTGTAACACAAGTTTGGAAGCAAATATGTGATAAAAAAACAATAAACAAACAAGAAAGTACGAAAGTTTTAGCAAGATAACGAAATAAAAATGAGAGATTGGATCGAATTTCTTAAGAAAACAATTACTATACCTTAATATGGCGAATGATACCATTTGTTAGGTACCCATATTGATTACACACAAGCAAGAATGAGATAGATATAAGAATTTGGGTGATTATTAGAATAAGAGAAATATAAGTGCAAGAGTTTCCTTAAGATATCAAATAACCAACCAAGTTTACATGAGTCCTAATGGTTCTATTTATAGGAGGGAAGCTAGGGCAACACTCCTAGCTCCCATCTTCCTAAATTCGTGGGCTTGCAAGGCCTTTTGGGCTTTTCATAAGCCTTAAATACATAAATGATATCAAATGTAAGAAACTAATAATAAAGCAACCTAACATTTATAACACATGACCGAGACTTGATAAAATAGTAAAACTTAGATCCCAACATTTGTATTTTAGGGTATTTTAAATAATTAAAAATAAATAGGAAAATAGTAATTAATTAATAATAATTATATAAATAGTGTAAAAATTAATTTTCTTTTTCCAAAAATTTTCTTTTATCATTAGGATTTTAAAAATACAATTTTCATAATCTGTAGGTATTTTATTTCACAAAACTCGCTTTTTATTTCATACGTCTACGTAAATTTGAATTAAACGTACGCATTTTAGGTTTTAAACATTTCTGGGTTTTCTAATTTTACAATTTTGTTATAATAGCTTATTTAAGCTATTTCCTTGTATAAATCAGTAGTATAATCATTCACAACCCCTTTCTGTCCAAATTCACCCGATCACAAACCCGTTTTTATTACCATCACACCTCGTCGGGACAATACGACCCGGGGAAACCCTGTACTTTCACGGAGAATTGACTCTAGGCTGTTTAACTTTGTTGACCATTCCTTTGTCAATATAAGTTGACTGTTTAGCCTCAATCAGAACTCAATCTAACCCTAGGATCCTCCTTTTATAGGCCAAGGAGTCCTACTAGGTTTACAATACCTTTCTACACAAGATAAGAATATTCTAGACATATAAAATATACAAACAATCTATTCTATAATTATCTACTCGTGTACATGCATATCCCTTCAGCAGTAGGTTCATCAGCAGTACTTCCACACAGCAGCACTTTGAATATATAGCAGCAGAATCATTAACCTTAGCAGCAGTTTCATCTTAGCAGCAGTTTGACTCTTCAGCAGCAGAATCCAAAACCCAACAAAAAGCATCACAATCCTCTGCCTGGAAGATGTTTGGGTCATTGAGAGCTAAGTCCTAAATAGGTTGATCATCTACATCAGCATCAAAAGAGTTCCCTTCATCACCAGTTAGGAATAACAGCTGCTCCTCATCCAATGCCAGTATATTTTCATATGCTTACATCAGCAGCATCTTATGCTTGAAGTAGTCAGAATTCTGGGGACGTTTAGGTTGAGTGCAGTTCGTAGCTATGTGACCTAACCCACCGCAGTTGTAGCATGTTGGTTGTCTTCCTTGTCCCTAATTAGCATTACCCACTCTATTCTGAGCATACCCCCAGACTCCATTCCTTTGATTGGCATTTTGTCTTCCTTGAACCACAATACATCCATCTTCCAAAACAGCAAGGTTACGTGGGTTAGATGATGTTCTGAGTTGGTTGTTAGTTTGAGGAAGTGTTGCTCTGAATTGCTGAACAAGTAGTGACACTTGGTTGGATAGGTTATCAATCATCTTATCAGTGTGAGAGTATCCTGAGTCCAGTTGAGTGTTCATGACGTTTGGTGATTGCACGGATGATTGACCAGTGGATGACTGATTCTGTGTTGTTGGTGCAGGATGGTGAAAGACTTGATCATGTGATGCTTGGTTGAGTGTTTGAACATTGGAGATGAATGCAAGAGGATCAATTGTAGTGGTTGGATTGAGCTTGTCCCTCAATTGACGGTCATACACTGCATGCTTCTCATATTGTTGTAAGTAAGCATAGAGTTGTTCATAGTTGGTGTTTCTGAGTCCCTTGTTGAGCTTAACAGTTGTGACAAACCGATCCCATTCTGGTGACATGTTGTTAACAAACTTTGAGTTGAGTTGGATGTTCGGCATTGTCATTTGGATCATCTTCATTTCATTAACAAGCTTATGGAATTTGACATAGTAATTGATGCGTGGGAATTGCACCAGGCTTTACCTCTCGAGGGATCTCGAGAAGCTTACAACCCCCACCAGGCAGTGTACCTGATCGTTGTAGTATAGTATAGTGACAAGTACCGAGGGATTGATCGTTCAACTCAGGAATAGTGTCGCTAGGATTAGAAAACCTAAAAACTAGGTCTAGAGGTGAGGGATGATTCTTTTTGTATTTTTTTATATTTTATGAAAGCAATTACAAATCCCAGTTTTAAAAGGGTGGGCGGAATTAGTTGCTAGTCAACTAGCCCAATAACTAAGATGCAATCAAAGTAAAATAACAGAAATGAAAATAAACTAATTTAACTAGTGGTGTGAACAATATATGGGAGAATTGTGTTTACTTAGATTTCACTACTCCCTAGATATCTTTTACAGGTTAATTACTTGTTACAGTTGTGTGGATGACGGGTTATATTCCTTAATACCAATCATGGGGTGGCGTACTTACTTCCCCAATTCTATAAGCTCCTACTTCACTCCTATGTCGAGCCAGCAAGAAGCTCCTAACATGGGATCACTAGAATTCACTCATGCATTAAATATAACCATAAAAACCTAGTACACATCGGTTCATGTTTCTTAAGACGTTCAAGCAAGTTACACAATGGAGATCTGCCAGTTTTCTTAAGCCTAACATTGAAATCATTCATCCATTACAACTATAAACAAGCAATCAACCTATAATCAACATCTAGGTTTCATTACATCTAAGCAAACACACAAGAGATCTAGCCTAGCATGTTAAAATTAAGACAAGTGTAAGATATATTCAAACAACACATAGACATATTGAATGAATTGAAAGGATACTTATCTCAATTGAACATGAAGGGTTTCAAGGGGTGAAAACCCTTGAAAATACTGTTACAAACGAGCTAGGGTTTATTAGGTTCTGTAACAACCCGCATTTTCGGGACATTTCTCCTATTCACTATTCATCAGTAACTATTCATCGGTTACTATTCACCGGTCACTATTCATCATTTTACTATTCATCGTTTTCGGAGTCAGTTTGTGATTCCGAGAAACGTTCAGAAATTTTACTATTCATGTGACACTATTCATTCCCGAAGGGAAATCACTATTCATGATCAACGTTCGTCTTTTCGTAAACTGAGTTTACGAGTCTTCAAATTCGCGTAATCAATGTGGTTTAGCTGCGAATTCTTGCATCATTCATTAATGACACTTCATATAGACTGGATTAGTCTACACATTATCATCATCATTTGAGAACCTACACGGATATGCATTATTTCTATATACGTATGCTTAATTTGTAATTAACGATACCACTCAGTTTTACTACTAACGTATACCCAATACTCCCGACTATGATCCTAACATATTTACATACTCATAATAATAATATAAAAATTATATTATTAATTTACCCGGTGTTTTAAAACCAATGGCTACATTTTACGGTCGGAGCTTATTACTCCGTCGGTTTGCGTTATTTCAATACGATAATTATTCCAACACCCGATTACCATCAGGAATAATATTTTACAACTTTTACAACTTCGTCGTATTTTATTTCACCTCGTTAACATTTATTTTTAGTTAACTCGGTACCCGATAACACCTAATACACAACAAAACCAACTAATACATACACTTGGGACATAAGCTTTAATTAGCCCACAAACTCTCCCCACTTTCCCTTAAAATCCTCCCCATGCCCCCCTAACTAGCCATATGCATTAATTTTTTTTGACTACTAAATATCTACCACTAAATATATACCTTATTTCATCACATTTTCTCATTTACACACCAAATCAACTAGCAACTCTTCTCCTTTCCTCTCTTCCTCCTAGAATCGGCCAAGAACAAGACCATAAGAAGAATCCATAAATTTTTAAAGTTCAAGTGTTTATCAAGTCCTAATCATGATCTAGTTGGGGTTTTGTGGTAAAAACCCTATGTTTCTTAACATAATCATCTTCAAACCACCTCAAATATTCAAGTAAGCTTCAAGAATACTTTTGATCTTTTCATACTTTCATTTACTTTATATTTTTATGTATTTTCAAGATATATTGGTAAAACATGCAAGTATGTAAGATCCATACCACTTATTACTCATTTTATTTTTATAAACACTAGATCTATAATTTTTATTAGAAATCTCATGAGATCCACCAAGATTGGTGATGTTTAGGAACCCATGACACCCTAAGAAGGTGTATGGTAGGATTGGGTAATTGTGGTGTTGATTTGAGAAAGTTTGGTTAACTTTTGAACAAGCCTTGAACTAGAAAAGTTGATTTTTACAACTATAAAAAAAACTACTGTTCATTTTTGCAAAACGTGGGAAACTTAGGGTCTAGGGTGTAACTTTGGACCCAAGATTTAGAAAATACATTCCAAGACGAAACTATGGCCGAAAACGGGGATAAAATCCGAGTTACGACGAAAAAGATATGCTATTTTCAAGATTTACGACGAAAACTATATTTTCTGAAATATTGAATCTGTCCCGATTTTTCTAGCTAGGAAAACTGAGATTTAGTGATATCTTGACTAGCCGAGACCTTGAAAAACCTAAAGTATACTTGATTACCTTCGCGGGGATATAAAGAACATAGGAAACGGGCTTATAACGAAAAAGATACAAGTGTTTGAAATCCGACGATATATATATTTTTCCATCAGCTTTTGTACACTAATAGAGTTTTGACGTAAACTGTCTTTGCGAGACACCACTTTCACGGCTGTTTTTCTTTATGATCGGATCAGTTTGAGTCCGAGCCGTAGTTTTATGAAATCAAGATCTCCCAGCAAGCTTTTCAAACCAATTGGCCGTTTGATCATTGGACTCATAACGAATAAACTACGACCTCATCTATATACCCGATAAACTATATATATTTTGACAGCTTTTGCTATAATGAAATTTTCTAAGTATTGAACATAATACTTTCAAGTAAGAACAATGAGAGTCGATTTTCTCATCGATCAAGACCCGTATAGCCAAAAGTTAAATGACACGACTTCAAGATATTGTTACAAGGTTTTCAAAAACGCCGAGCTTGACCATTAACACTTAACGTACAATATTTCGCGACTAGTTTTGCGAGGCCATTTTGGTCATATTTTCAAGTAATGAAAATGATATTTTTGCGGCGAAAACCTTATATTTACCGATAAAACACCAAACGAGGATCGTGGAGTACCTTTTCAACACAACTATATGAAAAGTGGTTATTAACTTAACGAGACGTCAAAAATGTATTTTTGACGATAAACACTATTTTCAAAACTAACGAGTGGTATCGATAACATACGTACTTGCATGTGTAGCATCATTTCGTTTCTTACATTAGAAACTATCATTCATATTAGGTTGCGATTAGAGATCGTGCCTCATTTCAGTGTATCCACTTTTGTCATCATAGCTATCGCACCAGGTGAGTTCATACCCCCTACTTTTACTTGTTTTTATAACTGTTTTGGGGGAGAATACATGCTCGTTTTTGACTAAACTCAATGCTTGAATGCGCAATTGTTTACTTAAACACTACTGTTTCTTTGAAGGCTTGATTGATTATTCAAATGCACCTATGTGTATATCGGTTGCATACTTGATTATTTTCTCGCATACACAAGCGTTTTATAAACATGCAACACACTTTATGAACTCTTGCTCTTATGCAACACACTTTATGAACTCTTGCTTTTATGCAACACACTTTATGAACTCTTGCTCTTATGCAACACACTTTATGAACTCTTGCTTTTATGCAACACACTTTATGAACTGTTGCTTTTATGCAAACACTTTTATGGACCATACTGAAACTTATGCTTTATTTAAACTATTACGCGGATTAGCCTAAGCCCTTGAATCCCACTATGCCCAAACTCATGAACCGTCAATTCCTGCTGGGAAGCGCGAATGTTATAAATAGATCTATTGGTGGTGACTCCCCCGTTCGATTTGACCGGATAGGCAAACGCGAGCGTATAACATGTCGAATTACAAGTGTAACAGGATAAACACTTGCCGGGCCTTTATATTTAACATGCTTCTAGAGCATGCACACTGTTATAGCTTCGGTTGCATGAACTTAGCGCTAGCGTAATAGACTATTTTTCTATGTGATATTATATTTGTTGTAATGATCACACACTCTACTCATGGTCCACAATCCTGATTTTACTGTAAGGTAAACTTTATTTTTATGACATTGTGAGTTACACAATGGTCACAAAACTCTCTATTGTACTCACAACACTATTGTTTTAATACAAACTTATGAACTCACCAACCTCGTGTTGACACTCTTTAGCATGTATTTTCAGGTTTTAAGCAATGGCACGCTACTGGAGGTTTTGGCAGGGCATGGCATGGTCATAGAAGACTCTGATATTCACTTGGGGACCATTTTAAACTATTTTACGGGCCTACTTCCGCACTATATTTTAACGATGTAAATTCAAGACTTTTGGTTAAATGATTTTATTCTAAATGATTGAAGTGAAAACCAGTTTTGAACTTGTGTTGTAATACCAGTTGAGTTACACCCCAGCTACATGTAAGCTTCCGCTGGACCCGATTTCTGGGGGTGTGACAGGTTCGACCCTAAAATTCTCCACACAAGTTCCTCTTTTAATGAATGAAAATTGGAAAAGTATATATATATTTCATGAGGTGACGGCATCAAGAGGAAAGTTCTGACGCCGTCATCTCGCCGCCAAAAATCTTCTCGGATTGCCTAGATCCAGATCTGACGCCGTCATGTGTAATCTTGTTCCAGGCCGTCACCACATTTACTCTTGACGCCCTTGTTCAGACGCCGTCACGTTTTCTCTGGGCCATCATCCATTTTGCTCTTGACGCCGTCATAAAATCCTTCTTGACGCTGTCAGGTACTGTTCCCAGCAAGGAAAATTAAGACTTTGCCGTTTTCTTCACTTTTATGCTCCAAAAACGTCCAAAATGCTTCCTTTTCCAGAATTCACTCCTAAAGTACCTAAAATCACAAAAGGAACGATTTAGGGCAATATTTGATCAAATAAATTCGAATTCCGGCTTAAATGACCCCCTAAAAACGGATCATTTTTCGCCTCATCATATACCCTTACACTTGAGATTTGCTTGTCCTGAAGAAAATGCGCCTTTATTCTAATCAAAATACAAGTTAGGGGTCATTTAACACTAATATAAAAGTAATTACTACAAATAATTGTTCCACTAAAGACCAACGACAAGCACGGAGGTCATACACTAGCACATCACAAATAGTGTTTAGATACTCACATCTCTCGGGTGTAATAAAGTATATATCACAAAATGGAAATGGAAAATATCTCTCACTACCTGTCATAGCAAAATAGATTACCATAGGCTTGGGAAAGGATCAAACCTCCACCACATGGCGTAAGCACCTAGGATAAACTATCAAAGAGGTTTTTAAAGGGTTGTAACGTTAGGTGTAGGTATATGGAATACATGGTTTTGTTGGATAAAGGCAATCTTTACTGGTAGCGAGTTAATCATCTTGGTTAATTACATGTATAATATGGCGTTGCTAAGCCAAGACTAGACTCGACTTAAGCTAATAAATCAAAAATAACAAAAACATAAAATAAACATAGAATGAAATGGGATGGTAGTCCGTATGTTTTTTCTCTTTTTTATTTTTTTTATTTATTTATTTTTTTTACCCTACCATCCAAAATAATACATCATAGGGAATGAACATTCCCCTTACACTTGAATTTTTACATACTTTACAATAAACTAATCTAACAACTCGAATCAAGATAATCAAAACACTTGGAGTACTTTTAAGATTAATGCACATATGGGGGTAATAATAGATGTTCTTCCCCATTACTCCATAACATTAGTACTTTACCCATGAGTCCCAATTGTCCCAAAACAATATGTACAAGGATATGACTCAACTTAGCAACCATGTAATCAATTAGATAATTAACTAAGGGTTTAAACATGTAACAATAATGCACTAAAGATGAGTGCATACACGGAAGGCTAAGGCGATTTGGGTGTACATTTAAGTGGGGTGTAACAAATTCTTCCTTTAAGTAAGATGCTTAAAGGTAGAAACGAAAAGATAGGCTCGGAGGGGTGTACTAGGGGTTTCGTGTACTAAAAATGAGTACAACGCTAAGGTGTGGGAAAAATTAATTGACTTAACTAGCCAAGTAATATGACTTAAATGGTCAAGTAATTATGATACGGGTTTAACACAAGGGTGATCCTAATGCCTCTTATCATGTAGTAAATCCTACTACACGAATGTAGTCTCACTAGCGGTCTCGGGATGCATCACTAACGCAAGTTCTAGAATCTAAATGCTACCGGTACACTCATAAGCACTAATAGTAAATGCTTTTCCTATCAAATCTAAAGGCGAACCTCACATATTTGGGGTGGAAATTTTTGAGTGGTATGGTTTTTGTGCTAGTCATAAAACTCCTATCCATGAGACGCTTGCTACGGCTAAAGTTTCACTCCTAAATATTGTAAAAAATTTTAAATTTGGCACTAAAATTACACTAACAAGTATTTCTCATAGTTTTATTACACATCTACCATAAAACAAACAAACTCAAGCGAAAGAGTGTCCTATGAGGTATCATTATTTTACCCTCCCCTTACACTTAGGATGAACATTGTCCCCAATGTTCAATTAAAGATTGTAAAAGTGAAATAGGTAAAAGAATGAAATCAAATACTCCCCTGATTCGCTCGGTATGGATAATATGGTAACCAGGTTAGATCTTCCTCCAAGAAAATGAACAATCAAAGCTTCCCTTCCAGAATATAAATCATCTTCTTGTCATACATAACCTGTTAAACCTGAGAAAACAAAGAAGGCAACCTCGCGTAAAATCGGCGGCAATCTATATATGCTAACAAATCCTAGAAAACAAAGTAAGATATAATGCTTGTGGAATGATGTTTGCAGATTCCCTGGAGATTATAAAACTAAAGATTCGACAAAAACTTTAAGATTCTGTTAGAAAAACAAAACTAGCAAAATTTCCAGATTTTTACACGTGATGCCGTCAGGAATTTCTTCTTGACGCCGTCAGAAATGACCTGTAGAAATTTTTATGTTAAGTTTCCGGAAAATTTCTGAAAAAACTTTGTCCTACTTCCTGGAAAATCCTGCAAAACATCATTATGACTCGATACAAGCATTTGACTCTAACAAATACGAATATACATGTTCATTTAATATTGTGGAGAATCATGATCGAGTTTTGTTTCTTAAAAACATATTTGGGGTTTCCCCTTACACTTATCTTTTGCGAAATACCTTTGGATGAAGTTAAGACTAAGCCAAACGACAAAATAAAGCATTTTCACCATTTTAGTTTGAAACATGATCTACCAACAATAAAAATAAAGCATGCATACGAAAACAAATAACAATCAAACAAATAAAAATCACACAAAGCATGGGTTGCCTCCCAAGAAGCGCATGTTTTTGTTCGAGTCACGAGCCTGACTCTACCCTTATTTAACGGAAATAGGGGAGGTTTTCCCTACACTTTAGATTAAGTGCGGGTGGAAGTAGCGATACACACCCTTAGGGTGGAAATATGCCACGTGAGGTGAAGGGGGTGAGTGAATGGCTTCCTTCATCCTAAAACTACCCAGATAATATTGGTTGATGGGTGGGTCGGTTCCTCTTTTGTCTCATAGATGTATATCTAAGGATGGAAAGTTGTGTAAAGGTTGAGGTTCCGGTTCATCAACATTAGGAAATTCCCTAGAACTAGGAGTAAGGTTATCACTACAAGTATTCAAACCTATATCCTCTAGTGGTGCTTGGTCCAAGGGTTCTACCTCAATTGGGGTTCCTATAGTCTCTTCTACTTCTTCCGGGTAAGTCACGGGCGGTGTATATGACTCAAATGATGGTAGGACTTGTGGGGTACTTTGTGGGCTTGGATTATCCACCTCATCCTCCATTGTATCTAGATTACCTATGTGTTTTTTTTGTACTATGATATTGGGCGCCATCCACTTAGGTATCTCAACATGAGCATATTCATCCCCTAACAAACTTGTTTCATGATCCTTCAAATTTGTTGTCAATTGATTCGTTATGTTGTTTGTCGGGTTGTCTACTCTATAATAATATTTGGCACAATCTTCTATGGCATCCCATGCTTCTTCAACATTTAATTCCCTAGGGTCCCCGTTGGCAAAATCATCAATGTACCTTTGGTAATACGGGTGGACACTATAGTAAAAGATTTGAGTTAGGTACCATAGATCGAAACCATGATGAAGGACTATTCGGAGTAAATTTTTAAAACGAGTCCATGCATCATAGATAGGTTCCTCTCGATATTGGTTGAACATCAAGATGTCATTAGGAGCGAATGGGTTTCGTGGTCGGTAGTATGGTGGATTCGCGTTCTCCATAATGGTGAACAGAAGAGTCAATGGAAAGGTTTCTACGAACAAATACACAAAGAAAAGATAGACTACGAGAAAGCTAATAAAAAGAAAATAAAAATCTCACTAAAAAGGAATCTAATGAGTACACCTAATCAAAATAAATTTCAACCTAAACAATAACTATTCCCCGGGCTGCGGCCAAAAACTTGATGCGTGGGAATTGCACCAGGCTTTACCTCTCGAGGGATCTCGAGAAGCTTACAACCCCCACCAGGCAGTGTACCTGATCGTTGTAGTATAGTATAGTGACAAGTACTGAGGGATTGATTGTTCAACTCAGGAATAGTGTCGCTAGGATTAGAAAACCTAAAAACTAGGTCAAGAGGTGAGGGATGATTCTTTTTGTATTTTTTTATATTTTATGAAAGCAATTAAAAATCTTGGTTTTTAGAAGAGTGGGCGGAATTAGTTGCTAGTCAACTAACCCAATAACTAAGATGCAATCAAGGTAAAATAACAGAAATGAAAATAAACTAATTTAACTAGTGGTGTGAACAATATATGGGAGAATTGTGTTTACTTAGATTTCACTACTCCCTTGATATCTTTTATAGGTTAATTACTTGTTACAGTTGTGTGGATGACGGGTTATATTCCTTAATACCAATCATGGGGTGGCGTACTTACTTCCCCAATTCTATAAGCTCCTACTTCACTCCTATGTCGAGCCTGCAAGAAGCTCCTAACATGGGATCACTAGAATTCGCTCATGCATTAAATATAACCATAAAAACCTAGTACACATCGGTTCATGTTTCTTAAGATGTTCAAGCAAGTTACACAATGGAGATCTGCCAGTTTTCTTAAGCCTAACATTGAAATCATTCATCCATTACAACTATAAACAAGCAATCAACCTATAATCAACATCTAGGTTTCATTACATCTAAGCAAACACACAAGAGATCTAGCCTAGCATGTTAAAATTAAGACAAGTGTAAGATATATTCAAACAACACATAGACATATTGAATGAATTGAAAGGATACTTATCTCAATTGAACATGAAGGGTTTCAAGGGGTGAAAACCCTTGAAAATACTATTACAAACGAGCTAGGGTTTATTAGGTTCGACCTTAAAATTCTCCACACAAGTTCCTCTTTTAATGAATGAAAATTGGAAAAGTATATATAGATTTCATGAGGTGACGGCGTCAAGAGGAAAGTTCTGACGCCGTCATCTCGCCGCCAAAAAATCTTCTCGGATTGCCTAGATCCAGATCTGACGCCGTCATGTGTAATCTTGTTCCAGGCCGTCACGACATTTACTCTTGATGCCCTTGTTCTGATGCCGTCACGTTTTCTCTAGGCCGTCATCCATTTTGCTCTTGACCCCGTCATAAAATCCTTCTTGACGCCGTCAGGTACTGTTCCCAGCAAGGAAAATTAAGACTTTGCCGTTTTCTTCACTTTTATGCTCCAAAAACGTCCAAAATGCTTCCTTTTCCAGAATTCACTCCCAAAGTACCTAAAATCACAAAAGGAACGATTTAGGGCAATATTTGATCAAATAAATTCGAATTCCGGCTTAAATGACCCCCTAAAAACGGATCATTTTTTTCCTCATCAGTAATCAGTGATGTTTTCACCGGAGTTCATCTTGAAATGTTCAAACTCATCATACAACTGGGACTCACGATCTTCTTTAGTAAGTTCTGAGCCAGCTAGAAGCATTTTGACATTATCCCAAATAGCTTTGGCATCTGTGTTTAAGTTAATGAGCTTGTACACATCTTTGGGGAGTCCTTGTATCACAATGTTAGAGGCTCGAATATATGCATCATAGCGCTTCTTTTCAACATCGCTAAGATCATTGTAAGTACGTGGCCTGTCAATTCCAAAGGTGATAGTTCCATCTTTAGCAGTGGAGAGAACATCTCTTGTGGCACCCATTTGGAATGGTCCTTTGTCAATTGATCGAAGAATGTTCTCACCATTCTCCTTACCCCGATAATAAAGTCGAATTCTTTGTGCCCATGATTCATAGTCAGTCCTATCGAGCATAGGAGGTCGGGTATCGAACCCGGCAGCTCCAATGTCATCAGTTGAAGCCGTAGTGGCCATAAATTAACGTTAGACTTACTATGAGATCTTGGATAAATCACAATTAGTTCTTAGTGTCAAGTCGTGACAAGTCAGGTTACAATAAATCCGATCATAATAAGTCTAGATACAATAGTTAACTCACAACATCAAATCACAATCAGACTAGTCGTAACAACTTTAGTCACAACAATTCATAACTCACTAATGAGAAACAAATCGCTAGAAACTCGAACTGAGCAAATCGCTATACACCACAACTCGCCAGAAAAACCAAATAGCTGAAAATAACCAAACCGCTAACACTGCAACTCGCTGAAGTTATCAAATCGCTAAGGTCAACTCGCTACACTTAGCAACTAGCTAGAAGAACAACTCGATGGTCAAGGCAACTCGCTGAACTCACAACTCGCTAAAATAACGAGATAGTGATGAGGCGAAAAATGATCCATTTTTAGGGGGTCATTTAAGCCGGAATTTGAATTTATTTAATCAAATATTGCCCTAAATTGTTCCTTTTATGATTTTAGGTACTTTTGGAATGAATTCTGGAAAAGGAAGCATTTTGGACGTTTTTGGAGCATAAAAGTGAAGAAAACGGCAAAGTCTTAATTTTCCTTGCTGGGAACAGTACCTGACGGCGTCAAGAGCATTTTGATGACGGTGTCAAGAGCAAAAGTGGTGACGGCCCAGTAGAAATGTGATGGCGTCAAAGCATGGCCGTCAAGAGTAAAAGTGGTGACGGCCCAGAATAACATTACACAAGACGGCATCAGATCTGGATCTAGGCAATCCGATTTTATTATGGGCGGCGGGTTGACGACGTCAGAATTTTATTCTTGACACCGTCACCTTAGAAAATCTATATATAGTCTTTGTAATTTTCATTCAAAAGGAGAGGACAATATTAGGGACGATTGAATAAACCCTAGCTCGACTTTTACAGTATTTTCAAGGGTTTTCACCCCTTGAAACCTTTCATGTTCAATTAAGATAAGTATCCTTTCAATTCATTCAATATGTCTATGTATTGTTTGAATATATCTTACGCTTGTCTTGATTTTAACATGCTAGGCTAGATCTCTTGTGTGTTTGCTTAGATGTAGTGAAACCTAGATGTTGATTATAGGTTGATTGCTTGTTTATAGTTGTAATGGATGAATGATTTCGATGTTAGGCTTAAGAAAACTGGCAGACTTCCATAGTGTAACTTGCTTGAACGTCTTAAGAAACATGAACCAATGCGTACTAAGGTTTTTATGGTTGTATTTAATGCATGAGCGAATTCTAGTGATCCCATGTTAGGAGCTTCTTGCAGGCTCGACATAGGAGTGAAGTAGGAGCTTATAGAGTTGGGGAAGTACGTACGCCACCCCACGATTGGTATTAAGGAATATAACCCGTCATCCACGCAACTGTAACAAACTATCAACCTGTAAAAGATATCTAGGGAGTAATGAAACCTAAGTAAACACATTTTTCCCATTTATTGTTCACACCACTAGTTTAATTAGTTTTATTTACATTTTTGTTATTTTATTTTGATTGCATCTTTAGTTATTAGGTTAGTTAACTAGCAACTAATTCCGCCCACTCTTTCAAAACCCGAGATTTTTACTTGTTTTCATAAAATATAAAAATACAAAAAGAATCATCCCTCACCTCTAGACCTAGTTTTTAGGCTTTCTAATCCTAGCGACACTATTCTTGAGTTGAACGATCAATCAATCCCCCGGTACTTGTCACTATACTATACTACAACGATCAGGTACACTGCCTGGTGGGGGTTGTAAGCTTCTCGAGATCCCTCGAGAGGTAAAGCATGGTGCAATTCCCACACATATCATGTTTTTGGCGCCGCAGCCCGGGGAATAGTTATTGTCTAGGTTAGAATTTCTTTTTATTAGGTCTACTTGCTAGATTCCTTTCTAGTAAGATTTTTATTTTTATTTTTAGGTTTCTTTAGTCTATCTTTTTCTTCGTGCCTTTGTTAGTAAATTAAGTTCATTGACTATTCCGTTGGCCATTATGGAGAACGTGAATCCACCAAGTGCGACACTAGAGTTTTACCAGAAAAAATATAATTACACCAGTTTGGATATACCAAGATGGAGGAATGAAATGAGGAGGACGGGATCTTATATTGATTTTATTGAGTACCTTGAGAAAAGAGGCCAAGTGCGTAATGCTTTTAAAGAATTCACCTTAGGAGCTCCATCAACCCCTCAAAATGCCTCACTTAGTGAAACCTACGCACCATATGAGCCTTCACCTAGGATAGTTTCGTATGAGCCACCTAGCTTCATGTCATGGTTAGGCACTACCATAATACAGGATGAACCCATAGGTGACCTTGATGTGATGGAGGATGTAGCCGAACATGATCACATTGATCAAAAAGACCTAGGTTTTATGATCGAT
The DNA here is from genome assembly GCA_030686995.1 of Artemisia argyi. Classification (NCBI taxonomy): domain Eukaryota; kingdom Viridiplantae; phylum Streptophyta; class Magnoliopsida; order Asterales; family Asteraceae; genus Artemisia; species Artemisia argyi. The sequence continues at coordinate 159,098,798 of CM060679.1, forward strand.
GATGATGAATCTCAAGAAACACATGATGAATCTTTTGGGCAATTTGTATATAGCAGTCAAAATATTGAGGATGATCCTTATGATTCGGATATAGAAGTTGAGATGCCTAGAGAAGCACTTGAGATACTTGGGAAAATGTTAGGGTTAGATTATAATAAAACACATATTGAGGATATAGGTGATTTTGACACAAGGAATGATGAAGTAAATAACATGAGCCTGTTGATATAAATAATGTATAAAAACGTTATTAATATCTTTCGATATCCTTAAGTTTTGACGATCACAAAATATAAGAATATTAAACGCAAAGTTAATACGTAAACAAGTTTTAAGCAAGTTTATATCATCTCATCCAACATAATCACTTAAGGTATGAATAAACAAGTGACTAATACATTTTATGATCAAAGGGATGTTTATTTAAATAATACAAAGTTTATAAAATTAAATAAACTTATTATATATTTTTGAAAAACATTTTTGGTAATAAACGGAAATGTTTTATTCATAATAAATATATGAATTCAAAATTTTAACCAAAATCAGTTAGTTTTTCACGAAATAAACTTTCCCCAGAAAAAGACAAGAAAACTGCAGTTTTCGTCTGGGCGGCCCCCTTAATTTTAAGGGGGCCAGCATACGCTCCCCTGTCAGATTCTGTCACGCTCCCCTGTCAGATTCTGTCAGAAATTTTTCGTCTGGGCGGCACATAATTAAGGGGACCGGCCACGCTCCCCTGTCAGATTCTGTCAGAAATTTTTCCCTATAAATACTACCTCAAACCTGGTATTTTTACTACCTCTTGCACGAAAATTTTCAGATCCAAATCTCTCTAATCATTCTTCTAAAAACCCTTTGATCATATAATTGTTAATCCTTGTTTCAAGTGATTCATTCCCTCACCTCTCATCTCTCAAAGTGCAAGAGAAGAATACTTCTTCAACATCAAGTTGTGAAGTATTGTAGATTTGTGTATATAGTCTAGTTGTTGTGTACATTCATTGTAAAGGTGTGATAGTAGTGTAACTAGATAGATCTAGGAGTAGAAGTTGTGAATAGAAGTAGTGAGATATAAGTAGTGGTGTGAAGAAGAAGTAGTGGAGTAGTGTGAAGTTGTGAAGTAGTAGTGGTGTGTACAAGTTGTGAAGAAGGTGTGCCAAGTCGTGAAGAAGTTGTGTAGAAGGTGTGAATAAGTTGTGACGAAGTTGTGGTGTGTATATTGGTGTGTAAGGTTTTCTCCGCCATAAGGGAGCTTGTTGACATAGTGAAGAAAACTCTCGAGTAGGTGACTCGAGGAGTGGAGTAGGGCAAGGAAGGTGTCTTTGTAGCCGACCCACTATAAATCCTTTGTCTCGCGGTTAGATCTTTCCATATCTTACTTATTATCTTGCTTATATCGTTATTACTTTTGTAGACGTAGACGTATATGTATAGTTGCTCATATAGTGCTAGTATTGATTTTACTTAAAGATCAAACAAAAGTTTCATTCACAAAACAAAGTTTTTACAATAAAAAAAAAGAAGTAACATACATTTAATTGATCATTTCGATCAAGTATAGTTTTCATACAAAATATAACTAAGGATTATAAAATAAACGTTTACTTACTTATCTCTCATATATAGCTATAATTGTTTATATTATGCATGTGTTGATTTCACATACTTAGTTTGCATTATTATTATTGCTCATACTTAGATATAGTTGTTCATATTGTTCAAGACTTGAATTCACATAAGATCGAATCAAAGTTTTAAGAGTAAACAAGACTTTTAAACAACTAAGTTTTCATATAACTAAAAAGACGTAAAACTATTCAACCCCCCCCCCCCCATTCTAGTTTTCCACAATTGGCATCAGAGCCAGGTTAAACAAGATTTTTAAAATATACTGTATTTTAAAACTTGTATCGATCTATGGAATCGGAAGAATATTTAGAAGGGCAATCTATGCAAAGACCACCACTATTTGAAAGTGATGGATTTTTATATTGGAAAAATAGATTCGAAACTTATGTGAAATCGAAAGATCTTGATCTTTGGCATGACATTACCTTTGGTGATTTTCCCCCTATTCAATATAATTTTGAAACTAAAATGGATGAAATTGTATCTTTTGAAAAACAAAATGATGATTTGAAAAAGAAACTAGTAAAAAATAATGAGGCTAAAATGGTTATTTATAATGTGTTACCACGCAAAGAATATGAAAGAATTTTTATGTGTAAAACCGCAAAAGAAATTTGGGATTCTTTACTAATCACTCACCAAGGTAATAGTCAAGTTAAAGATAATAAAATAGATCTTCTTGTTCAACAATATGAAGAATTTACGATTCCGGAGGAGGAATCAATAGATAATGTTTTTGCTAGGTTTAACACTATCATCACAAGTTTAAAAGCACTTGATGAGAATTTTTCTAGTAAGAATTTTGTTAGGAAATTTCTTAGGGCTCTCCATCCGAAGTGGCGTGCTAAGGTGACGGCTATTGAGGAGTCAAAGAATTTATCAACTCTACAACTTGACGAGTTAATTGGAAACTTGAAAGTGTATGAAGTGATAATAAAGAAAGACTCCGAAATGGTCAAAGAAAAAGGGGAGCGAAGCAAATCAATTGCATTGAAAGTTAAAAAGGACTCTAGTGACGAAGAATGCTCAACCTCCGAAAGCAACGATGAAGAGTATGCTATGGCCGTACGAGACTTCAAGAAATTCTTCAAAAGACGAGGAAGATACGTTAGGCAACCATATAATGAAAGAAAGTGCTTTAAGTGTGGAGATCCAAATCATCTTATTGGAGATTGTCCGAAAGTGTCAAAAAGTCAAAACCACAAGGCCTTCGTAGGAGGAGCATGGAGCGATAGTGATAATGATGAAAAAGAGACAACAAAAGATGAAAGGTATCTCATGGCAAAGGCATCCGATAAGGTACGTTCTAAAACCGAATACTATAGTGATGAAAATTTATCTTTAGATAAAAAAGACTTAGATAGCGAATATAGTAGATTGTGTAAATTAGGTCAAAAGGTCATAGCTAAAAATAAGTCACTAAAACATATTAATAATCAATTAGAAAATGAAGTACTTGAATTAAAAATTAAACTACAACATTTGGAAAAAGAAAAAGAAATTTTTATAGAATGTAAAACATGTTTAGAGGTCAAAAATGAAAACGAAAAACTTAAAGATGAAATTTTCAAACTTGACAAGTTTAAAGATAGTAGTAACTCACTTAAGAAAATAATAAGTGTTCAAGAAACTTTGGGAGATAAAACCGGTTTAGGATTCACCTTAACTAATGTTTCAACTAGCGAAAATAAAAATGTAAAGTTTGAATGTGAATCTAGTACACAAAAACCATTAGAGTCAAACGCTAAGTATGTAATTATAAAAGATAGAAAAATACCTATTGCGAGTGATGAGGAAGTAAAAAGTTTTTTAAAACCATCATTAAAAGCCAAAACCGGATTTTCTAAACCAAAATTAAGATCTAAAACTTCACCTCCAAATAAACCAAATAATCCTCATCCTCGGTCTAAAACCCCTCAACCTAGGAGAAATCAAGGTAAACAAAACTTCTCTTATAATAGTCACCCAATATGGATTTATCCACATCAACCAAGCTTTAGCCCAAGGGGATTATTTCCACCATACATGCATCCTAGTCAATTGCAAACCATGTTTGGTTCAAACAACCTTGGACCAATGAGACCATGGGAACCAAGTGGCTAAGTTGTCACTTTTGGAAAATATTGGTATCTCATCTACAAATGGCTTCTATAAGTCAACATGGCATCTTGAAGTTTTTGAAGAAAATTTATTGAAGACAAAAAGGTACGCGTTTCTTTTAAGTTCATCGTTAAAATTTATATTCTTAGATTAACAACTAGTTAGATTAATGCTTAGTTATATAGCTAGTTATACTTACTTACTCACGCATTATGAACCCCTCTTAGTTGGCTTTCCTAGGATTATAATAAAATTGTTCATTGTCGAACAACATAGAAAATGGAAATCTTCTATGTCCACTAGTAGAAAACTCATGGTGATGAAGTGAAATGAGTTAAGTGGATTAATCGTTAATATAGAAGTAAGACTAGATCCCTCGCGTAAGATAACTATGGATGAAACAAGCTCTCGAAGACTATGGCATTAGGTTAGAAAATATTCCTATTATGTGCAATAACAAAGGTGCTATAGATTTAAGTAAGAATCATGTTCAACACTCTAGGACTATACATATAGAAATACGTCATCACTTTCTTAGGGACATTATACAAAAAGAAAATATAACAATAGAGAAGGTAGCTTCAGAAAGTAACATTGCCGATATAGTCACTAAGCCTCTTAAGTGCGATTTACTTAATCACTTGCGTTTAGGATTAGGAATGATGGAGCAAATTGATTAAATTCTTGGAATACTTAAAATCTTCTGAAAAATCAAAGTTCTGAAAATTTCTTTTCTGTCAGATGGGCGGACCCCTTAAGTCTATAAGGGCGGCCCCTTTAAAATTAAGGGGACCGGCCTCACTTTAAGGGGGCCGGCCATCTGAGCATAAAAATATTTAATTTTCTTTTCATTCTTCTCAAATCTGAGTCTAGGATTCTGTTTTGCACAAAAATCAGGAATTGAGATATTTTGTTTTTGCATATATACTCTCAAAAGAAAACCTCAATTCATTTTGAAATCATTCTCACGATTAGGAAAACTCATTGTTGAATAATGATAAAAACGTTTTTCTATCAAACCATGCACAATAGTCTCGCTCTCGTTGTCTATATATATATAATCCAATATATACATATACATGACACTTAGAAGTGAGCAAAGCTAAATCAGGGAGATCAAGGATCGTTTCTTAGGAAAAAAATTTTAGGAGTCGAAACGATCTTAACTCCGTATTTGTTTCATATAGGCATACACTAGAACAAAATCAAGAATTACACTATCACATTTGCTCCATCACTAGTGTCTCACTCATTAGTTGCTTTTGCCCTTGCACTAAGTTAGTCATGTTAGGTAGAATGCCTTAATTACTTGATCTATTACTTTATTAAGTTTGCAAGCATGCTTAGATGTAATAATATTACATGTTTATTTGCCTATATACTTTTCATGCATATTCCATTAAGATAATACATGCATAGTTGCCTAAAGAGTTGGACTTGCCCAAAACCAAACCTCATAATCTTTACACACTCAAATCTCATAACCTTTACTCACCCATACCCTTCTACCTTACACTCAAACCTCATAACTTTTACACACTCAAACCACCAAAGTGAAATGAAAATCCAAGGCATCCCTTCCGTGAACATCGCTATTTCACTCTCACCAATCACACCACTTGATACTCATCTCCCATCCTCACCAATAACTCCATCTAGTCATCCTCAAAAATAGATTCAACCATGAAGGTCAAACCATACTTCATGATACACAAACCTCATGTTCACTCAAAAGAACCCTTTCTCAATCCTCATAATGGTCAAGCATCTACCTATGCTCCCAACTACATACCTACATCTCATTTATCTCCTCCAAACAATCCTTTCATTGAAAAATCTCAACCTCCAAACAATAATCAATATTACACCTCACTATCTTTTCCACCAACAGTACAAAATTCCTTCATCATCATCTTCCCTGTAAACCTTGAAGTTTTGTGAAGAACTTGACCAACTCCATGATCTTCGTGATCTCAATACTATGCACCTTGCACAACGCAATTTGCATCACACACCTTCCTCACCATACTCAAATTACTTACCTCACTCATCCTCACACAATTACTCCATCCACATTCGTTTCCATCCTTACTCCCAAAAACACACTTTCATCTCACCCATATAATTCATATGAAGAGCATACTCAATCTCAAAACAACAATCCCAATCTCACTCCCAACACCTGACACTTTGGTCAAACTACTAATCCACTATACAAAACATCCTCCACTCATGAAACATCCCATTCTACCATACATTCATCCTCATCCATTCATGATTACCCAAATGAAACCTCTCTTTTGTCTCAACAAGACAATCTCACAATCACCCTCACTAATGAAATTCCACATTCACCCAACTCATTTCTTCCAAATGACCCTTGTGAGGAACATACTCAATCTTTAAACAACAACCATCAAAACTCATCCATACATGAAACCTATGTTCAATCCACAATCAATAATCACAATCCAACTCCACCATCTTCCGATGAAAAGTTCGTTGAAGAACTTAAAGAAGCACATGAGCTTAGTGCTCTTCTTGCTTTACATCTTGCTTAAAGCAATTTGGATCAACAGCCTTCATCCACCAACTCATCACAACCCAACAACTTGATCCATCTTGAGAATCATGTCAACAATTGTTCTTGTTGCATTTTCTCCAAAAACAAAACATGGCCATAAATGAACACCTCACTTGGATTGAGTATCTCCTCACTAGGTCTTCTCCAACATCATCCATAACACTAAACACCAACCCTCAATCAAATCCCTCCGCTCCAAACTCACCACCAAACTCTCCAAATTCTACAAAAACCATTCCCACAAAAGTCTTCCTTTCCTAAATCCAACTACCATGTTTCCCATCTCCAAAAATAAAATCATTTCAAACCTTTTGTGTTCTAAGCAAGTCCAAGAGACCTCAAGTTGGCAACTTAGTATTATCTAGTGTAATTTGCTAGAAAAGCATATATATATATATATATATATATATATATATATATATATATATATATATATATATATATATATATATATATATATATATATATATATATATATATATATATATATATATATATATGTATTAATGATTATGTTTTCAAAATAATCTATTTAAATTATTCTTGTTAGTTATCTTATATTTATTCCGTGCATATATATATATATATATATATATATTGCTTGTGCTCTAAATATTTTTGCAAGCATTCCATATCTCGACTTCTTATGACCTCAAAATGAGGGGGAGTATACTTCAAGGGGGAGCTATACATTCGTCGGGATAACCTTTTTGATGTTAACAAAAAGGGGGAGAAGTGATATAAACTCACACTAAAAACTTGCATATATATTAATTTTTAGTTTAATGAGTTTAGATTTTGTAATCATCAAAAAGGGGGAGATTGTTGATATAAATAATGTATAGAAACGTTATTAATATCTATCGATATCCTTAAGTTTTGACGATCACAAAATATAAGATTATTAAACGCAAAGTTAATACGTAAACAAGTTTTAAGCAAGTTTATATCATCTCATCCAACATAATTACTTAAGGTATGAATAAACAAGTGACTAATACATTTTATGATCAAAGGGATGTTTATTTAAATAATACAAAGTTTATAAAATTAAATAAACTTATTATATATTTTTGAAAAACATTTTTGGTAATAAAGGAAAATGTTTTATTCATAATAAATATATAAATTCAAAATTTTAACCAAAATCAGTTAGTTTTTCACCAAATAAACTTTCCCCAGAAAAAGACAAGAAAACTGCAGTTTTCGTCTGGGCGGCCCCCTTAATTTTCAGGGGGCCAGCATACAATTAAGGGGACCGGCCACCCTCCCCTGTCAGATTCTGTCAGAAATTTTTCCCTATAAATACTACCTCAAACCTGGTATTTTTACTACCTCTTGCACGAAAATTTTCAGATCCAAATCTCTCTAAACATTCTTCTAAAAATCCTTTGATCATATAATTGTTAATCCTTGTTTCAAGTGATTCATTCCCTCATCTCTCATCTCTCAAAGTGCCAGAGAAGAATACTCCTTCAACATCAAGTTGTGAAGTATTGTAGATTTGTGTATATAGTCTAGTTGTTGTGTACATTCATTGTAAAGGTGTGATAGTAGTGTAACTAGATAGATCTAGGAGTAGAAGTTGTGAATAGAAGTAGTGAGATATAAGTAGTGGTGTGAAGAAGAAGTAGTGGAGTAGTGTGAAGTTGTGAAGTAGTAGTGGTGTGTACAAGTTGTGAAGAAGGTGTGCCAAGTCGTGAAGAAGTTGTGTAGAAGTGTGAATAAGTTGTGATGAAGTTGTGGTGTGTATATTAGTGTGTAAAGTTTTCTCCGCCATAAGGGGGCTTGTTAACATAGTGAAGAAAACTCTCGAGTAGGTGACTCGAGGAGTGGAGTAGAGCAAGGAAGGTGTCCTTGTAGCCGAACCACTATAAATCCTTTGTCTCGCAGTTAGATCTTTCCATATCTTACTTATTATCTTGCTTATATCATTATTACTTTTATAGACGTAGACGTATATGTATAGTTGCTCATATAGTGCTAGTATTGATTTTACTTAAAGATCAAACAAAAGTTTCATTCACAAAACAAAGTTTTTACAATCAAACAAAAGAGGTAACATACATTTAATTGATCATTTCGATCAAGTATAGTTTTCATACAAAATATAACTAAGGATTATAAAATAAACGTTTACTTACTTATCTCTCATATATAGCTATAATTGTTTATATTATGCATGTGTTGATTTCACATACTTAGTTTGCATTATTATTATGGCTCATACTTAGATATAGTTGTTCATATTGTTCAAGACTTGAATTCACATAAGATCGAATCAAAGTTTTAAGAGTAAACAAGACTTTTAAACAACTAAGTTTTCATAAAACTAGAAAGATGTAAAACTATTCAACCCCCCCTTCTAGTTTTCCACAGAGCCCATAAAGTACCCCACAAGTCCTACCATCATTTGAGGCACACATACCACCCGTGACTTACCCGGAAGAAGTAGAAGAGACTATAGGAACCCCAATAGAGGTAGAACCCTTGGATCAAGCACAACTATAGAATATAGGTTTTAACACTTGTAGTGATGACCTTTCTTTTAGTTCTAATGAAGTTCCTAGTTTTGATGAACCGGAGCCTCAACCAAAGCCGTTACCTAATCTTCCATCTTTAGATGTGAATTTAGGAATTGAAAAAGGTCCTGATCCACCCATCAAACCATATAGTCCGGGTAGTCTTGGGATAAAGGTAGTAGACTCTAAGCCTTGTAGAGAGGAAGCTGACACAGGAGTGGAAAATGACCTTACATGCTTACATCACCCATTTATGATTGATCACAAGAAACATTATGGGTTTAAACCGGGTTTATTAGGTCAAGATGGATCCCCAACTAGCAGTCTCTTGAAGTTGAAAGATAATGATCCCTTCCTAGGAGAAAATCTTAATCCACCCATTAACCCGATTGAATTAGGTAAGGTTATGATTATAGGAGCACACCCTTTTGAGCATATAATTCATCCACCACTCTTTCCTCACATGGCATATTTTCACCCTAAGGGTGTGTATCGCTACTTCCACCCACACTTAATCCAAAGTGTAGGGAAAACCTCTCCTATTTCCGTTAAATAAGGGTAGAGTCAGGCTCGTGACTCAAACAAAAACAAGCGCTTCTTGGGAGGCAACCCATGTTTTGTGTGTTTTTATTTGTTTGATTTTTATTTGTTTGATGTTATTTGTTTCCGTATGCGTGTCTTATTTTTATTGTTGGTAGATCATGTTTCATATTAAATTGTGAAAATGTTTTATTTTGTTGTTTAACTTCGTCTTAACTTCATATAAAGGTATTTTGCAAAAAGCTAAGTGTAAGGGGAAACCCCAAATTTGTTTCTAAGAACGAAAATGATCTTGATTCGCCACAATATTAAATGAACATGTATATTAGTAATTGTTTGAGTCAAATGCTTGTATCGAGTCATAATGATGTTTTGCAGGATTTTCCAGGAAGTAGGACATAAGTTTTCCAGAAATTTTCTGGAAACTTAACGTAAGGATTTCTGCAGATCACTTCTGACGGCGTCAGGAAGAAATTCTTGACGGCGTCATGTGTAAAATTCTGGAAATTTTGCTAGTTTTATTTTTCTAACGGAGTCTCAAAGTTTTTGTTGAATTTTTAGTCTTATAAACTCCAGGAAATCTGCAAACATTCATTCCACAAGCATTATATCTTACTTTGTTTTATAGGATTTATTAGTATATATAGATTGCCGCCGATTTTACACGAGGTTGCCTTGTTTATTTTCTCAGGTTTAACAGGTTATGTATGACAAGAAGATGATTTATATTCTGAAAGGGAAGCTTTGATTGTTCATTTTCTTGGAGGAAGATCTAACCTTGTTACCATACTATCCACACCGAACAAATCAGGGGAGTATTTGATTTCATTCTTTTACCTGTTTTACTTTTACATTCTTTAATTGAACATTGGGGACAATGTTCATCCTAAGTGTAAGGGGAGGGTAAAATGATGATACCTTATAGGATACACTTTCACTTGAGTTTGTTTGTTTGATGGTAGGTGTGTAATAAAACTATGAGAAATACTTGTTAGTGTAATTTTAGCGCCAAATTTAAATTTTTTTACAACATTTAGGAGTGAAACTTTAGCCTTAGCAAGCGTCTCATAGATAGGAGATTGTATGACTAGCACAAAACCGTATCATTCAGAAAAATTTTTCACCCAAATATGTGAGGTTCGCCTTTAGATTTGATAGGAAAAGCATTTACTACTAGTGCTTATGAGTGTACCGGTAGCATTTAGATTCTAGAACTTGCGTTAGTGATGCATCACGAGACCGCTAGTGAGACTACATTCGTGTAGTAGGATTTACTACATGATAAGAGGCATTAGGATCACCCTTGTGTTAAACCCGTATCATAATTACTTGACCATTTAAGTCATATTACTTGGCTAGTAAAGTCAATTAATTTTTCCCACACCTTTGCGTTGTACTCATTTTAAGTACACGAAACCCCTAGTACACCCCTCCGAGCCTATCTTTTCTTTTCTACCTTTAAGCATCTTACTTAAAGGAAGAATTTGTTACACCCCACTTAAATGTACACCCAAATCGCCTTAGCCTTCCGTGTATGCACTCATCTTTAGTGCATTATTGTTATATGTTTAAACCCTTAGTTAATTATCTAATTGATTATATGGTTTCTAAGTCGAGTCATATCCTTGTACATATTGTTTTGGGACGATTGGGACTCATGGGTAAAGTACTAATGTTATGGAGTAATGGGGAAGAACATAATATTATTACCCCCATATGTGCATTAATCTTAAAAGTACTCCAAGTGTTTTGATTATCTTAATTCGAGTCATTAGATTAGTTTATTGTAAAGTATGTAAAAATTAAGTGTAAGGGGAATGTTCATTCCCTATGATGTATTATTTTGGAAGGTAGGGTAAGAGTGTATGCAAAAAAAATAAAAAATAAATAAAATAAAATAAAATCGAAAAAAAAATAGAAAAAAATAATATATATATATATATATATATATATATATATATATATATATATATATATATAGAGAGAAAAAAAAAGAGAAAAAAACATACGGACCACCATCCCGTTTCATTCTATGTTTATTTTATGTTTTTGTTATTTTTGATTTATTAGCTTAAGTCGAGTCTAGTCTTGGCTTAGCAACGCCACATTGTACATGTAATTAACCAAGATGATTAACTCGCCACCAGTAAAGATTGCTTATATCCAACAAAACCGTGTATTCCATATCCCTACACCTAACGTTATAACCCTTTTAAAAGACCTCTTTAATAGTTTATCCTAGGTGCTTACGTCATGTGGTAGAGGTTTGATCCTTTCCCAAGCCTATGGTAATCTATTTTGCTATGACAGGTAGTGAGAGATATTTTCCATTTCCATATTGTGATAACTACTTTATTACACCCGAGAGATGTGAGTATCTAAACACTATTTGTGAGGTGCTAGTATATGACCTTCGTGCTTGTCTTTGGTCTTTAGTTGAACGATTATTTGTTGTAATTACTTTTATATTAGTGTTAAATTACCCCTAACTTGTATTTTGATTAGAATAAAAGCGCATTTGCTTGAGGACCAGCAAATCTCAAGTGTAAGGGTATATGATGAGGCAAAAAATGATCTGTTTTTAGGGGGTCATTTAAGCCGGAATTTGAATTTATTTGATCAAATATTGCCCTAAATCATTCCTTTTGTGATTTTAGGTACTTTTGGAGTGAATTCTGAAAAAGGAAGCATTTTGGACGTTTTTTGGAGCATAAAAGTGAAGAAAACGGCAAAGTCTTAATTTTCCTTGCCGGGATCAGTACCTGACAGCGTCAAGAGCATTTTGATGACGGCTTCAAGAGCAAAAGTGGTGACGGCCCAGTAGAAATGTAACGGCGTCAAAGCATGGCCGTCAAGAGTAAAAGTGGTGACGGCCCAAAACAACATTACACATGACGGTGTCAGATCTGGATCTAGGCAATCAGATTTTATTATGGGCAGCGGGTTGACGGCGTCAGAATTTTATTCTTGACGCCGTCACCTTAGAAAATCTATATATAGTCTTTGTAATTTTCATTCAAAAGGAGAGGACAATATTAGGGACGACTTGAATAAGCCCTAGCTCGACTTTTACAGTATTTTCAAGGGTTTTCACCCCTTGAAACCTGAGAGGATCACTTGATGTGATTACACACTATGAGGTGTTGGTCCTTTGTAATGTGTAAATATGATACTTTGAGTGAATATGATTAAGTATGCGGAATCTACTTAACCACACTTTGAATGTTTATATTGGAAATAGAACTGTGATGCTTGTGTTTATTTAACAAAGAACAATGAAAGTATTTCACTAAACGATTCAATATTATTCAGAATAATACGAGTGATCTTCACTATCACTAGGGTTATAAAGACCTTGAATCTTGTGTTTTGTTCTAATGTTTTTCTGTATGTATATGTCTTTTTCTATCACATGCACACTTTAGACATATCTAAGATCTTCCTTTTATAGTCCAAGGAAAGATCTTTTACAATCTATATGACTCATCTTAAATACTAGCTTATGACTAAGCTTCATTCTAGCTAGTTGATGACTTATCATGTCTAGTCATTAAGATACAACATGTATCTAGGATTACAACTCACTTGGAGTGTTCAATTTGATGACTACAACAAAGATATTATCTTGTATATGAATCAGTAGAATAAGTCATACTTATCTACACAGCTGTCTGTATGAGTCATAGTAGCATCAGCAGAATCCATCAGCAGAAACACTATCAGTAGAAACCTTCTTCAGCAGAATCCATCAGTGGAAACGTGCTTTGTGCTTTATCATCAGAAACATACTTGATGTATTTCCTTAAACCTTTATGTTGATTCTTCTGATTTATTTAATTCCCAACAATCCTCCCCTAAACATGTGAATTACATTCAAACATGTTTTTCTGAATTAAATGAGGACTTTGTGAAGATCTTTCAAACACTTCATTGTCAGACTGTGATCTGAACTTTCTTCTCTTTTGAGTGATTGAATGTCTTTCTCTGTAACTCATCAGCTTTCTGTTCTTTGCTCCAATCTTGGACTAAAAGATGGTGCAATTTTCAACTTGAAGAATTATAAGAGTCAATGATGCTGTGTATCTTGGATGCTTGTTCCAAGAAATAGAAATCATCTTTCAGCATGTTTTTGGAAGTGATGAACAAACGTAGTGAACTGAACTTAAAACCTTTCATCTTTTGCTCTAGATAGAACTTTCTCCTATTAGCTTTGTTCTTGTTCTTTATCAGTAGAAACCATGTCATCATCTTGTATGCTCTTATCTTTTCCTTCTTTTTCTTTAGTTAATCTTCCTTTAAAGGGCTTTTGTAACCTCCCCTGAGATTTATTTCTCTCTTGAGCAATTTCCTCCCCTGTTTGGAAGATCTCTCACAATCATATCATATCATCTGATCTAGCAATTTCCATGTTTTCAGACAATTTGTACATGAAGCCATTAATTTCTTAAGAGTTTAAGATTCTGCCCTCATCACTTCTAGGTGTGTTAACTCCTATGAGAGGTGATTCAATGGACGTTTTTGACTCATGGTCCATCTGTTGATGGTTTTTAAAGTCATCTTTTGAAAATCCTTTTAAGAAACTTTTGCCTTAGCAGTATGTATATGATTTTATTATGAAAAATCATACTGCTTACAACCATTTTGAAGGGATTAAGTGTGGTAACTAACACTTAATCAAAATTTTGGTTTAAAGCAACCTCTGGTTTTGTGAGAACCAATGTTTTCAGTTATAAATAACTGCCTGTGTACAGATAAACCTATTCAAAAGGCTTTCTTTACAGGGTTTCTAGCTCGTGGCATTTGTTACCTCTAACACAAGTGTTAGATTCACTGTTGCTCGCTGTTCTTTCTATCAGATATCCGTAGATTAGTCACATTATACTTGAGAGTATAAAATGATAGAAAGTGAGTTGTATCAGTTAATAACTGATCAACTAATTTATCAATTCAAAGTGAAACATCATAATCAGGTTCCAAGAAAGAAGTTTTAAGGAGTTTTGAAATCCCAAACTCTTTCTATCATGAACCTATTATATCAGTAGAAATGATCAGCAGCAATGATCAGCTTTCAGCAGTAATGATCAGCAGCTTTGATCAGCAGATTTCACTTGAAATAGCCTTTGAGCTCAAACATTCATACCTGAAATTGTTAGTCTAAAACCAAAAGAACAAAGTACAGTGTACTTGTCTTGAATTAGAATTATGTATAAGACTAACTATATGAATAATCTTTAAATTGGTAATAGTAGTTTTAAATGAAAAAGTTAGATGCATTAACAAAATCGATATACAAGAACACATTATATTGAAAATTTTAAAGATTAAGCATTCCAATACCTGCTACCAAGTACTGAAATCTACCAACATCAAAAGCTTTTGTAAGAAGATCTGCAAAGTTTTGTTCTGAAGCAATTTTCATTACTTGAATTAACCTCTTTTCATTGCAATCTCTAATAAAGTGATGTCTTATTTCAATGTGTTTTGTTTTAGAATGTTGCACTGGATTTTTAATAATGCAAATTGTACTACTATTATCAATATGAATAATGGTATGTAAGAAATTGTACCCATAGTCAAGAAGTTGGTTTTGAAGCCATAGGACTTGACCACAACAATTTGCAGCAGCTACATATTCAGCTTCAGTTGTTGAAGTAGCCACCATTGTCTGCTTCTTACACTGCCATGAGATAAGTCTGCATCCAAGGAATTGGCATCCTCCGGTTGTTGACTTTCTGTCCAAGCTAGCACCAGCATAATCACTATCTGAGTATGCTACCAAGTCAAAAGATGATTCCTTAGAATACCACAGACCCAACCTAGGTTGACCCTTGAGATATCTAAAAATTCTCTTGACTGCTATTAAATGAGAAACCTTAGGAGTTACTTGATATCTTGCACAAGCACAAACAGAGAACATGATATCAGGTCTTGATGATGTAAGATACATCAAAGAACCTATCATAGATCTGTATGTGTGTACATCCACATTAGTTCCTTCTACATCTTTAAGAAGTGGCTTCTCAGGATCCATTGGTGTGCTTGCTGTTTTGGAATCAGCAAATTGAAACTTTCTAAGAATCTCTGCAACATATTTGTCTTGACTAATAAAGATTCCTTCTCTTGATTGTTTAACCTGCAGACCCAAAAAGAATGTAAGTTCCCCCATGGAACTCATTTGAAACTTATTGTGCATAAGCTTCTCAAACTCCAAACACATCTCCTTCCTTGTAGATCCAAAGATGATATCATCCACATACACTTGAACTAGCAAAAGATCCTTCTTATGCTTCTTGGTGAAAAGTGTCTGATCTATCTTGCCTCTTTGAAATCCATTTGAAATTAAGTAGGAAGCCAGTGTTTCATACCAAGCTCTTGGTGCTTGATGTAGGACATATAGAGCTTTAACAACCTTGTACACTTTGTCTGGATGGTCAGGATCAACAAAATCAGGAGGTTGTGAGACATACACCTCCTCTTCAATAGTACCATATAAGAAAGCACTCTTGACATCCATTTGATAAACTGTGAATCCCATAAATGAAGCATAAGCCAGAAAGAGTCTAATGGCTTCAATCCTTGCTACTGGAGCAAAAACTTCTTCATAGTCTATCCCTTCTTCTTGTGTGTACCCTTGAGCTACTAATCTAGCTTTATTTCTTATCACTATGCCCCTTTCATCCCTTTTATTCCTAAAAACCCATCTAGTGCCAATTACTCTTACACCACTTGGTAAATCAACTAGCACCCAAACCTTTTGAATCTTAAACTGAAGAAGCTCCTCTTGCATAGCCTCCAACCAGCTTGAATTCTCTAGGGCTTTATGAATATTCTTTGGTTCATCTTGTGAGAGAAAACATACAAATAAGCAAGAGTTTGAAAACTCATGATGTTTTGAAGTATAAAGGGCATCAAGAAGCCCTCGTTGATCTGAAGACATCAATTGTTGTCTTGTCTTCACTCCTGATTGTACATCTCCAATTACATTGTCCAGGGAGTGGACTTTGTGAATCCTTGAATGTGGAGTAGAAAGAACTTGATAATCAGGTGGAAGGTTGTTGAAATCCACCTCATTTTCTAAGACATTTGCTTGTGTTTCTTCTGATGGTTCATCAGCAGAAACCTTTTGCTCATCAGCGGGAACGATTTGCTTATAATCAGAAACATCAGTGTTACTTCTGACTTGAAACTCTTGTTCCTTAGCTCTTTCTTCCTTGTATTCATCTTCAACATCTTCTTTAGAATTTCCAGAAGAAGATTCACCATTTATTGAAGTTGAAACAACACTTGTATTTGTCCATATTGGCATCATCACATAATCTTGATCTGTCTCCTTCTCTAATCCTTCTCCATTTGTTGCATCGGCAGTTTGTGAACCTGAAAATTCATTAGTTTCTGCAACAAAAGGCACATAATTCATTGATTTGGATAGAGTTTCAAGATCAAATAGCCATTTGGGACCTTGACCTTCTACATTGGTTTTATCTTCCAAAAACTTCACATGTAGATTTTCCTCTACTCTTCTAGTTCTCATGTTGTATACTCTGAATGCTTTGCTATTGATAGAGTATCCAACTAAGAATCCTTCATCTGCCTTTCCATCAAACTTTCCAAGATGGTCTAAGGTATTTAGAATTGTCACATGACATCCAAAAGGTCTAAGAAATCCTATCTCAGGAGTTCTACCTCTAAAAAGTTCATATGATGTCTTATTGTGAGATTTTACAACTAAAACTCTATTTTGAACATAGCAAGCAGTGTTGACTGCTTCTGCCCAAAAAGTTATAGGCAACTTAGAGTCAGCTAACATAGTTCTAGCAGCTTCTATTAGTGTTCTATTTTTCCTTTCAGCAACTACATTCTGTTGTGGAGTTCTTGCAACACTAAATTCTCTTTTAATACCTTTTTCTTTGCAGAAATCATCCATAACTCTATTTTTAAATTCTGTCCCATTATCACATCTAATGACTTTTACTCTTTTGCTTACTAGGTCTTAAGGATGCTAGAAGTCTCATCCTTAGTTCCTAAAAAGAATACCTATGTAAATCTACTAAAGTCATCAGTAATAACTAGACAATATCTCTTATGCAACAAACTTCTAACATTTGTAGGACCAAATAAGTCCATATGCAGCATAAACAATGATTGATTGATAGAGTTAAAAATTTTGGGCTTACAAGTGGCTTTGTGTTGTTTGCCTTTAAGACAAGCAATGCATGTTTGATCATTTTCAAATCGTTTTTGAGGTAAACCTCTTACCAAACCATCTTTGACAATCTTATTTATGGTTTTGAAGTTAATATGACTAAGCCTCCTATGCCATTTTATAGATTCATCCAATGTGGCCTTAGCAATAAGACAAGTAAGAGAATCTTTTGGAACAATTTTCTTCATATCAACACTGTACATGTTGCCTTTTCTTGGAATTTTAAGAAGTGTTTGACTTTCATCAGGCATCTTAAAATCAGAAGAAAATACAAGACATTCAGTGTCAGTAAAGAGAACTTTGTTCTTTTTGTCACACATTTGTGAGACACTAAAAAGATTATACTTAAGCTCTTGCACATAGTACACATCTTCAAAATCTAATTTACCGGTTTTAATAGTACCTTTACCAGTAATTTTTCCTCCAATTCCTCCTCCAAAGGTAACATAGCCTCCATCTACTGATTGAAAATTTGAGAGATAAGACTTGTTGCCTGTCATGTGCCTTGAACATCCACTATCTGAGAATCCTTGATCTTCAGTATCTGCTGATGAATGTCCCTGCACATAAATAAAGGAATTAGTTTTGTTTTGGGATCCAAACCATTTCTGACTTGGATCCGCCTCTTGCATCAATAGGATATAATCTTTTGAGAATTGTTGATGCAACATTGGATTTAAGAATCCAACATGCTGAGGCCTTAACAGCATTTGTCATGTTTCCCTTAGCAGTGATATGAACTGTTTGGCTATCAGCAGAAACTGATGGCTTTGCAGTTGTATCTTTTGGTTTCCAAACTTGTTTTTGGACCACTGCCTTTGTTTGAATGGGCCTTTGAACAATATTAGATGCATGTTTGAAAGTTATTTTTGCACCCTTAATTGTTGATTTTGGGTAAACAGTCATATATGGTTTTTCAGCAGAAACCATTTTCCTTTCAGCAGGAACAGTTTTTGCTCTATCAGCAGGAACTGCTTTTGTGACTGTTTTGGGTTTTGATCTTTTAGAATTAGAGTGAAAAAGAGATTTAGGTGTTTGCCTTTTGTAGTTCACTCTATTACTTTCATACCCATATACCCATTGGTTGCAGAAAGCTGCAAGATGGTCAAAACTACCACATGTGTAACAAACTTTGTTATCTCTTTGTTGGAGAGACTTGAGGCTATACCAATTCCTTTGGTTACCTTTGGGTTTGTTTATGGTTCTATATTGTTCACAATATCTAACTGGTTGCCTAACATGTTTTTCATTGGTCTTAGGCCTATCAGTATTGTGTTTGACTATCTTAAGAACTCTTGTTCTTGCTTTCTTAACCACTTCAGGTTTAGACATAGGCTGATGTAACTTTTTATCATCAGATGTTGAGTCCTCAATGATTGGACCATCTGACTTTCTACAAGAACACACCTTGTCCTTAGGAAGTGAAGTTTTACTTAAACTTTCACTTTCTTTCAAAGGTTCATTATCAACTATATTAGACTTTGGTTGAACACCATATTTTAATTCAGGTAGTTGAAATTCAGGTAATCCTGTGTGTTCTAGGTCAATTCCTGGGGGTGAAGGAATACCTCTATATGGTGGAGGAACAGATTTGTATCCAACACCAGACTTAGCTTTATTAATTACTTGACATTCAATTAAGTTAGTCACACCCTTAGATGCATAATCTAGTGTCTCTACACTCATTTGAATATTCTCTTTAGCCTTACTAAGCCTATCTACTTCAGCTTTCAAGTTATTAATGTCATTATCTTTAAACATTATTTCTCTTTCAAGAAGAATTTTGACATCAGTAAAGGTAGATTTATTTGTTCGAAAATGCATTAATTGTTCCTCTAAAGTAGCTATACCTCTTTTATGATTTGTTAAGCTATGAGCTGTATCAATTAATTCTTTCCTTTGATTCTCATAATGTTTGGTTAAGGTTTCTAAACTTTTAAGAGCAGAACAATTATTTGAACAAACTTTATCAGATTGTACCTCTGTAGAGAAAGCCATAAGAGCTGTCTGAGGAGAAGTTTCTTCTTCTTCATCAGCTGTAAAGCTCCAATCAAATCCTAATCCATCAATGGCTACCATAGCCTTTGGATTAGTTGATTCCCCTGTCTTGGACTTGCTTCCAAAACCTCTGTTCTTGCTATCTTGCTGCCTTGGCCTTCTGCATTCTCTTGAGAAGTGCCCCAACATATGACAGTTATAGCATTCTATCTTTGACTTGTCAAAACCAGCAGTATCATTGCTGCTGATGGTGAGTTTCTTCCCCGTCCTCTGATAGAATTTCTTAGCCCTCATGCTAAGAAGTGAAATTTGCCATTTTAGGTCCATCTCTTCTAAATCATCATCATTGATTTCTAAGAGATCTTCATGAGTAAGCATGGACCCATTATTCTGGCTTGTGAAAAAGGCACAATAAGCCTTTTCATTCAATATACCAAAAGTACTGCTTGATGAACTAGCAGCACCAGCTCTACTATCAACCTTTTCATCTTTAACTGGGTTTGAGATACTAGGAGATGACATAAAAGCCATGTTCCCAGTATATGAACTTGATACACCAGTTTTCTTTACTTCTTGTTCCACAATTTTAAAGTTGCGATACAAATCCATAAGATCCATAGTGTCTATGTCTGGTTTATTCTTCCAAACAACAACATGCATAACCCACTCTTCTGGTAAGCTTCTCAGAAATTTTGAGTTTAAATCTTCTTGAGGTATGTCAACCCCAAGAACAGCAAGTTGACTCACAATTTTCTGTAGCCTTGTAAACATGTGGTCAAGAGATTCATTCATGGTTGATGAGAAATTTTCAAACTGCTGCTTGAGAAGGGTTTTCTGGGTCTTCTTGGTGGCTTCATTTCCTCCATACCTTGCAACAATTGCCTCAAATAATGACTTGGCATCTTTGAATTTGCTGAAGTTTATAAGTTGATCATTTGGAATGGTCATCATCAGCATGCTTCTGGCCTTGAGATCATTCTTCTTCTTTATTCTTTCATCAGCAGTTGTAGGGATAGTTTGAACAACTGAAATTTCCCTACCTTCAACTGTTGATAAAGTAGTTGTGGGTTTGAAAGAGTTTCCATCTTCAATTATTTCCCAGAGAGTGTAATCCTGCACCTGGAAAAACTGTTCTATTCTTAACCTCCACAATTCAAACTCATTCTGTTTGAGAACTGGCAACTTTGCAGCAACATTTGTTTGAATAGATTCTGTGTCCATTTCTTCTTCTTCTTCTTCTAAATCAAAAGTATCAACCTGGAAGCTCTGATACCAACTGAGAGGATCACTTGATGTGATTACACACTATGAGGTGTTGGTCCTTTGTAATGTGTAAATATGATACTTTGAGTGAATATGATTAAGTATGCGGAATCTACTTAACCACACTTTGAATGTTTATATTAGAAATGGAACTGTGATGCTTGTGTTTATTTAACAAAGAACAATGAAAGTATTTCACCAAACGATTCAATATTATTCTGAATAATACGAGTGATCTTCACTATCACTAGGGTTATAAAGACCTTGAATCTTGTGTTTTGTTCTAATGTTTTTCTGTATGTATATGTCTTTTTCTATCACATGCACACTTTAGACATATCTAAGATCTTCCTTTTATAGTCCAAGGAAAGATCTTTTACAATCTATATGACTCATCTTAAATACTAGCTTATGACTAAGCTTCATTCTAGCTAGTTGATGACTTATCATGTCTAGTCATTAAGATACAACATGTATCTAGGATTACAACTCACTTGGAGTGTTCAATTTGATGACTACAACAAAGATATTATCTTGTATATGAATCAGTAGAATAAGTCGTACTTATCTACACAGCTGTCTGTATGAGTCATAGTAGCATCAGCAGAATCCATCAGCAGAAACACTATCAGTAGAAACCTTCTTCAGCATAATCCATCAGTGGAAACGTGCTTTGTGCTTTATCAGCAGAAACATACTTGATGTATTTCCTTAAACCTTTATGTTGATTCTTCTGATTTATTTAATTCCCAACAAAACCTTTCATGTTCAATTAAGATAAGTATCCTTTCAATTCATTCAATATGTCTATGTGTTGTTTGAATATATCTTACGCTTGTCTTGATTTTAACATACTAGGCTAGATCTCTTGTGTGTTTGCTTAGATGTAGTGAAACCTAGATGTTGATTATAGGTTGATTGCTTGTTTATATTGTAATGGATGAATGATTTCGATTTTAGGCTTAAGAAAACTGGCAGACTTCCATAGTGTAACTTGCTTGAACGTCTTAAGAAACATGAACCAATGCGTACTAAGGTTTTTATGGTTGTATTTAATGCATGAGCGAATTCTAGTGATCCCATGTTAGGAGCTTCTTGCAGGCTGAACATAGGAGTGAAGTAGGAGCTTATAGAGTTGGGGAAGTACGTACGCCACCCCACGATTGGTATTAAGGAATATAACCCGTCATCCACGCAACTGTAACAAACTATCAACCTGTAAAAGATATCTAGGGAGTAATGAAATCTAAGTAAACACATTTTTCCCATTTATTGTTCACACCACTAGTTTAATTAGTTTTATTTACATTTTTGTTTTTTTATTTTGATTGCATCTTTAGTTATTGGGTTAGTTGACTAGCAACTAATTCCGCCCACTCTTTCAAAACCCGAGATTTTTACTTGTTTTCATAAAATATAAAAATACAAAAAGAATCATCCCTCACCTCTAGACCTAGTTTTTAGGCTTTCTAATCCTAGCGACACTATTCCTGAGTTGAACGATCAATCCCCCGGTACTTGTCACTATACTATACTACAACGATCAGGTACACTGCCTGGTGGGGGTTGTAAGCTTCTCGAGATCCCTCGAGAGGTAATGCCTGGTGCGATTCCCACGCATATCAGATAGCAACTCACTAAAATGTCAGTTGAGCAACTCGCGGGATTCTTAAATGAGCAACTCGCTAGTTATCAACTAGCTGGATTAACAACTCGCTATTATGAGCAACTCGCCAACAGCAACTCGCTAGATCCACAACTGTCCAAAGTCTGACAACTCGCAAACTAATAGGATAAAACTGTCACAATCTAGCGGTTTGTCCTTATGTCCCAATATAGTAACCCACCAACTCGCTAGTCAGAAAATCACCAACTCGCTAAGTAGAAAACAACACCGTGGGACAACTCGCTAGGTAGAAACAAGCCACAAATTGCTTCAAAAATCAATTCCGTGATTGATACAACTTATCCAAGTAAAAGAATACTACCCTAGAACATCATTGAACATGAAAGTACATCAATAACACTTTACAAGTCACAAAATGAGATCAAACTAGAAAAATAGTACACATACTATTCGAACCAAAAAAAAACACAAAACCACTCCACAAATTCAAGCACCAACAATCCTAGGATGAAACCATGGCTCTTGATACCAATTGTAAGTATCTCAAATGAATAAACACGTATGGTTTTGAATTTATTGGATCGAATATAAGATGAATTCTAGAGAGATGTTAGAGAGAGAAAGTGATCGGAGCCTTGTGAGAAAAACTAGTAAAATATTAAATTGCAATTGAAGGTCCAACCCTCTCCTGTGGTGGGAGAGGGGTAATTATAGTACAAGACATAACCGCCCTCTCTCGGGGTGTGGATCGGGTATACAGTGGGTAAAGACCCGTCCTTCCTCCACGTAGTTACTTAAATTAAACTAATTACTAACTAAATATTAATGAGACTATGAGCTTCGTAATGCTAATCTATACTCAGGGTGACCGAGTCCTTCACGTAAATATTTATATTCCTAACATTTAATTTTTTTTGTGTATTTTGCTTTTTTTTTTTTTTGTAATTCTATTTTGTTTCACGTTTTTTTTGTCCTATTTATAAATTCACGTTTTTGTTTTGCCTTTTTTTTGTCTAATTCATTTTTTTTTAATAATTAACGATTTTTCCTTCCGATTTCATATGTTTTCGTCTGTTTTCAAACGTTTTCGCCTGTTTTTTTACGCTTTCGTCTACTTTCAAACGTTTTCGTCCGATTCTACATGCTTTCATCCATTTTCAAACGTTTTCGTTCATTTTTATACATTTTCGTCCGTTTTCATATGTTTTTAACCGTTTTCATACGTTTATATACGTTTTCGTCCATTTTTAGACGTTTTTGTCCGTTTTCGTCTGTTTTCAAAAAAATTCGTCCGTTTTTTTACGTCTTCGCCTCTTTTCAAATGTTTTCATCTGTTTTTATACGTTTTCATCCGTTTTTGTTCGTTATATACGTTTTCATCCATTTTCAGACGTTTTTGTCCGTTTACATGCGTTTACATCCGTTTTTTACGTTTTCGTCCATTTTTTTACATTTTTGTCTGTTTTCATACGTTTTCGTCCGTTTTTATATGTTTTCAACCATTTTCGTTTGTTTTCTAACGTTTTTGCCCGTCTACATCTGTTTTCGCCTGTTTTCTTATGCTTTCGCTTGTTTTCATTCGTTTTAATATGTTTTTATCCGTTTTCGTCCATTTTCATCTATTTTTCATAGGTTTTCGTCCGTTTTTAGACGTGTTTTTATGTTTTCATACATTTTCGTCTGTTTTCTTACATTTTCGCCCATTTTCGTCTATTTTCATATGTTTTCGTCCGATTTCGTTCGTTTTTGTTCCTTTTCATACGTTTTGTCCATTTTCATCTGTTTTCCTCTATTTTCATTCATTTATCATAAGGTTTGTCCGTTTTCATACGTGCTTTTAAACTTTCATACGTTTTTGTCCGTTTTCATACGTATTCATCAATTTTCTTACGTTTTCGTCTATTTTCTTACGTTTCTAAATATTACAAGTGATATTCATAATATCACTTATGACTTTCTAAATATCACTTGTGATTTTCTTATGTTTTCATCCATTTTCTTACGTTTTTGAATATCACAATTGATATTCAGAGTATCACTCTTGATTTTCTGAATATTTGTGATTTTCATGTTACAAAACATTAGTATAAAATAACTTGTGATATTCAGAAAATCACTTGTGATATTCAGAATATCACTTGTGATATTCTGAATATCACATAATATCACTGATGAATTATGATATTCAGAAAATCAAAGAATATCATATTCAAAAAATCACTTGTGATATTCAGAATATCACGGAATATCACTTGTGATATTATGAATATCACATAATATCTTTTATAATATTCAGAAATGTATGAAAATGTCTGAAAACGGCCAAAACCATTTAAAAACGGACGAAAATGAATGAAACCGGATGAAAACGTATGAAAGCGTAAAAACACATATAAAAAAGGACAAATATATATATATGAAAAATGGACGAAAATGAAAAAAAACAGATGAAAACGGACGAAAACGTATGAAAACGAACGAAAACATAAGAAAATGAACAAAAACATAAGAAAACGGACGAAAACATATGAAAACGGATGAAAGTGTAAGTAAACAGATGAAAATGCAAGAAACTAGACGAATATGTATGAAAGCGGACAAAAACGTATGAAAGCGTAAGCACGTCACAAAACGGATGAAAACGTATGAAAAAAATGGACGAAAACGAAAGAAAATAGATGAAAACATAATAAAACGTATTAAAACGAACGAAAGCGTATGAAAACGGACGAAAACGTATGAAAATGGACGAATATCACTTGTGATTTTCTTATGTTTTCATCCATTTTCTTATGTTTTTCATACGTTTTTGAAAATCACAATTGATATTCAGAGTATCACTTGGGATTTTCTAAATATCACTTGTGATTTTCTGAATATCACTTGGGATTTTCTGAATATCTATCAGTTGTGGTTTTTGAATATCACTTGTGATTTTCATGTTACAAAACAATAGTTAAAAATCACTTATGATATTCAGAAAATCACTTGTGATATTCTGAATATCACAGAATATCTCTTATGATATTCAGATACGTATAAAAATGTCTGAAAACGGCCAAAAAAATTTTAAAAAGGACGAAAATGAATGAAAATAGATGAAAACGTATGAAAGCGTAAAAACACGTATGAAAATGACGAAAATGTATGAAAAATGGACAAAAACGGAAGAAAATGGATGAAAACGGACGAAAACGTATGAAAACGAACAAAAATGTAAGAAAATGGACGAAAGCATAAGAAAACAGATGAAAACACAAAAAAAACGGATGAATATGTATGAAAACAGACAAAAACATATGAAAGCGTTAAAGCACGTCTGAAACGGACGAAAACGTAGGAAAAATGGACGAAAATGAAAGAAAATGGATCAAAACATATTAAAACGGACGAAAACGTATGAAAACAGGCGAAAACGTAAGAAAACAGACAAGAACGGGCGAAAACGTAAGTAAACGGACAAAAACGTATAAAAACAGACAAAAACGTATGAAAACGGGCGAAAACAGACAAAAACGTAAAAAAAAAGGAAAAACGTATGAAAACAAACAAAAACGTATGAAAACAGGCGAGTATGTAAAAGAACAGGCGAAAACGTATGAAAGTGGGAAAAAAAAAGAAAAAAAAAAAGTGAAAAACGAGTGAATTATTAACAAAAAAAAATGAACTAGAGAAAAAGAAAAGAAAAAAGTGAAAATAAAGTGATTAAAAAAAGAAAAAGAAAAAAACGTTAAATAGAAAAAATAGACAAAAAAAAAAAAATGTAAAGTAAAAGAATAGTAAGAAAAACTAAAAGACAAAGAAAAAAAAAAGAAAAAAACATGAACTTAGGTTTTAATATTAAATCTTAGGTTAATCCCCACCTTTAGATCAAACTAGATGAATGGTGGAGATTTGTCCCTTAGTATGCACCAAAATAAGAGTATGCAAAATAAAGTGACTCTAGTTACACTCATTTCTTGAATTATTAAAGAAAGAAAAATGAAAAGTCAGTATTAACGTTCTGTTATTGAGTTTTAAATAAAAAGAAAATGAAAAGGAAAAGGAAAATAAAAAGAAAAGTAAAAAAAAGTGTTGGTTGATAATACTTTATATGACTTGAGATAGAAGAAAAGTAAAGAAAAATAATCATTAATCTTGTTCTTAAGTAAGAGTAAATAATTAAGTTGTTAAAATAATTTGTATGCATTGTTGTGTCAAATCTTTTAAAAAATACATACTCCGTATTAATCTTTACGCAACATATATTAAAATTTCATTTCCTATTTTAGAAGATTTTTTAAGTCCACTGTTAATCTTCTTTTATATAATAAAATAATTACATTATTTCGGAGTTTTTTTGACAAAACAATTTTATAAGGAAAAAAACTGGACCATTAGCAATACTCGATTTTGACACATAGGTGAAATCGAGTAATATAATTGACTAATAAAAAGTCAAAATTGAGTTGATTTTAGTCAAAATTTAATAAATTTGGTGAAGAATTTGATTGAGAAAAAAACACATAAAAATATAGGTGTCAAATTTATGAAAACAAAAACTTAAAAAAAATGAGGTAATTAATAAAAGATTAGTGGTTAAATTTTAAATATATTATGTGGAGTTAAGTGTAAAATTATAAATCTCCATATTTTTTGATAACTTTAGATAATAAACAAATAACCCCTTCCACTTTATACCCCTAGACTTTATAATTGAAAAAATTACACGGATGGTCTTTGTGGTTTACATAGATTGCATGTTTAGGCCCTATTTCATTTTAATTACACCAGTCATCCCTATTTTGTGAAACCTTGCACATTTTAGTCCCTAATTTGGATGAGCCGTTAGTTTGGCCGTGTTAGGAATACAAATATTCATGTAAAAGTCTCGGTCACCTAATTATTGTAATAGCATTAAGTTAGCTCGTAGTTAGTTTATATATTAGTTAGTTAGTATTAGTTTAAGTAACACCGTGGAAGAAGGACGGGTGTTTACCCACTGTATGCCTGATCCACAGCCCGGGTGTGGGCGTTTTGTAGGTAACTATAAATACCCCTCTCCACATGTGGAGAGGGTTGGAGCTTCCATTCTTTCAATCTAATATCTCACATTTTCTCTCATCACTTTCTCTCTCTAGAAAATCCTCCCAACTCTCTTTCTCTCTCTAAATTCTAATACAATTCGAACCATAATCACAATAACCATACATGTTATAATTATGAGAATATTACAATTGGTATCAAGAGCCAGGTTCTATCTTAGGGACTAGTGTGTTCTTGGATTTGTGATTGGTTTTTGTAGCTTATCTTGGTTCGAATTGAGTACCATATTGATTAGTCAAGTTCATCTTCTTGTTTGGTCTATTGGTGTCTATTCGTTTGGTATTTTTTTGGTTATTAATAATCTTTTCAAACACTTGATTATGTATTAGAAATAGACTTACAACATTTTTTCAAACATGTACTCTTTGGTATCAACTTTGGTATTTACTTGATGCTCCTAACAATGTGGTCTATTGGCATCTATTTCTTGGCAGCGTTTAATTTTTACATGTGAACAAAACAGTTTGGATAATGACGTGTGGTCCAATATTGTCTTTTTGCATATCGATTTGCTCCTTTGCTTTGTTGGTTGCGTCTAGCTCAATATTGCGTTTAACTTATTTTAGCCAAAAAGAAGAAAATGACAACTGTGACTTCTTGTCTTGTGGCTGATAGCGGTTAGGTTACTGTCTTAGCTCAAAGTTGCGATTATCCAAGCTAGCGTTTAGTTTTACTTGCGGTTTCTTTAAACCTGCGATTAGTTCATGTGGCGTTTAATTTTTTTTTTATTCTAGCGGTTACCTCAAACGTGTAGCGATTATCTTTTTAGTATAGCGATTACCTTTTAATTGTGCTCTATCTAAACTAATCGCTGTCCTAATTTCCTCTTGGTTGCGATTAATTTGTAAGTCATCCAAGTTCTAACACATCTGGTAACAACTTCATACCACAACATTCAAGATTCGTAAAAGGCAAAACAACAATCTCATTATCCCTTCATCACTCTACCACTCGAATACAAATAGATGATATGAAAAGAATCAGTGACATTGCTTTTTCATTCGTACAAGACTAAACACAATACTAACATTAATCACTAAGATCTCAGTCTTGTGTTCGAGGGCTTTGCAACAAACTCTTAAAAGATTATTTACGAACAACCTAAAAGAAAAGAAAACCACTCAGTTCACTTTCCTTTTATGTTCGACTACACATAAAAGTAATGAAAAAACCTCAGATTCGTGGTTCAAAGGGAGTTCAACAATCTTCAAAAGATATAACCACAATCACATCATAGGTTTTTTTTCAAGCTTCAGTTTAATATTCGAATATGTTTAAGAAAGAACAACAACAAGTCGTGTTTCATCCTTTCTTTCATTCGATATAACTACAAATTAAAACCTACCGTGTTCCAACAATCGTGTTTTGATCTTGCTCGGATTAAGAAGACTCACGGGACGATTTAGTGTTATCAGTGATTGGTTTCTTTGTGTTTGATTTAAGTGTAACAGAACAAAGGATACGTGTTTAGTGTTGGTGTAGTGAATAATTTGGGTGGCTGCCTTTATTTTTGCTTAATGTGATTAGGGTTATCTAATGAGTGATTAGTGTGTATTATATACCCGTGTATTAGGGCAACTTGGGGTAACAGTTGGGCTTTTGATTTGTTGGGCTTCGTGGAAGGTTGACTGGGCCTCATTTGTGTTAGTATTGTAGTGTTGCTGGGTTTTTTTTTAACTTAAAGGGAGCATAGGTCTGATCCAGATTTTTGATAACCTACGGGTGCTTATTTTTCTTTTGTTGCTATTGGACTTTCGTGATTTCGACCATACATATAAGTTCAAGATTATCAAATTGCAACACACAACGATCATCAATTTTGGACCACAGTTTGTGTTAGACCGAATTTCATTGATAATCTAGTTTGTTTGTGGTGATTTTGTTTGGGATTTAATTTTGGACCACAGGTCTTGAGTGAGCCTCAAGAATCCAAGAGTGAGAACTATTTTGAGTTAAGATATTCTTCGGGTTTATTGGATTTATCAAGGGGTTTATTCGGATCTCAAAGAAACGAGTGTTGTCTGGAATTCACTGTGACTTGTCTACTTCACCACTCAAACTCAATTCAACCAAACCAAATCAATTCTTCGGTGTTTCACAGTTTCTTCTTGATTTTGTAAAATCCCGCGAAAGAAACTATTTCTCGGTTTAAATCATAGAATTGTAAAATCCCGTGCACATTCACAATCGTGTCTACCAATTCAGATTTTGTCATCTCGGAGATACTCAAGTTGTACGACATGGACGATGAACTTAAGATTCACAACAAAGTACAACTGACAAACGCTTCTGATCAGACAACCGTTTTCGAGTCAGATTATACTGAGATGGAATTGTCATGCTCGAATTCTCAAGTGAAAGAGTTTCTTCAGCCACAAAAATTGTTCAATAACGCAGAGAAAAGCTGCATAGACTGTTTTCGACAACTTCATTCACACTTCTCGGTACTTTTAGAGGAAACTGGATTCAAGATGGGATTCGAACGTGCATTTGCAACACTCTTTGGTCAAGATGTTGAGGATTTCACTGAGACAATGATTCTCACCTTAGATCAATTACAACAACAACTTGACCAAGGAAAATCTTCCAAAATGGGATCCATGGCTGCCCTTTGTGTGATCAACAAACAACTCCAAGTGTTCTTTGATTCGAAATTCACTCTGGAGTATGACTATTATAGTGAGATGACGAAAAAGTGCTTTGCTGATCACACGGGAATTGAGGTTGACACGTTCAGAGACACACTACTCCAACTCATGGGTAATGTGAAGATGTTCATTGAGGAAAGAGCACAGCACGAACAGATGCATGACGACAAGGTGAAGGCATCTCTGGTGGAATCATGTGAGGGTACTGGTGATTCGGGTAATGCATCGGATGTTGGGTCAGTTGTCACGAAATGCAAAGGATCAGAGACAGATAAGCTTGACACTACCAGCAGTTCAGTGACTCCTATCACATTTGACATGGATCCAGATTTCATATCAGTAAACAAACAAGTGCCATGTGCTGAGGTACCCCTGTCTGAACATCATAATGTGGTCTCTTATGAACAGCAGCACACTGATCAAGTTATGCCCACTTATGACACATATTTGTTGGAAAAGACTGATAGAAATATCACTTCTGATTCAACAAATATGAATCATAAAGGGGAAGAAAGTGATCAGGATGCTGAACGTGATGATGAGTCAAGTTCCTTGTTTACAGCTGAGTTTTTCAAATCAAAAGATATGGTTGATAAAGAAGTGTTTAATGAACTTTCAAACAGATTTTTACAACTTGAAAAACATTGTATTTCACTTGAAATCGCAATGCAACAAAAGGAAGAAAGTCTTAAAACTAACCAACCATGTAAAAATCTGGAACTTCCTGATTTTCGAGAATTCTTTTTGATAAATGACTTGAAAGCTCAGCTAGAAACCAAAAACTCGACAATCAACAACCTGAAAAAATGTATTATTGAGATGTGTGATATGTACAATGAAGTTAAGGCTAAACATAACTGCGATGTTATTGAATTGGAACATAATGTGGCTATATTACTTGATGAAAATGAGTCTTTGAAAATTCATTGCAATGAACTGTGTGATTCTATCAAAGAAACAAAAACTAAGACGATAGAACAAACAACCTCTTTGATTGCCAAAAATGATGAATTCAAAGCTCAACTTCAGGAAAAGGGTTTCACTATTACAGCATTAAAAAACAAGCTTAGAAAAGCAACGGGAAATAGTGTGAACACTAAGTTTGCAAAACCATCAATCTTGGGGAAACCAGTTTCTCAATCGAGTAGAAACCAATCCACTGTTAGGCAACTGACTGCGTTTAGATCCGAAAGAACAAAATTTACAAAAACACGGTTTGCCTCCCAAGTTGATGCGGAACAAGTTTTGACAAAACCTGTCACTCCACATTATTTGCCTAAGTCTGCTGATTCTAGCTCTGCGAAACCTCAACATGTTGTTGCTTCTGCTCCCAGCTCCTCTAGGTATAGTTCCAAAACAGTGACGAAACCAAGCATTAAGGTTCAAAAGGACTATGATCTAGAAAAGGCTAGGAAACGGGCCCTACTTCAAAAGGATGGTATATTAGGTTTACAACCTTATAGGATGCCTCCTAGTGTATTGAGGAACAATGCTAAGGTTCAACCTGCCAAGTCTAGGGTTTATTGTATGTCACCTACAACGCATGTGAAGCAAAACAAACCGAAAACTTCTCCTAGGTGGGTACCAACTCCTAAATCATTGGAGTCTAGGAATATTGATAAACCTTCCACTATGCATAAGAAGTTGAGTAATCCTAGAACTTGCCATAAGTGGGTTCCAACCGGTAGAATTTTCAAGCACGTTGGACTTAAGTGGGTTCCTACCGGAAAGGTGCTCACTGATGATAATGGCATGGTTGACCATGAAACCCCTAAGGGTCTGGATACTGTTGTCACTAACCCATATATATGCAATCAAGTTTGTGATGTTAGTGCAGGTAGTCCTTACTCAGTTGCAGGTACATCAATCATTCACCATATGAGAAAACTCAAAGTCTGGAGGCCTAAAGCAATCATTTCTCCAGCTTCAGGAGTTCTGGAATGTCGATGTTGATGTATGTGCATAATGACGTCTGTTCAGTTCAGTTCAGGCCTCGTTCTTCAACGACTATAATGTTTGAACAAATCAGTTCAAGCCTCGGTCTTCAATGTTATCATTATGGTGTCTGCTGACAACACTTCAGGCCCCGTTCATCAAAGAAAAGAAAGGTGTACGATTCAGTGCGCCTTATCTTTGGAAGAAGAGAAATCTTCTTAGTCTTGACCATTCTCAACAATACGGTTCATGCTTCTTCCATGTTCATTCAGTCATCAAGTGGATCTACTCATCGTTGCTCAAATTCATATTCACTTATTCATTCAAAAATGGCAAACTTCGTATGCTATTTTTGAGGGGGAGAAGAGTGAATAAACTACATGATGGTGTGTATTCTTATTCACATGCTCAATAAAAAATGCGCAATTTTTGAGGGGGAGAAGTGTGAATAAAATACATGATTGATTGTATTCTTATTCACTTGCTCAATCAAAAAGTGCAAACATCGCTTGCAACTTTTGAGGGGGAGAAGTGTGAATATACCACATGGTGATTGATGCTTGAAGAATGGTCATACGACTCTCCTCCAACACCTAATGATCTACTTACTAAGGATAGCTGGGATTTATGTTTGATGATTACTTCCAAGCTTCAACGAATGATGATTGATCAAGATGCACCATCTAGAAGTATTATGAATGATGATTGATCACTTGCTCAAGTAATCCAATCTCTAGTTATTCCTCAAGGTGTTGATGATGACTATCATGATTACGAAGTTGAACACATGAATAATGATTCGTCTTTTCGTTCTTAGATCAAGGATTGTTGCTCCTACCAATGTGCACTTTGTAAATCAACCCGAAGAACATTATGGAAAATGTCGGTTAAAATGTCTAAACGGCTAACAATAATTTGGACATGAAATGTCAAGTGATCACGGAGTTTATTTGGCATCCCTTAATTGAGATTGAAGAGTATTTTACGAAGGCGTCTACTTATTTCATCATCGAAACTTCATGCATCGATTGATGACTTGCGTGAACTCTTAAAGTTTATGATTGGGACTTGGATTATCTAGTTATACCCGATGGAAGGAGTTACATTGTAGTACTCACGGGTTATGGCTATCACTTCAAGGAGTTACATTGTAGTGCTCAGTGTCACTCGCAAATGCGAATGTGGATAGTCTCAAGAGGTGTTGTACTTATTCTCCTGCATCGTTCTTTAATCAACAACAGTGCAAGCTTAAGTTACGGATTTGCGGAATTCTTCTTCAGTTTCAACTTTGGTATATCGGGTTTACTTCATCTGTGGTCACTTCAAATAGCCTACATAAGGGTTGGTAAAGATAGTCAGAGAGAGTTTTTGTAGTAGTTGATAAGGTAACACCGGTATTGAAGACAAGATGTCATGGACCCAGTGACGCACTGCACCAAACTTCCCAACCACTCAAGTTCTCTTAAAAGAGCTTGTTTCAATCTCACGGGGAACCCTGTGCAATGTATCGACCGCTCATTGCGAGCTATATTGATACCTAAAACAGGAGACGCCTCCCCAGTCTCCAGGAGCGGATCAAAACGCACTATTGAGTCTAGAGCCATGAGATCATCCATAAATCTCGATAGGACACATTCCTAACATGCTTATTGTTTCACACATTGTGGAAAATAAGATAAAATATTTAGAGTCCTACGCATTATCCTTGTGGTATTGCCAGAACATCCGAGTGATATGAAAATATTCACAATGACGATGGAAATCCTTCTAGAGCGAACATCTTTCAAGCTCTTGGTAGGTGACATGTGAGATCCATCTTCGATCAATGATCAAGTGACAACTGGAAAGCAACAATGGTGCGATTCAACATTGAATCAAACTTGTTCCAGGATATGGATTGACGGATACTTTTGCAAAAACCTTTCAGTGTGCTCACAAACTAATTTTCGAGCACATTGATTGTGTACAATATTTCAAACAAAAGTATTTTTGATGGAAATTTGATTCAAAGCTTAAAACTCTCGTCGTGTCTCAAAAATGATTATTATATGACACGCGAGTGATTTCTATAAATCAATTTCTCATCAATCCGTGAATATCTATTCACCGATTCACTCTATCGTGTTGTCTGCTTTGAGATGTTCCGGTATGAGAACATGCTAAGTATGAAGATTCCGAAGTGGATTCTTTGGAAAATTCATTACTACAAGCTGGAAATTCCTGTCAAGGAGAGTCTTCTTTAAAAGAGACTCTACCTGATCACAGGTTGGTTTTCACAAAACCGGAGGGTGGTCTGTCCTCGCAGAATGAATGACAAAGCCATATTCGTTCTCTATCTTTAGTGCTAACTGTTTTATTTCAGGGACACATTTAAAGATGGCGTTGATGGCTCCTATTTCCAGCTGAATCGGGTCAATCCATACCTCATGCTCACACATCCTACTCACCATCAATGACGATGAGAGACTTGCTACAACAAATGTTGAGAGACTACCAACAACGTTTTCGCAACTCTGATGAAAAAGTCTCCTGATCCACAACTCTAATGTAAAGTCTCCTGATCCAGAAGGGTGTGAGCATGATGGTCCTAAAGTCACTACATCACATGAAGGCGATACTGCTATGGATGAGCTTGAAGATTTACTATGGCTGATGATCTCAAAGAAGCTCAAAGATCACACAACTCAAAGGAATCCAAAACCCAAATTAGTTTGCTTGAAGTACAAAGTGTGCAGAAAAGTGAAGAATCAGAACCTACGAGCTACAAAGACGAAAGAATGCTTAAAGACCAAAGAGCTTAATTTCAAAGGTGACCTCGCTTAGGGGGAGATTGTTAGGAATACAAATATTCCTGTAAAAGTCTCGGTCACCTAATTATTGTAATAGCATTAAGTTAGCTCGTAGTTAGTTTATATATTAGTTAGTTAGTATTTGTTTAAGTAACACCGTGGAAGAAGGACAGGTCTTTACCCACTGTATGCCTGATCCATAGCCCGGGTGTGGGCGTTTTGTAGGTAACTATAAATACCCCTCTCCACATGTGGAGAGGGTTGGAGCTTCCATTCTTTCAATCTAATATCTCATATTTTCTCTCATCACTTTCTCTCTCTAAGAAATCCTCCCAACTCTCTTTCTCTCTCTAAATTCTAATACAATTCGAACCATAATCACAATAACCATACATGTTATAATTATGAGAATATTACAGGCCGTTAAGTCATTTGCACCATTAGTCCCCCGTTAATATTTTTTGCACTGTTAGTCCTCGTTTTCTAAAAAAAGTCCTCATTTCTTGCACCGTTGGTCCCTCCGTTAATATTTTGCACCGTGATCAATCTTTTTACGTTTTCGTCCATTTTTAACGTTCTCGTCCATTTTTTTAACGTTTTCATCCAGTTTTTACATTCTTGTCCATCTTTTTATGTTTTCTTCCATTTTTTACGTTCTCACCCGTTCTTTTTATGTTTTCGTCGATTTTTTACATTTTCGTCTATTTTTTTTTTACGTTCTCGTCTGTTTTTTTTACGTTTTCGTTCATTTTTTTTACGTTTTCGTCTATTTTTTTTACGTTTTTGTTCATCTTTTTATGTTTTCATCCATTTTTTTATGTTCTTGTCCATTTTTTAACGTTTTCGTCCACTTTTTTAAGTTTTTGTCAATCTTGTTACATTTTCGTCCATTTTTTTTACGTTTTCGTCTGTTTTCTTTTGTTTTTATCGGTTTTTTCTATTTTTTATGTTTCCCTATTTTTTGTGATTAAGTAAGTATACTAAAAGAAAATTTGACATTTGATAAAAATGTGTCCGTGTTGATTTTAAATCACGATTTTAACCCCTTTCTGGTCTGAATCATCAAAAGTGTAAAACACGAAAGTTGTCGAAATAATACTTTACATCAAGGCACGCGAGATTTTAACTAGAAAATGAAAACAATGGATGTTTACTACTAAAACTTAAGCCATTTTTTACCAAGACTCGCGAGTTTTGGTAGTAAACATCTCTTGTTTTACATTTTTTGGTTAAAATCTCGCATGTCTTGATGTAAGATATCATTCCGAACAACTTTCGTGTTTTACAATTTTGATGACTCTAAGCAGAAAGGGGTCAAAATCATGATTTAAAATCAACACAGACACATTTTTATCAAATGTTAAATTTTCTTTTAGTATACTTACTTAATCTCAAAAAATAGGCGAAAACGTAAAAAAATGGGAAAAACCGATAAAAACATAAGAAAACAGGCGAAAACGTTAAAAAATTGACAAAAATGTAAAAAGATTGACAAAAACGTAAAAAAGTTGATTAAAACGTAAAAAAATGGACAAGAACGTAAAAAAATGGACGAGAACGTAAAAAAATGGATGAAAACGTAAAAAGATGAACAAAACGTTAAAAAATGGACGAAAACGTTAAAAAAACGGACGAAAACGTAAAAAAAAGAATGAAAACGTAAAAAACAGACGAGAACGTAAAAAAATATACTAAAACGTAAAAAGATTGACAAAAATGTAAAAAATGGACGAGAATGTAAAAAAACGGACGAGAACGTAAAAAATGGACGAAAACGTAAAAAGATGGACAAAAACATTAAAAAATGGACGAAAACGTTAAAAAAACGGACGAAAATGTAAAAAATTGGATGAAAACGTAAAGAAAATAGACGAGAATGTAAAAAAATACACTAAAACGTAAAAGGATTGAAAAAATGTAAAATTTGACGAAAACGTAAAAAAACGGACGAGAACGTAAAAAAATGGACGAAAACGTAAAAATATTGACAAAAACGTAAAAAATGGATGAAAAAGTTAAAAAAACGGACGAGAATGTTAAAAAAATGGACGGAAACATGAAAAGATTGACAACGGTGCAAAATATTAACGTAGGGACCAATGGTGCAAACAATGAGGACTTTTTTAGAAAATGAAGACTAACGGTGCAATAAATATTAACGAAGGACTAACGGTGCTAATAACTTAACGGCCAAACTAATGGCCCATCCAAATTAGGGACTAAAATGTGCAAGATTTCACAAAATAGGGACGACTGGTGTAATTAAAATGAAATAGGGACTAAACATGCAATCTGTGTAAACCACAAGGACCATCCGTGTAATTTTTTCCTTTATAATATGAACTTTGTTTACAATTACATGAGTATTAGTATTGGTTTGAAATTTTCATCAATTAAACTTACAAAATTTTATAAATATACGAATTAGTTTTAATATACGTTAAATACTTTTAACATAAATATTAGTTTCAAACTTTCATCTATTAAAATATCTTTTTATTATGTACGTTAAATATAAATAAGAACTCATGTTATCCAATTCAAAAGTTTAATCTATATGTACACGAGCTTGAATATTAAATATAGTTAAATTATTATTAACGGTAATATAAATATCAAATGGTAAGTACGAGTTGCTTGAAAATAAATATGCGCGATTGTACTTATAACGACTTATGTAAAATTATTTAAAGTTTATATACGGATATTCGGAAAAACATTTTTAAAAAACTTCATCAACACTCATTATGTGCTATTAAACTCGTACATTTTGTACAACATAATATCAATAGTTAAAGTTAAACAACAACATCAATCTCAACATTAACATCTATGTCAGCTAAACAAAGTTAAATCTTTCATCCAATGAAAATTTTACAAAATATTAATTGATATTAATACATAATGAAAAACTTATGCATACTTATTAGTTGTACTTATATCATAATTTTCATGGTTAAATTCTTATATATTCATATAGTAAACAAGATTTATGTGTAAACCTACGTGATCAAAGAACATTTGGCCCAATAACATTATAAGGAAACACACTTAAGAATCCAATATAAGGTCGATGCCAAAGTTATATCTATAATTTCTGCTAACATTTTTCTTACTTTCGCACATATTGATGCTCTAACTTTTTTAAAATATACATAAGATTTTCTGTTTTTAAATGATAATACTATATAATTAAATTTTTCTGGAAAAACCCCGTGCGTACACGGGTATTTGTTTAGAATTACATGTATCAATATTAGCTTGAGACTTTCATCTATTTAAATTACAAAATTTTGTAAATATACTAATTAGTTTTAATATACGTTAAATATTTTTAAAATAAATATTAGTTTTAAACTTTCATTTATTAAAATATTTTTTACCATATATGTTAAATAAGGACTAATGTTATCCTATTTAAAAGTTTAATCTATGCGTACACGGGTTTGAATATTAAAAATGGCTAAATTATTATTAACCGGTAATATAAATATTAAATGTTAAGCACAAGTTATTGTGATATAAAAATAAATATACGCGATTGCACTTATAACAACGACTCATGTAACTATTATTTAAAGTTTATATAAAGATATCTGGAAAAACATTTTTAAAAAACTGTACGGAGTATATTTTAACTTTGTAGAACCCTAGAGGGGGTGAATACAGTTTCTTCGGCTTTTTAGATGTTTAAAAACTTTAAGCCAGGAAGAACACCAAGTGGTTGTATAAGAAACTAACCAAAAACACAATCACAACAAAGTATATAAAGCGAGTAAATGACACCACGATATATACTGGTTCGGGATGGGGGGTTTATACCATCCGTACGTCCAGTTGCGAATCCAGGACACCGATACTATTACTCTAGTATAATCCTTTCGGTGGATTACAAATCGTTACAACTTCACGCAACCGATATGCACTAAGATCGGTGTTCACGAAGAAGAGCTACTCCCCAACGGTATTCCGCCCTCAGAAACCACCCAAAAGAATCTCGTGATTCGACTTAACCACAAAGACCACTAAGACTTCCCACCGGAAGTATCAAACCCCAACTAGATCCCCAATGATCTAGGCTTGGTCACCAAGACACAAGACTTCAATCTAGATCCCCAATGATCTAGGCTTGGTCACAAAGACACAAGACTTCCCTTACAAACAAATAGAAAGAATAGGTTGTTTGTTTATTCAACCAAGCCCTAACCTAACCTAGAGACTCGATTGTAGTAGAAAGGGTAAAGATAGAAGACCCTCGACAACACTCGACACAATCACAAGAGTGAATTAACTTCTTGTGATTCTTCTCCTGCAAGGAGATGTGTTCTTTCAAAGATGTTAATATGAAAATCAAGAACACAAGATTAGAGATAGAGAGATTTGAGAGTGTTTAGAGAGAAAGAATATAGAGAGAAAGAAAAATAGCAAAGGGGTGAGGAATACAAGAGCCAAGGTGGGGTATTTATAGGCCAAGACCCAATTTAGGAAAAATTTACCGAGACTGGCGCGTCACTAGCGCGTCGACGCGCGGGCAGCGCATCAGGATTGCTGTAACATTTTTCCCAATTTTGGGTGTTGGTCTTTTAAATACCTAACCTTGCTAAACCCCGAATTATATTTCACACATTTAAACCTTAGCATTAATCATTCTAAGGTTTACAAACTCAAATAGCCAATTTGAAAATCATTTGTGAAGTGTTTAAGGAGAAAACAAATTACCAAAGGTATAAAGTATAGATAGCATAATTTGGAAGGGGTAGAAGTGTTATTCCTCACATGGCATAGAAAAGAGAGAAAGAATATGTCAAGGTATATTCCATCCTTGGGGGGGGGGGGGGAAGTGTAGGATGGAGGGTTGAGATGGTTTTGGTTTGAAATGTATGGTTTAGATTAAACACATGTGATGGAATGGAGAGGAGGTTGGATGGATGGTTGAGATGTATTTAGTTTGAATTGAATGGTTGAGATCAATGGAGCCATATGTTTGGATTTCAAATAGTTGGCATGTGGGGAATATGGAGGGTTGAGATGTGTTTATTTGAAATGGATGGTTGAGATGTAGAGAGTTGGGTTAAGGAGGGATATTCCAAAGGAATATGCTTTGCTTCGGGGGAAAGGGTGAATCAATGGTTGAGATGGTTTTGATTTGAAATAGATGACTTGGATTAAACACATGTGATGGTATAGAGAGGAGAGTGTATAACACCCCGTAAAATTTTCCTACGATTAACACATTATTACAACATAAAGTAACCATTTTTACCCATAACAATTTTTTTTTATTTTGTCAATTACAACGTTATTCACTCTTACCTTGAAACGACATTTACACCTAAACCTTAATAACCTAGATACCATACGTAACTTAAAACATTGATACTTAATAAGTATACGTTTCAATAATTAACAAATACAATTTAAATAAATCCCGAGCCTACTAAAAATTTCCCATGTGTACTCACTAATAATATTTTGACCTCTAAGAAACATGAATGACAATTGTTATCAACCTTCAAATATAATTATGATACTAGAATATTAATCAAGTTAAGGCACCTCACAAATAATAACTTTGTTCCAATGACACTTCGTATAAATTGTAATAAACCACTAACTTTCTGTAACGAATTTAAATCCTAATTTTAAGGCCCTTCTGGTCCGAACCAGGAAAAGTGTAAAACACGAAAGTTGTCCGAAATAATGTTTTACGTCTAGACACGCGAGATTTTTGAACCAAAAATGTAATTCGTGGCTGATATATAAAGAATACGAACCTGACCCAAGTAAACCTCCCTCAACTCACACCTTCACCCTCCCTCACTTGGTTCTACCTCATGTATAACCTAAAGAAACCCATATGCAGCTCTTACACACCATCTTGCACCTCAAAACTCTCATGATTTCCTGCTCTAATTCACCATTTGTCTAAACATAACTGGAGTATATAAATGGCAGCTTCTTATCTTCACCCTACCTCACTCGATACTACCCTAAGTATAACCTAAGGAAACACCATGTGAAGCTCTTACAGCCACCTCCAACTCTCCCCAATCTAAGCATGGCCACATTTTTAAGATTCCCTGAACCTCCAATATTTCATTCACCTGAACACTCCAAGCAATATTTATGTTTGTTTTCTTTCTTCTTTTCTTCCTTTATAACCAAAGCAGACAAACATCCATTTCATTATTCACATCTCACAACAAATATATTCCCAAGTCTTTTCTCCTGTGTTACTGTACGAGAAGAACTAGCCAACATAAAAGATTTTATACGTTTTCTATGGTCGACTAGGTGCGAGTCTTGGCTCATGGTCGAGTCACATGGTTCAGCTCACTTTCTTGTTTCCATTCGAGAAACACTCTTCCTCATCACAACTGAAAGCAAAACACAACACTCCATTTATTTACTACTGCCCATCGAAGGAAAGCCAAAGGAACAAGTCATGGTTCTCGAGTTCTAAAACTTCTCTAGTTCTAATACGTGACGAGCTTGAAAGCTTTAAAGGCATTGAAGTTATTTTTTTAGCTTCGACCCATCAACCATCGCTCACCACCTTTTGGGTGTAGTAAGATCCTCTAACTTCTTTTTATACGTACCCATACTCTATATATTCTACTTCATGCATCTCTAACATAATTAGAGTGGCATTGTCAAGACTTGTGTGGTAATTGTCCTAAACGTTTAATACTAATAACGGTTATAAACTCGAACTTATTTTCGACTCAAATGCAATATTTACATACTCTCGTTAAAATATGAACACTTTCTAAAACTTGTTTTTCACTCAGCTACTATGAAATAGTTGAATCCTTAAAATGTTTTTAGGTTTATGTGGAGTCATTTAACAGCAAAACATGGTTTACTTAACATAAAACTCGCGTTTAAAAACGTATCTTTGTTCTTGTG
Source organism: Artemisia argyi (assembly GCA_030686995.1). NCBI lineage: Eukaryota > Viridiplantae > Streptophyta > Magnoliopsida > Asterales > Asteraceae > Artemisia > Artemisia argyi. The sequence continues at coordinate 159,140,633 of CM060679.1, forward strand.
TGGCCATGCACGACGAAACAACAACAAATGAACTACATGTTAACGTAAAGTAAGCTCATAAAAACTTATTGCGTTTAACGTTCTTATGTTTCATTGGGTAGGAGGAAACACTAATCAAGTGAAACTTAACGAGAGAAAACTACTTGAACACGAATAATCACAAGCTCAGTTTTGGTTAAGGAAAATGAAACACAAACGTTTTATAAACACAACCCACGAACCTCAGTATGTTTCAAGTAAAATATATACAAAGCTAAACAGTTAAGTGGTAGTTAAAGGTGTTAGGCTGTAGAACAAAACAAAACGAGCCCATGGCTCATCTGGTTGGGGCGCTGGGTTGCTGAACAAAAGGTCCTTGGTTCGAATCCCATCTAGTACAACTTTTACTATTTTTTTTCCTTATTTTGAAACTTTAGCCTTTTGACAGTTTTAACCCTTCAACTTACACCACTTATTATTTTCTTAAAAGACTTTTTAAAAGCTTATACTAACTTATATAAAGTGTACAATTGAAACCTCCAACTTTAACTCACTTGACTTTCTAGAAACTTTTATGAGCTAATAAACTTACAATATTCTACCACCTTTCGTGTAAATAAATATGGCTAACACTTATTTTACTTAGCAACCACATTGGGGTAAACAATGAGCTATATATATTAGTCCTAATATATTATTACGAATTTAATAAATATATACTTTATATATTTTCACACCTCGAAACCTAACAAAAATGATAAATATAAAAATGACGGCATCATGATGACGTATATAGAAACCTACATTTTGAGGCGATAATGAAGTGTTAAATAAGAATAACCATATATTTCTGAATATATAACGTAAATTATATAACTTGAAGTTATTATCGATAACCTGAATACACATTAAGAAATGGTTATTCCTACAATAAACTCATTGATTCACTTAACTAGGAGTAACGTACAATTACTATAATTTATCATTCACCAACTTTCGATACATATTATAAATTCATGACGAGAAATATAAATAATAAAAGGATACTAATACATAAAGACAAGTTATATTGTATATAACTTGCTCCTGAAATATTAAGCGTTTTGCCACGCAAGCCACCTCTGCCACGAGTCATTTTGTCATCGAACACTATTCAAATCAAGATTCTCGATAAGTCGAACTTATCTCAAACTTCCATATCATTCAGGTTATCTTTGAAGTCGTTTCCATTCTACCTCTGACTTTACGTTATCTATATCTATCATAACTCTCAGGTGAGTCATAGCCCCTACTCTTACTTGTTTTACAATGATTTATAAACGTTTTTGGGGGAGATACATGCTTAACTACTGTTTTTACTTTTACAAGTATTCATTAACTAAATACATGACTGTATTTCATATAAACGTTACTGGTTTACATATTTTTATATCCCATAAGGAAATACCTGCTATAGACATGATTACAAGCGATTTTCCAACGATATGCTATATTTGATCTCTATTGCCTAAGTAACTATTACCAAAAGTCCCTCGATCATGCGCCTTAATCACTTGTAGGGTGAACGTAAATAATTGTGGATAGATCTATTAGGGATTGACAATCCCCATTTGGTCGCTAGAGGAAAGCCACCAAATGCACTTTATTTGATTTCATAGGTTACTGGTAAATACCTATCTTGAGGGCCACTGTTTTACATCATTATTATGGATAATTTTGATGCCTGTTAATCGTTGAGTGTCATGAGCTTAGGGCAAGAGAACGGTAATAATATAGCACTACAATGACTGATGTTAAGGGCGTACAATGCTGTAGCCCACTGTTTTATTTAAACTACGAGATTGTGCTCACTATATAGCAGGAAAAACTATTATTAATTGGCAAACGAACTACTATTTTGGTGTTGACCCGATTAGGTCAAACAAACTACTATTTTGGTGTTGGCCCGGTGAAGGGCAAACCAACGGATTATCTTATTGAATTGACAAGGAAATCACTCATTTTCTAATTAACGATTTAAACTATAAACTCTATGAACTCACCAACCATTGTGTTGACACTTTTAGCATGTGTTTATCTCAGGTAACTAAACAAGAAGGAACTTGAAGGCACGGAGTGGGCTTGTAACCCGGCATGGGCTTAAATAAATATTTTGACATATTTCAAATAAACTTGTTGTTTAAATTATGAAACATCTTGATGTCTCGAATATTTGGTATTTTGAATGAATTAAACTTTAAAGCGTCACTTTTGTGCAGTTTTCTATGATTGTGACAAAGATCCTCGAAGTAACACCCAAAAAGTCTTCCGCTGACATTTTAAGTCTTCCGCTGACGTGATAATTTTGGGGGTGTTACAGAGTGGATGGATGGTTTAGATGTGTTCTAGTTTGAATTGGATGGTGGAGATCAAAGGGAGCCTCCTTTGTTTTTCAAATAATTCCCATGTGTTGAATATGAAGGGATGAGATGTGTTGTAAGGGAATGGATGGTTGAGATGTAGAGTGTGTAAGGAATGAGTTGGATTGTGTAAGGGAATATGTAAGGGTGTAAGAGATTGTGTAAGAGAATATATGATTTGGATATGATTGGATTTGTCTTTTGTAGAAATTAGATTAAGAAGAAATCTAATTGTCATTAAGAAGAAAAGGTTTAGACAATTAAGATTATAAGTTGAGAAAATCATAGGTTACTTATAAGTTCAAGTAACACAACGTCAAGAATCCATAGTTTCATATCTCGTGACTTTCCACGACTCAACGTTCTCAACTAATACCTTGGTTCAAACAAGTTAAGTGCTTTGCCTTGATTTATAAAGCATAACCCAAGTGGGAAATGATGCGTTTACGCAAAGTGACCTTTGACTTAGTTTGACCAATAAGGGAGTAAACCCGTTACGTAATTAGAGAAGACGTAAGCACGGGATATGAGCATATGGATGCTTTTAACACGATGTCACGTGAACTATATAAGCTCCCTAAGTTTAGAAAAGCCTTGGCTAGAGGCGATAGTTAGAAAACATGAGTTGGCGTTTTCCCGTGAACGGGTGTTTTAAAAGTAGGATCTCTCAAGTCTCAAAACTCGTTTCGAGTGTTCTCAATTAAGCACATAACATATTCATACCTGTATTGAAAGATCCACATTTGTCAGATAAGGGGAAAGCCGACTTTCAAAATTCACCCGGAACCATACAGACTCCTGGCGCTTCACCCGCGCGTTGATGCGCGGGCAGCGCGTCAGGAGCAGACATTGGCTCTGGCGATTTTGAGCTAACGTTTGTTATTTTATGTGTTTCGATGGTTTATCTGTCATCATTAAAACATAAAGAGATCTTGATCATGTTACCTCAACAATCTCCCCCTTTCTGATGATGACAAATAAAAACTGAAAGCAAATAAAATTACAAAACTTAGCGAAGACAAAGCGCGCCTTTGGTGTAGCTTGCGTCTTGACCTTTGCCTTGTAATTTGGTGAAGCCTTTGACAATTCTTAAATGGTCTTCACGCTCTTGCTTTCTTTCTTCCCCTTTTGTCGAATAAAAAAGGCGGGACTACCAATCAAGCTAGGTTTCGAACTTGGGCCTGTGGGATAAATAAGCTTGCTTGTATGTGCACCCGAATGTGCTCCCCCTTGAACATAGCTCCCCCTTATTTCAAGGCGGGAATCCATGGGTCAACAGCCTCACCTTTGCGGTGGCCTAGCTACACATAGAAATACAATACGCAACAAACAAGAAATCCTCACATGTGGAAGTCCAAAATGGGTTAGGTTACCATTTGGAAACTTGCAACATGGGTTAGTTTAAGCATAACATCACATCTATTTGTGCACAATACATCATAACGTATGCATATAATACGTATTCAAATCATTATATTCCAAATGTTGATAAGCATATGCATAACATTACCGCATAGTTGTTCATAGAATGGATCTATCAATCAAGCATAAACATATCACTTACTTAAGTGAAGATAACAAATTTTCAAATTAGAGCACATAGTTTCACATATAAACATTTTAAGAGTACAAAGCAAGATCCAAACACAAGTTACTACCTAGTAACAAGTCAAGGCATAAGGAGATACATAAGTGAATGAATAACACCGTGTATTATTCTCTCCCTATTGTCTTAAGTATGAAACATTCATCCTTAAATTTCCTAAGGTACTCTAGTGATGATTTCCTACTTCTAAGGGTATCATAGGACATTAAGGTGAAGTATTTTCCTAGAGTAAAGTGTAACACGTGGTTTCTAAGGCATGACACCTAAACACTTGTGAAATGGATTGCTCGGCTAAATACACGACACATCTCTTGTAACTTTTTGTCCTTCCTTTGGACGACCTCATTGGTTTGAGGAGGACTAATGTCCGAGAAGTTATGTGAGATTCCATGTTGTTCGCAAAATTCTCCAAATTGCACCCTATGTTCAAATCTATTACCATGATTAGCTTGAATCAAAGCACAAGTAGGTTTTTCTAAACTTCTTCCTAAGATCCTAAACTTATCTAGGGCAACTTCCTTAGCACCTAGAAATAGAGTCCATATATAAAATGTGGATAGTCATCAATTGTCATTAAAGTATTGAAGTTGCCTCAATAACTTTGAATATGTGATGAACCAAAAAATTCGATATGAAGTAACTCTAAGACACTATTGGTCGAAATGGTGTTACTAATCCTATTGCTCGTAAAGCCTTGTTTGTCTAACTAATACGTAGATGTACACCTAGTGTCCAACAAAGTATAATCATGTGAGCATATAATCACATAGTATCCATGAACCCATAATTTATGACACACAATCTTATTTCAAGGGACACTTAATCATGTGAGCAAATTTCATGTTATCACTTTGTTGATTAAACTCATAATTAATTAGCAACATAATCATGCATATAACCTTTTTGTATATGTTATAAAGATTTCCCTTTAAGATCCTACATATACATATTAAGCAATTAAGCAAACTACACATGATGTTTTGTATCAATGTGAAACCTTCAATTAATTAATCATGTATGCATATTAATCAAATTCACAACATTTTATGCATATTCATCTAAAAAGATTGTTTAAATTTGAATTAATCTACAATTTAAATTTTCGATAAACAATCATGTGTGGACAATATTCAATAGTAATCATGTATACGCATATTTACTTAACCCTACATATGATATGAGATCTCATGGGTTAACTTTAACATTTAAATTCCTAGACATGTTTTCAATCAATTAAATATGTCATACTTAAGATGAGCATGTATTCAAGTTATGAAAGTTGTAAACACATAAATCTATTCCCTAAACACATAGCATGCAAGTTTAGTCTCATTTTATGTTAATCGCCTTTAAGTTTCTAAGATCTCCTAAATTTCATGTTGTGACAAAAATAAGCTACCTAGCATCACCAAGTTCACGTGGCATTTTTGACAACTAATCATGTATGTTGACATAAATAATGCCTAAAAACATTATTAAGTTTTTATCAATATCTCTATGTTTTGATCATTACAAAATATAACCTCAAAGAACTAAAACTTATGACATAAACAAGTATTTGGTGATTAATATTTCTCTTTACATCCAAATCACTTAAGGTATGAATAAACAAAGTGTTTAGTGCAATGTATGATCAAAGGGGTATTTAATTAACTAATACAAAGTTTATTTAATTATATAATCTTATTATATATTTTTGAAAAACACTTTTGGTAATAAGGAAAAATGTTTTAATCATACTAAATATATGATTTCAAATATTTAACCAAAATCAGTTAGTTTTTCACCAAATAAACTTTCCCCACTAAAAGACAAAGTTTCTGGCCGTTTCAGCTGGGCGGCCCCCTTAATTATAAAGGGCGGTCCCCTTAAATTTAAGGGGACCGGCCATGATTTAAGGGGACCGGCCACGCTCCTCTGTCAGAAACTTTTGCCTATAAATACCACCTTAAACCTGGATTTTTTCCCCACCTTTTGCACTCCAGAACTTTCTGTTCTAGATCTCCATTTCCAATCTATAAATCCTTTGATCATACATTCTTAAATCTTTGTTTCAAAGTGATCCATACATAATCCATTCAAGTGCAAGAGAAGAATACTTCTATCCCTCAAGACAAGAAGTATTACAACTAGTTGTGATCTCCACATCTAAGTTGTTTGAGCATCATCATTGATTATTATTTCATAGTGTGATTAGTTGTGAATATTTGTTAGAGAATAGTTGAGAAAAAGATAAGTTAGGAAGAAGATTGGTGTGTAGAAGAATTGGTGTGTAGAAGTATTGGTGTGTAGAAGATTGGTGTGTAGATTAATGGTGTGTAGAAGATAGGTGTGAAAGAAGTGGTGTGATTAAGTAGTGAATTGGTGTGTACTAGTTGTGATCTAGGTGTGAAGATATTGTGGTGTGTAAATTGGTGTGTAAGGTTTTCTCCGCCATAAGGGAGCTTGTTGATATAGTGAAGAAAACTCTCGAGTTAGGTGCTCGGGGAGTGGAGTAGGGCAAGGAAGGTGCCTTGTAGCCGAACCACTATAAATCGCTTGTCTCTCGGTTTGATCTTTCCATCTTTTACTTATTTCATTACTTACATAATTATTGCTTCATAGTATATATACTTAGTGTTGTTCATATTGTGTATAACTAGATTTCATATACCATCGAATCTATATTTTATAAATCAACGAAAACTTTTAAACAATTTGTTTTATAACAATTAAAACGACGTAAAACTATTCAACCCCCCCTTCTAGTTTTCCACAATTGGTATCAGGAGCCACGTCTAGCAAGATTTTTAAAATATATTGTATTTTAAAACTTGTAACGATCTATGGAATCTGAAAAATATTTAGAAGGGCAATCTATGCAAAGACCACCACTATTCGACGATCTAATAGATCGGTTCAAGCTTATATCTAACACACATATAACTCAAAAACTTGGTCCCCAATGGTTGTTGGGTCCATTGTTGTTAGCATAAAGCACTCCCAAGTTGAACATCCTTGGGTCATGAAGCAAGATACTTAGTGTTTCAAGACCATACTTTGAAAACATAGACCAAGGGTTGTTTAAAGAATTACTTTGGTTTTGAAATCTTGGTCCAAAGTTTTGATGATTGTGTGGTCTAAAAAATCTTTGGTTTGGGTAGGAGTTTTCTCTCCTTTGGTATGAGTTATATTCATGATGTGAAGATCTTTGATTTTTGTTAAAGTTTCTTCTTGACGATGATTGATTCTTTTGATAGGAATGTCTTTGGCTATATGAAGGTTACATATTTGGTGTGGGCAAGATAGGTTTATGGTCGACTCGAGCTTGTGTGTATCCAAGTCCATTACATGAAACCGGGTTGTAAAATTGTTTTAGGGTTTCTCTTCTTGTAACGGGTGTTTGAGTACCTCGAGTATTTGCAAAATGAGTTTGAGGAACAATTGGTTTAACAAGAACATTAGACAAAACATTTGGTTTTTCATTTTGTCCTTCTTTTACAAACATTATTGGTTTACTTAAACTTACGGAAGTGGTTTTCTCAATTTTTAAAAATCCAAGACCTTCCTTATCTTGGGACAATTTTTGTTGACTTAACATGTCATCCAAATCATTGCTAATTTTCTTACATTTAGAAAAACTTAATGACTCTTTTTGAAGTTTGGATACTTTGTCATTCAAAGAGTTAACCTCATGTACAAGTTTTTCACAACTTGTGCAAGGTTCAACCACCTCTTTGCGTTGAGTAAGTCTCTTTACTTCTCGTTCAAGTTCAAACACCTTGTCATTAAGAGAGTGTTTCTCCTCAACAAGTTTTTCAATAGTTTTAAAAAGTTCCTCATTCTCTTTTTGCAAATTACAAATATTTAACTCTTTATTAGAAGTAGAAGAGTTCGGAGATACCTCTTGAGTTTCAAACGCCATAAGACACGTTGCATTCTTTTCCGAATGATCCCCGTCTTCACTATCACTCCAAGCTCCGCCGACGAATGCCTTATTTTCTTTAGGCTTTGGACATTCACTTATAAAGTGATTCTTGCCTCCACAATTGTAGCACTCGCGTTCGCGCCTTGAGCTTCCACCACCTTTATTATTATAGCCACGATCTCTTCCAACCTTTCTACCATTATTATCACCTTGGTTATCAAACCGATTACCATGCCTAGGGTTACCTTCACGTCTAAAGAACTTCCTAAAGTTCCTTGCCATAAGGTTGAGCTCTTCATCGTCTTCATCACTTCCTTCATCATTATCATCACTAGTTTGTTCCCTAGTGACTTTAGCTTTGAGGGCTAGTGACTTAACCTCTTTCTTCTTTTCTTTAGAAACAACCTTGTCGTTTTCTAAAATCATTTCATACACTTTGAGGTTGCCGATTAGCTCGTCAAGAGGAAGTTCACCAAGTTCTTGGCTTCTTCAATAGCCGTCACCTTTGGCCTCCACTTAACCGGAAGAGCTCGAAGAAACTTTCTCACATGGTTCTTGTTTTAAAAGCTAGGATCTAGAGTCGTGAGGCTTGTAATAATAGAATTGAACCGTGTGTAACCATTGTCAATGGTCTCTTCATCCGAGTTTGCAAACTTCTCATATTGTTGGATGAGTAAGTCGATCTTGCAATCTTTGACTTGTGAGTTACCTTGATGTGTGATGATGAGTGAATGCCAAATCTCCTTGGCGGTCTTGCATATATGAACTCTCTCAAACTCCCTTCGAGGTAGAGCATTGTAGATTAACATCTTGGCTTCATCATTCTTACCAAGATTTCTCCTCTCATCATCTTTTAGATCCGAGTTGGGCTTTTCCACTAACAACTTTGTTTCGGGGTCTTCTACCATGGACACAAAGTTGCCATTTTGAATAATTTCCCATAAATCAAGATCTTTCGACCTAACATAGGTCTCAAACCGGGTTTTCCAAAAACAAAACCCATTGGTCTCTAGAAAAGGTGGTCTTTGCATAGAGCACCCCTCAACATAGTTCTCTTGAGCCATGGACCTATACTCTACTTTGCCAAAAATCTTAGTTAGGATTTTAGATTTTTGGGAAAGAAGTTTTTGACTTAAAACAACTTCTCGGGAAGGTTTTAATGCTCAACAACTTGAGTATACCGCTCTGATACCAATTGTAGAACCGTAGAGGGGGGTGAATACGGTTTCTTCAGCTTTTTAGATGTTTAAAAACTTTAAGCCAGGAAGAACACCAAGTGGTTGTATAAGAAACTAACCACAAACACAATCACAACAAAGTATATAAAGCGAGTAAATGACACCATGATATATACTGGTTCGGGATGGGGGGTTTATACAATCCGTCCATCCAGTTGTGAATCCACGACACCGATACTATTACTCTAGTATAATCCTTTCGGTGGATTACAAACCGTTACAACTTCACTCCACCGATATGCACTAAGATCGGTGCTCACTAAGAAGAGCTACTCCCCAACGGTATTCCGCCCTCGAAAACCACCCAAAAGAATCTCGTGATTCGACTTAACCACAAATACCACTAAGACTTCCCACCGGAAGTATCAAACCCCAACTAGATCCCCAATGATCTAGGCTTGGTCACCAAGACACAAGACTTCAATCTAGATCCCCAATGATCTAGGCTTGGTCACAAAGACACAAGACTTCCCTTACAAACAAATAGAAAGAATAGGTTGTTTGTTTATTCAACCAAGCCCTAACCTAAAGACTCGATTGTAGTAGAAAGGGTAAAGATAGAAGACCCTCGACACAATCACAAGAGTGGATTAACTTCTTGTGATTCTTCCCTTGCAAGGAGATGTGTTCTTTCAAAGATGTTAATATGAAAATCAAGAACACAAGATTGGAGATAGAGAGATTTGAGAGTGTTTAGAGAGAAAGAATAATAGCAAAGGGGTGAGGAATACAAGAGCCAAGGTGGGGTATTTATAGGCCAAGACCCAATTTGGGAAAATATTACCGAGACTGGCCCGTCACCGGCGCGTCGACTCTCGGGCAGCGCGTCAGGATTGCTGTAACATTTTTCCCAATTTTGGGAGTTGGTCTTTTAAATACCTAACCTTGCTAAACCCCCAATTGTATTTCACACATTTAAACCTTAACATTAATCATTCTAAGATTTACCAACTCAAATAGCCAATTTGAAAATCATTTGTGAAGTGTTTAAGGAGAAAACAAATTACCAAAGGTATAAAGTGTAGATAGGGTAATTTGGAAGGGGTAGAAGTGTTATTCCTCACATGGCATAGAAAAGAGAGAAAGAATATGCCAAGGTATATTCCATCCTTGGGGGGGGGGGGGAGTGTAGGATGGAGGGTTGAGATGGTTTTGGTTTGAAATGTATGGTTTAGATTAAACACATGTGATGGAATGGAGAGGAGGTTGGATGGATGGTTAAGATGTATTTAGTTTGAATTGAATGGTTGAGATCAAAGGAGCCTTACGTTTGGATTTCAAATAATTGGCATGTGGGGAATATGGAGGGTTGAGATGTGTTTATTTGAAATGGATGGTTGAGATGTAGAGAGTTGGGTTAAGGAGGGATATTCTAAAGGAATATACTTTGCTTCGGGGGAAAGGGTGAATCAATGGTTGAGATGGTTTTGATTTGAAATAGATGGCTTGGATTAAACACATGTGATGGTATAGAGAGGAGAGTGGATGGATGGTTGAGATGTGTTCTAGTTTGAATTGTATGGTAGAGATCAAAGGGAGCCTCCTTTGTTTTTCAAATAATTCCCATGTGTTGAATATGAAGGGATGAGATGTGTTGTAAGGGAATGGATGGTTGAGATGTAGAGTGTGTAAGGAATGAGTTGGATTGTGTAAGGGAATATGTAAGGGTGTAAGAGATTGTGTAAGAGAATATATGATTTGGATATGATTGGATTTGTCTTTTGTAGAAATTAGATTAAGAGAAGATTAAGAAGAAATCTAATTGTCATTAAGAAGAAAAGGTTTAGATAATTAAGATTATAAGTTGAGAAAATCATAGGTTACTTATAAGTTCAAGTAACACAACGTCGAGAATCCATAGTTTCATATCTTGTGACTTTCCACGACTCGACGTTCTCAACTAATACTTTGGTTCAAACAAGTTAAGTGCTTTGCCTTGATTTGTAAAGCATAACCCAAGTGGGAAAGGATGCGTTTACGCAAAGTAACCTTTGACTTAGTTTGACCAATAAGGGAGTAAACCCATTACGTAATTAGAGAAGACGTAAGCACGGGATATGAGCATATGGATGCTTTAACACGATGTCACGTGAAATATATAAGCTCCCTAAGTTTAGAAAAGCCTTGGCTAGAGGCGATAGTTAGAAAACATGAGTTGGCATTTTCCCGTGAACGGGTGTTTTAAAAGTATGATCTCTCAAGTCTCAAAACTCGTTTCGACTGTTCTCAATTAAGCACATAACATATTCATACCTGTATTAAAAGATCCACATTTGTCGGGTAAGGGGAAAGCCGACTTTCAAAATTCGCCCAGAACCATACAGACTCCTAGCGCGTCACCCGCGCGTTGACGCGCGGGCAGCGTGTCAGGAGCAGACATTGGCTCCAGCAATTTTGAGCTAACGTTTGTTATTTTATGTGTTTCAATGGTTTATTTGTCATCATTAAAACATAAAGAGATCTTGATCATGTTGCCTCAACAAACTTCATCAACACTCATTATGTGCTACTAAACTTGCACATTTTGCACAACATGATATCAAATATACATGATTGTACTTATAACAACGACTCATATAATTATTATTTAACGTTTATTTACGAATATCCTAAAAATTATTTTTTTTAAACTTTACAAAGTATATTTTAACTTATCAACGCTCATTATGTGCTACAAAACTAGCACATTTTGTACAACATGATGCCAATAGTTAAAGTTAAACAATGACATCAACCTCAACATCACCATCTTTGTCAGCTAAATAAAAGTTTATATACGGATATTCGAAAAACATTGTTAAAAACTTTACGGAGTATATTTTAACTTTATCATCGCTCATTATATGCTACTAAACTTGCACATTTTGTACATCATGATATCAAGTATACTCGATTGTACTTATAACAATGACTCATGTAATTTTATTTAAAGTTTATATACGGAGTGTATTTTAACTTCATCAACGCTCATTAGGTGCTACTAAACTCGCACATTTTCTACGACATGATATCAATAGTTAAAGTTAAACAACAACATCAACCTTGATGCGTGGGAATCGCACCTTGCTTTACCTCTCGAGGGATCTCGCGAGGCTTACAACCCCCACCAGGCAGTGTACCTGATCGTTGTAGTATAGTATAGTGACAAGTACCGGGGGATTGATCGTTCAGCTTAGGAATAGTGTCGCTAGGATTAGAAAGCCTAATTAATAGTTCTAGAGATGGAAGATGATTATTTTTTGTGTTTTTATATTTTATGAAAGCAAGTAAAATCTCGGGTTTTGAAGGAGTGGGCGGAATTAGTTGCTAATCAACTAACCCAAAAAACTACTTTATAACTAATTAACTAATGAAAATGAAATTAAACTAATATTAAACTAAGGTTGTGAGCAGTGGTTGGAGAAATTGTGTTTACTTAGACTTCATTACTCCCTAGATATCTTTTACATGTTAATTACTTGTTACACTTGTATGAATGACGGGTTGTATTCCTTAATACCATTCGTGGAGTGGCATACATAACTCCCCAACTCTATGAGCTCTTATCTCCTCCTACACCATGACCCAGCACAACTATAGGGATTGTAAACAGTGGCTCATGCATTAAATACAACCAATAAAGACCTAGTACGCCTCGGTTCATGTTTCTTAAGACGTTCAAGCATGTTACCATTTGGAGATCTGCCAGTTTTCTTAAGCCTAACATATAATATCATTCATTCAAAACAAGAATAGACAAGTAATCAACACATAATCAACATCTAGGTTTCATTAGATCTAAGCAAACACAAAGGAAATTTAGCCTAGCATAGTAGAATTAAGATAAGAACAAAAGATAGACAACCAACACATAGACATATTGATTGAATTAAGAGTATACTTATCTCAATTACAATGCAAGGTCTCAAGGGTTTGGAACCCTTGAAAAACCTGTAAAAGAGGCACCAAAATCGTCTTTAGGGTTTCACCAAAACTTCTCCTCTCTTTAATGAAAAAACTAGAAAACTATATATAGGAAAATCGTCCTGACGGCGTCAAGAGTAAAATCTGACGCCGTCAACTCGCCGCCATATACTTCCTCGGACGCCCTAGATCCAATCGTGACGGCCTATGTGACGCCGTCACCACCCTCGGTAAATTAATCTTGGTCATTTTGACGCCGTCATCTCTTCATCTGACGCCTTCACAACCTTCGGTAAAATATTCATCCTTTCTGACGCCGTCAAGAGTAAATCCTTGACGCCGTCACCTTGTAATTCCAGCTTGGATTTGGTACTTTGTTGTTTTCTTCACTTTATGCTCCAAAAACGTCCAAAATAGCCTCTTTTCCAGAATTCACTCTCCAAACACCTAAAATCACAAAAGGAACGATTTGGGGCAATATTTGATCAAATAAATTCGGATTCGGGCTTAAATGACCCCCTAAAAACGGATCATTTTTCGCCTCATCATATACCCTTACACTTGAGATTTGCTTGTCCTCAAGCAAATGAGCTTTTATTCTACTCAAAAGACAAGTTAGGGGTCATTTAACACTAATATAAAAGTAATTACAACAAATAATCGTTCCACTAAAGACCAATAGACAAGCACGGAGGTCATACACAAGCACCTCACAAATAGTGTTTAGATACTCACATCTCTCGGGTGTAATAAAGTAATATAACATTATGGAAATGGAAGATATCTCTCACTACCTGTCATAGCAAAATAGATTACCATAGGCTTGGGAAAGGATCAAACCTCCACCACATGGCGTAAGCACCTAGGATAAACTATCAAAGAGGTCTTTTTAAAGGGTTATAACGTTAGGTGTAGGGATATGAATTACACGGTTTTGTTGGATAAAGGGGATTTCACTGGTGGCGAGTTAACAATCTTAGTTAATTACATGTACAAGATGGCGTTGCTAAGCCAAGACTAGACTCGACTTAAGCTAATAAATGAAAAATAACTAAAAACATAAAATGAACATAGAATGAAAACGGGATGGTAGTCCGTATGTTTTTTCTCTCTTTCTTTTCTATTTTTTTTTTTTTTTTTTTTTTTTTCATACACTCTTACCCTACCATCCAAAATAATACATCATAGGGGTTGAGAATTCCCCTTACACTTGAATCTTTACATACTTTACATTAAACTATTCTAATGACTCGAATTAAGAAAATCAAAACACTTGGAGCACTTTTAAGATTAACGTACATATGGGGGTAATAAGTGTTGTTCTTCCCCATTACTCCATAAAATAAGTACTTACCCATGAGTCCCAATCGTCCCAAAACAATATGTACAAGGATATGACTTGACTTAGCAACCATGTAATCAATTAGAAAGTTAACTTAGGGTTTAACAAATAACAATAATGCACTAAAAATGAGCGCATACACGGAAGGCTAAGGCGATTTGGGTGTACATTTAAGTGGGGTGTAACAAATTCTTCCTTTAAGTAAACTGCTTAAAGTTAGAAACGAAAAGATAGGCTCGGAGGGGTGTACTAGGGGTATCGTGTACTAAAAATGAGTACAACGCTAAGGGTGTGGGAAAAATTAGTTGACTTAACTAGCCAAGTAATATGACTTAAATGGTCAAGTAATCGTAATACGGGTTTAACACAAGGGTGATCCTAATGCCTCTTATCATGTAGTAAATCCTACTACACGAATGTAGTCTCACTAGCGGTCTCGGGATGCATCACTAACGCAAGTTCTAGAATCTAAATGCTACCGGTACACTCATAAGCACCAATAATAAATGCTTTTCCTATCAAAACTAAAGGCGAACCTCACATTTTTGGGTGGAAAATTTTTCTGAATATACGGTTATGTGCTAGTCATACAACCTCCTATCCATGAGACGCTTGCTATGGCTAAAGTTTCACTCCTAAATGTTGTAAAAAATTTTAAATTTGGCGCTAAAATTGCACTAACAAGTATTTCTCATAGTTTTATTACTCATCTACTATCAAACAAAACAAACTCAAGCGAAAGTGCATATGTAAGGTATCATCTTTTTACCCTCCCCTTACACTTAAGATGAACATTGTCCCCAATGTTCAAGTAAAGAATATAAAAGTTAAAAGTAAAGAGAATGAATTCAAATACTCCCCTGATTCGCTCGGTATGGATTTTAGGTTGGCCAGGTTAAATCTTCCTCCAAGAAAACGAACAATCAAAGCTTCCCTTCCAGAATATAAATCATCTTCTTGTCTCAAATAACCTGTAAATCCTGACAAAAGTAGACAAGGCAACCTCGCGTAAAATCGGCGGCATCCTATATAAGTTACTAAATCCTAGAAAACAAAATAAGATATAATGCTTGTGGAATGAAGTTTGCAGATTTCCTGGAGATTATAAAACTTAATAATTCACAAAAACTTATAAGACTCCGTTAGAAAAACAAAACTGGTAAAATTTCCAGATTTTTGACTCCTGACGCCGTCAAGAGCAATTGCCTGACGCCGTCAGAATGAACCTGCAGAAATCTTTATGTTAAGTTTCCGGAAAATTTCTGGAAAAACTTTGTCCTACTTCCTGGAAAATCCTGCAAAACTACATTATGACTCAATACAAGCATTTGACTCTAACAATACGAATACACATGTTCATTAAATATTGTGGAGAATCATGATCGGTTTGTTTCTTAAAAAACATATTTGGGGTTTCCCCTTACACTTATCTTTTGCAAAAATACCTTTAGGTTGAAGTTAAGACTAGGCTAAACAACATAATAAAGTATTTCCACATTTTAATTGAGAAACATGATCAACCAACAATAAAAATAAAGCATGCATACGGAAGCAAATAACAATCAAACAATTAAAATCACACAAAACATGGGTTGCCTCCCAAGAAGCGCTTTTCTTTATTTACGAGTCTTGTAGCTAGACTCAAAGTTGTGGGTTACTACGTGATTTCATCATTGGTTCCATTCTCTAGGTCATCTTCTAAACCAGTTTTGTATTCTGGACCTAGTTGTAAGCACTCTTTGTAGAAACCAAGCATCCTATTTCTAACATACTCTACTCCTCTACGTCTATCCTCCTCATTCCTATAATAAGCCGCTTACTTACGTTCCTTTTCGAAATTAGAGAGAAGGCGGTATTGCTCAATCTTGTAGGGCATTTGATAAGCAACCTCATCATTCTCTTCCTTGAATCTAACTATCCCTAACGTCGGATCATAACTCATCCTAGTGGCCTCAACAAATGGCTTCCCGAATACTACTTGACTTAGGCAAGCATCTATCACCGGACGAATGTCTTCAACTATCATAAAATCAATCTCATAGGTGAGATTCCCTATAATGACATGCAATCCCTTCACTCTTCCCGCAAAATTACTTATCCAACTTTTATCGGGCATTATCCTAAAATTGAGTTGCTTCTTCATCACCCAATTGTAATAAGTCCTAGACATGATGTTCACGGGGGATCTAAGATCTATGTAAGCTTTCCATACATGCATGTGCCCGATATTGCATGGGATGTTAATGTTAGAGGGGTCTCCCATTTTGATCAGGGGATCGCCAAAGATATATGTTGTTTCGGGACTATCGAATAAATACTTATGGTATTCCCGTTCTTCCTTGGTTGGCAACTTATCAAAATATTCCTCTATAGGTTCTACCTCCTCTAATTCCTCATCCTTATTAACCTCAACTTCCCTACTCTCATCCTCACTATTGGCTTCTACTCTAACTTCATCTTTGTCACTTTCCTCTATTTCCCTATCTATCGGCTTAATAGTGACAACATTGACAAAGTGGACATGTTTGGATGATGAGGGGTCCTTAGCTTGGATTCCACTATTGGTGTCCCTAGTGTCCTTCCTAGGTGTGGCTAATGTTTGGTTGTTGAGGGCTTTCAACAAGTTGTCGATTTTGTTGGTCATCTCCGTTTGTTGTTGGTTGAATTCGGTTTCAAACCTAGCTATGCGAGCTTCTTGAGATGCCATAAATTTCGACATCAATCCTTCAAGATTGTTGGTGCTACCATAGTTGTTAGAAGGATTGTTGTTGAAGATACGGTTGGATGGTGGACCGTTTGATTGGTAACGATTAGGTGGGTTGGATGAATTTGGTTGATTTTGTTTCCACCTAAGGTTTGGGTGATTTTTCCATGAGGGGTTATATGAATCACCGTATGTGTTTGGCTCGGGCTTGAAAGTGTACCACTTATCTCCCGCTTCGTCGGTACGCGTGGATGCGTAGTCCGCAAAAGCTGTTCCGGGGAGTTCCACACAATCACGAGTGTCATGGGGACCACTACATAATTCGCATGAAGAAGTGATTTTGTTCACTTGGCTTGAATGCTTCGGAGCTTCGTAAGATTTCATGAGAAACTTGACTTGGTCCTCAAGTTCCATGATCCTACGGTCGGGAGTGCTTGAATTATTCGAAGGCAAAGATATTGCCTTGACCGTTTTGTTCAAATCACGGGGATCATTCCAACTTTCGTTGTCATAGAGAGCAAGATCTTCTATGAGTTCCCATGATTGTTCCGCACTAAGATCACGTAGCTTACCACCGGCCGATTGGTCAATGGTTCGCCTCGTGGGGATATCGATATGGTCATAAAAAATTTGGACTTGGAGCCACAAATCTATGCCATGATGAGGGACTTTTTGGAGTAAGTCCTTGAAACGAGTCCATGCTTCATAAAGAGATTCATTTTGACGTTGTTGGAACATCAAGATGTCATTCCTAAGTTTAGTAGTTCTCCCCGGTGGGAAAAATTAAGCAAGGAAACGAGTGGTGAGATCATCCCATGTGGTGATGGATCCCGCGGGTAAACGCTCAAGCCATTGACTAGCTTGATCCCGTAGAGAGAATTGGAATAGGCGTAAACGGGTAGTCTCTCTAGTTTCAACACCTAGGTCTATGGAATCTACGATTTTGAGGAAGTCCTTAAGGTGTTGGTTTGGATCTTCGGAACGAAGTCCATGGAATGCACATCCGCTTTGCACCAACCGGATGGTGTCGGATCGCAAGGGGGTCACATTGGCTCCGGTGAGCTCAATGGTGTTTCGGTAGCCTTGGTGGCTAGGTCGGGAATACTCTCCTAAGGTTCGGGGCCTAAGGGGTTCTAATGGTGGGTTTTGTTGTGGTGGGATGATGGGTTCAAAGATGTTACCACCGTCCATGATGTCGGATGGTAAAGAGTTACGAACAAAAGCACGAAGAAATAAGATAGACTAAAGAAGACCTAAAAATAAAAATAAAATCTTACTAGAAAGGAATCTAGCAAGTAGACCTAATAAAAAGAAATCCTAACCTAGACAATAACTATTCCCCGGCAGCGGCGCCAAAAACTTGATGCGTGGGAATCGCACCTTGCTTTACCTCTCGAGGGATCTCGCGAGGCTTACAACCCCCACCAGGCAGTGTACCTGATCGTTGTAGTATAGTATAGTGACAAGTACCGGGGGATTGATCGTTCAGCTTAGGAATAGTGTCGCTAGGATTAGAAAGCCTAATTAATAGTTCTAGAGATGGAAGATGATTATTTTTTGTGTTTTTATATTTTATGAAAGCAAGTAAAATCTCGGGTTTTGAAGGAGTGGGCGGAATTAGTTGCTAATCAACTAACCCAAAAAACTACTTTATAACTAATTAACTAATGAAAATGAAATTAAACTAATATTAAACTAAGGTTGTGAGCAGTGGTTGGAGAAATTGTGTTTACTTAGACTTCATTACTCCCTAGATATCTTTTACATGTTAATTACTTGTTACACTTGTATGAATGACGGGTTGTATTCCTTAATACCATTCGTGGAGTGGCATACATAACTCCCCAACTCTATGAGCTCTTATCTCCTCCTACACCATGACCCAGCACAACTATAGGGATTGTAAACAGTGGCTCATGCATTAAATACAACCAATAAAGACCTAGTACGCCTCGGTTCATGTTTCTTAAGACGTTCAAGCATGTTACCATTTGGAGATCTGCCAGTTTTCTTAAGCCTAACATATAATATCATTCATTCAAAACAAGAATAGACAAGTAATCAACACATAATCAACATCTAGGTTTCATTAGATCTAAGCAAACACAAAGGAAATTTAGCCTAGCATAGTAGAATTAATATAAGAACAAAAGATAGACAACCAACACATAGACATATTGATTGAATTAAGAGTATACTTATCTCAATTACAATGCAAGGTCTCAAGGGTTTGGAACCCTTGAAAAACCTGTAAAAGAGGCACCAAAATCGTCTTTAGGGTTTCACCAAAACTTCTCCTCTCTTTAATGAAAAAACTAGAAAACTATATATAGGAAAATCGTCCTGACGGCGTCAAGAGTAAAATCTGACGCCGTCAACTCGCCGCCATATACTTCCTCGGACGCCCTAGATCCAATCGTGACGGCCTATGTGACGCCGTCACCACCCTCGGTAAATTAATCTTGGTCATTTTGACGCCGTCATCTCTTCATCTGACGCCTTCACAACCTTCGGTAAAATATTCATCCTTTCTGACGCCGTCAAGAGTAAATCCTTGACGCCGTCACCTTGTAATTCCAGCTTGGATTTGGTACTTTGTTGTTTTCTTCACTTTATGCTCCAAAAACGTCCAAAATAGCCTCTTTTCCAGAATTCACTCTCCAAACACCTAAAATCACAAAAGGAACGATTTAGGGCAATATTTGATCAAATAAATTCGGATTCGGGCTTAAATGACCCCCTAAAAACGGATCATTTTTCGCCTCATCAAACCTCAACCTCAATATCTATATCAACTAAATAAAGTTAAATCTTTCATCCAATAATTTTTTTTACAAAATATTAATAGATATTAATATATAATGAAAAACTCATGCATATTTATTAGTTGTACTTATATCACATTTCACGAGTAAATTCTTATATGTCTATATAATAAACTTAAATTTTAAAATAAATTTGATTTATGTATAGTCGCACTTAGTATTTGCGCAAGTCATTGCTTAACCTTTGTTGTATAATGTGTTGACATGAAAAGAAAGATTCATGCAACCTTTGTTGTGCATGTAAGGGCCTTATACAGACAAAAATGCTGAGAAGATTTAGGCTTTCCCAGATTCTCAAGAGATGCTAAAAAGCTAATTACAATTTACTCATCCCCGGAAAAACGGGTAGATTGTTTGAATTGCCTATTACGTGGAATACATTTCGTTTAAACAATTTCTTTAGTATGGGCTATGGGTCAAAACCGACGAGATTTGGTCCACAAATACTCTTACCATGAATTTTATTTTGTGAAGACACTCTCAAAGACCCCCTAAGAATTCTTTGAGTGCCTGATGTAGTGGCGTAACACACGCCATAGGGTTTTTTTTTCCCTATGACGCCGCCAAACTGCACCTGATGATGCGCCATTCCTGCATCGTTGGTCCTTTCGCCAGCCCTTTACTTAAAAAATAATAAAAAAATAACACTAACATGAAAAAACGACATGAAATGTTATATTAAACTATATTACAAAAAATATTTAACATTTATCATTTAAAACACTTATTTAAGTAATTATCTATCACATAAAATCAAAACAAATTAATGTATATATTTATATAGACTAGCAATAATCAATATTTATAGAGGAGAGTTATATTAAATACCAAACTTTTTTTACGGGACTCATCCCCACCATCCATCTAAAAAGAAATCAATTGATGAGGTTAAAACCATTTTAATATTTCATCCAGTTTTTGTAATTTAAATATCTCTTAAACCGTTAATCGTTAAGCGAAAATAATTACACCATCGCGACGAGCATTTAATTATCTTTCTATAGGCGGGCACTTTGATAAACTTTCGATAAAAAAAATTCGTTTTTTTTCACATTTTTTTTGTGGCCGAAAAAATCATATATGATATATCATATATGATATTACATATCATATATGATATGTAATATATGATATGTAATATCATATATGATTTTTTCGGCCACGAAAAAAAACGTGAAAAAAATGAAAAAAAAAAATTGTCGAAAATATATCAAAGTGCCTATCTATAGAAAGATAATTAAATGCTCGTCGTAACTGTATATATTTTTTTCTCTTAACGATTAACGGTTTGAAAAATATTAATATTTGAAAAAAAAAAAAAAAAAAAAGGATGAAAGTGGGTTTTTTAAATTGTTAGGATTAATCTCATCCATTAGATAAAATAAAGATGGAAGGAAGACGGAGATTAGTCATATGTAAAAAAAGTTTGGTGATCTTATAACATATTTATATACTAACATATTTTTCACGCACGGGTATCTTTTACATAATAAAAGAATTACATCATTTCGGAGTGTTTTTGCAAATCCCTACACATTGAAAAAAAATTGGACCAATAGCAGAGCTTGATTTTGCCACGTAGGTGAAATCGAGCAACGTAATTGGTCAATAAAAAGTCAAAATTAAATTGATTTTGGTCAAACTTAATAAATTTGGTTAAGAAAAAATGCATAAAAATATAGGTGTCAAATTTATGAAAACAAAAACTTAAAAAGAGATGAAGTAATTAATAAAACTTTAGTGATTGAATTTTAAATTTATATAGAGTTAATTGTAAAATTACAAGTTTCCATGTTTTTTAATAACTTTATAAAAAACACAAATAACCACTTACACTTTATACCCCTTATACTTTATAATATTAAATTTGTTTAAAATTACATGAGTATTAGTATTAGTTTTTAGACTTTCATCCACTAAAATTACAAAATTTGGTAAATATGCGAATTAATTTTAATATACGTTAAATATTTTTTTAAACTAATGTTAGTTTTAAACTTTCATCCATTAGAATAGTTTTTTAAATAAGGACTCATGTTACTATTTAAAAGTTTAATTTATGAGTACACGGGTTTGAAATACGGCTAAATTATTAGTAACGGGAATATAAATATCAAATGGTAAGCACGATACTGTGATATGAAAATAAATATACACGATTCTACTTATAACAACGATTCATAAAATTGTTATTTAAAATTCGTATGTGGATATCCATAAAAACATTTTAAAAACTTTACGGAACATATTTTAACTTCATCAACTCTCATTATGTGCTACTAAATTCACACATTTTGTACAACATGATATCAATCTTTAAAGTTATTACGAATTAAAAGTATGTACATGAGAATTATTCAGCAAGAATATATAGTTTTAATCAGGTTATTAAATTCACACATTTTGTACAACATAATATCAATAGTTAAAGTTATTACGAATTAAAAGTATGTACATGAGAATTACTCAGCAAGAATATATAGTTTCAATCAGGTTATTACGTTACTATACTGCGATAATGTTACTGAGTTGGTAGTCACGGATGTGAGATACAACAATTATTATATACTTATGATGTATGTGTAAATCTTTTTTTGCTTCTGAATAGAATCCGAAAGAGACCTCAACAGAACTTTGGCTTATTCCTTATTTAACTGATAGTATTTAGTAACCTTTTTTATGGTTTAACTTTTTTGTCATACACACCAACTTTTAATAACTCTTTTTTATGTTTTATTGAAAACCTCTACACTTAATATTTGTGTTTTTACTATAAACACACTAAGCTATAATAGAATTAGTTGTGAGTTCACGGGTTTTTCACTAAGCTTCTAAAAAAAACTTATAGGTTTATCATACACTTATTGTGTAATGGTAATTGAATAAGCCAATAAACACCTTTAATAAGCATGACCAAACACCCCTTTAGTTCTAATATGAAGTTTTCTTATTTGATGTTATGACTAACTTTGTTGTTATCCTCACTATAATGCAAAATTTTAGTGGTTTTTGCAGTTTTATTATCTTATCGCACACACTAAAGTGTAATGCAATTTGTTGTGTGCGTTTTTTAGAGAATGATTAAGTATCAACACATGATTGTCGTGGAAGGATTTTCTATGCCTGCTCAAGGTATGAATGTATAATTTAGTTGAGTTGCTGATTTAGATAATACATGAATGTATTTTAACGTACCAAAGTTGTGTTTTAGTGCCTACATGGGGAATTTTATGGTAGGAATTCTTTTCGGAGTGTAATTTGTCTTTGAATGAGTTAATGAAACTTAGCAGGTGTTTTGTTGTCATTGATAACACTAATGGGTGTCAACCAACGGTCTAAAATATGGGTGTCTTTTACCTTGATGATTTGAGGCCAATTGTGAAAAAAAATTGGCATTAAAAGTGAAAGGCCGGTAAGGATTCAAACAATCCTAAAGACTTGCGAATATACTCTTTGTCATTTTTTTCATGCATTTATAATTTACTTATACAAGTAATAATAATTTCCTTATATAGTTCTGGCTTAGAGAAAAATTATTCTTATACATTATACATAAACGTAAGGTTAAATTTGAATTCTACCTATTACATATTTACATCTTTTTTCATTTCTCTTTATTTAATATAAGAAGCTATAGTGTAAGCATCTATACTAATTTGGTAATTTATTATCAAACATGATAAGTAAATAACACAAACTTATGAAAATACAACTTTCCAAATAAAAAGGTGCATTAGTAAAAAATGATATGATAGTTATTCATAATTAAGGAAATGAATGAATCTTCAAAGCTATCTAAATATGCTACATATTTTAACGAAAATATAAGTAAAAAGATAATACCGCAATTACAAAACAATCGTAAATTGATAGCACGGGTTTGCAAAATTAAAAGCATATATCACTAACATCTCATGCAAGTCAAGTATCATCATGTGATTTTGCTTGAATAATAAAATATAATTTTTAATTAATCCAAAAGCATTCTCTTTTAACATATACATATAATTTTTTTATTTTTAGTCCACCAAGTAAAACCATCAAAAACATGTTTAAGTGATTATTTTTTTAATCGATAATAATACATAACTAAAACAAAATTTTAAAAACTGCACAGGTATTATATAATATATATATATATATATATATATATATATATATATATATATATATATATATATATATATAATATATATATATATATATATATATATATATATATATAAGGCAATAATGTGGGCTGCCAGATTTGTGGCTCAAATTGCTTGAGTCACTATTTTAAGCACTGTTCATCGAATTAAAAAAAAAAAAAAAAAAAAAACGTGTGGTGCATAATGAGGGAATTCACTGTTTTTACAACTGTTCATTCCCCCTCCCCTCATTTTCTTCCTGAATCCTCTTGATTTCTTCCCACCCCTGATAAAATCTCAACCCCCTCCCCCTATTACACAAAAAAAATCTACACAATACAATACAAAAAAGCGGCGGCCAAGATTTTGGCAGTGGTATCTTCTTCTGACGAGAGTGGCGACTACAGCGGCGGTAAGTGGCTGCAACCGGCGGCGCTACAAATGAAATACCAAAAACATTAGATAAAGAAAAAAAAAATGTATGTATCTAAAAAAAATATGGATTTACAAAAAATCAATAGATCTCGAAAACAAATGTATCGATCTATAAAAATACTTACATACTCGGTGAGTCACCGAGTCATGACCGAGTCGACGACGAGTCGTGACCGAGTCATGGCTAAAAAAATAGATCCACATGGTTTATGAGTTTTAAAAGAGTTTTACAAAATGTTTTAATTAAAAAACGGTTTAAAATAAAAAGTTGTCAAATTAGGGTTTCGAATATATTAAATAAATAAGAGAAGGGGGCGCGTGAAGGGATTTACCGTCGAGAAAAGAGGATGAGGGGCTGAGGTCACGTCCGTGGTGGTGTAAGGTGAGGCTGTGGTGGCGGTGGTGGAGTTGTATGGCGCGTCGAGGCTCGAAACCTTCAAGAAACAAAGAAACTGGACCGATCTATAAATTTAGGTGATAAAAAGTGTGGCCTGAAAATTTGGCCGGAAAAGTTTTCTGGTGGCGGTGGCTGTTGCCGGAGAAGGGTAGAGAGAGAGAGAAAGAGAAAGTATAGAATTGTGTGTGTGTGTGTGTGAAAAATGATGAAAAATGAAAATGGGGGCTTATATATTAAAGGAGGGACCAAACCGGGCAAAAGGAAAAGTGTAAGGGTCAGAGTGAAAAGCTAGGGCGGAGGGACTAAAAGTGACAACATGGTTAAACTTTTGATAGAATCACTACGGGAGTCATTTGATGTACCAAACGGACTCAAAAAATTACGAAACTTGCGTCATTTTTTCCAAAATGATTTTTCCAATAAAATCAACTATAAATATGCAAAACTTTATTGAAATCAATTTATTTGGCAAATTCGATTCATTTCATATCATTTCGAGTTTAGATTAAACATAACATTCTCGGAGCAAATCGCACATTTACTGTTGATCAAATAAATTAGAACCCGGTCACGCATACCGAATCAAACAGGTTATAATATGTGTTAGTATTTTGTGTGAAAACGCATAAAAATGAAATATATATATATATATATATATATATATATATATATATATATATATATATATATATATATATATATGCCGCAAGCAAAATACTCCCGTAAACGATTCCATTTTCTTTTCTTTCCCCTCGAATTTCAACTCAAAGAACAAACGAACAGAGTGCAAGCCGGTGAACGATAACAATCAGGCAAATCGACTTCTGCGATCATCAATAGACATCTACAAACTACCGACTGATCTTCACTTCAACAAGGTTCGTAGATCCAAACACCCCCTTATATTACCAAATGCCCATTTTTTACAATTCATAAATATTTTTTAAGTATTTAATGTTAGTTGATCGCAATTTAGTTTATATGTATGAATTGAAATGTGGTTTTTTCTATGTTTTTGTAGGGTTTGGTTCTGAATAATTGGAGGATGGGATTGAGTAAAACAGAAATAAATCTGAGGAGATTGTTAGCAGCTGCTCCTCAACAACAACATCTACCTAAACTTATTCATGTATTTTTTTTATTTTTTTTTAATTATAAATTGTTATTAGTATAAGGGGGGGGGGGGGGGGGGGGGGGGAGGGGGGCTTTGGGATTGCTTATTATAACGAGCCTACTTGTAGAAGCAGGTTATCAGCTTAGTTAAGAGGGGTGTTTGGTTATAAATGAACAATCTGATTATTGCCGTCATACCCTGGGAAAATTTTATAAATATACGGAGTAATATTTATATGTTACAAAAGGAGAGTAGTGTTACCTATTGTTTATTAAATGAATTCTACTCGAGATATGACATGCCATATTCGTTTGCAATTCCCAAACAGAAACAAACCCCTTAACACGTGAAAAAAAAATTTACATTCCATGATAAAACATAAAACATAGGATCAGCACCTTCTTGGTATGTCCAGTAACCGGGGACGCAGCTGCACAGACAGAAAACATGAAATAAACCCAAACACCCATTCATGTATCTATCTTTCTTTCTTCTACCCATAATCATCATAGTTTACACATTATTAATTAATTAGTTTAGTATATGTTGTAACTATAAGTCTATAAATGGGTGTTTGGGTTTGCTTATTATAATGCGCTTACTAGTAGAAGCAGGTTATCAGATTAGTTAGAGGGTGTTTGGGATTGTATTATGGGAGAGGTTATCTGATTATTGCGTTTACAAAATGCGGAACAGTGGCTTGCAAAACAATCCGTTTTGCATACGCAATTCCAAACACCCTGTATGACCAACTTATTTTACGATACTGGTAAACTTGTTATAGTGATTCTACTAAGAATGATCGGTTTCACAAATATCAACTGCTTGTTGAGGTGTGTTTGGGACTTTGGAATTGTGATTGGTTATTTAAATGCTTATATACTTGTTTTGGAGCAGATAGCTTATTTGGATATAAATGCTTATCCTAGACGTAGAGTAAGAAAGCATGTTATAATAAGTAATCCCAAACACCCTCTGAAAACAACTTGTTCCTCCCTAAAATATGTACTTATGCATACACGTTTTTCGTCATCCTAATACTTCAAAGTGGTATATCTTATATATGCTTTTACAAAATACAAAAACCAGATAAGCTGTCTATATTATGGTTGCATTGTACCTAGATATTTCTGCCACAGTTACGTATATGACTTAAGTTTTTAAAGTTCTGATTATTTAACTAGCCATTGATGGTGTGAATTCATTGATGCTTGATCATTTTGCAGTATGTTGGCACTTTGAGAGAGCAGTTGGAGCAACTTGCAGCAGAAAGAACACCAGAAGGATTGCCGAGGTCTGATTTCATTTTCCAAATAGGGATTGTTAACTGTCTATGTGCTGATTTACAGGCACTAGGCTTCTTAATGGACTCAACTTGATAAAATACTAAATTGATTTATTTGATTTATGTAGAATTTCGAAAGCCGCGTTGAGTGATTACTCTGAGAAAATTGAAGCAATTGCTGCCAATTTGGCTTCCCCTGAGGTATGTGGTATTCTCTCTGTCATAATATATTAATTAGTGTTTAATTGTTTATAATCACATTAGACATATATTTATAAGCCACGAGCATGGGCCCCACTGAGTTGTTTTTTTTTTTTTTTTTTTGTAGAATTTACTGTGTATGATGCCATCTAATTAGATATGCACTTTCCTGTTATTTGCTAGTCGAACGATGATGTATCTTTAGAGCCGCTCACTGCTGACACTTCTGACAATGTTAAGATAACAAAAACTGAAGAAGAAAGTATCAATCCTTCTCCAGGGTTGAGAAGAAGAAATAAGTGAGTAGAAGTGTTAATTATGTTAAATTTGTTATTATGATATCATGTTTTTCGTTGATATTTTGTGATTCAACAGGCCCCTGTCGAGTGTTGAAGAGAGAGGAAAAACTACTGTTGATGCAAGTGATACAGGTCCTATCAAATTGGACGATGCAGCACATGCTCATATTTCAAAACACAGGTACTTTACCTTTTTGGATTTAAAGTTTAGATCACTGGTTATGATACTCTAAACCGAAGATTACTTATTTACCTGATAAAATGTCGCAAACAGGAAGCTCCAAGAAGACTTGACTGATGAAATGGTTGGGCTGGCACGGCAGCTCAAAGAGAGTACTCTCATGATGAATCAGTCCATAAAGAACACCGAAAAAGTAAGTCTTCAGAAGCAACTTTTGTTAACAAACTGTTTTTGAGCTTGATCGGATCCTATTATGTTAACAACTTTTTTGTAATTTGAGTGCAGATCCTTGATTCGACAGAGCAGGCAGTCGAACATAGTTTAGCAAGCACAGGGCGAGCCAATACACAGGCAGTGGCTATCTATTCAGAGACTTCCAAGACTTCATGCTTCACATGGCTTGTGATGCTTTTAATGACCTGTATCTTTGTCATGGTGGTTCTTCTTATTAAAGTGACATAAATGTATATGGGTGTTGCGATATCTGATTTTTCTCTCTTGGACGCTGATCGCTTGAATATATATGTATCTTTGCAACTTCTTGGACTTGATTGACTGTACAACTTTTCTCTTGAAGAGGTAACTATAGCTTACAATTCTAGATGTGTTGAAATTCAGGTATTCTACTTGTATTCAATGTAGCATATTACATAGGTTTATGAACTCCCAAATAAACAACCAATTTGACGTTTCATGTCATGGCAACCAAACTGAAATTTAGTTTGCAGGTTGATTGAAGATATTAGTTTGACATACCTTAGGCGAGAACCTAAACAAAAATATAGGACGATTGGTTTGGTGGTTGGTTAGCTTTGCTGTTTGTTTAATTGCTGTTGTTTCGAGTATAACTCCAGATTTTGCCGCAAATAGAGAATTAGTTTAGATAGGATCTGGCAGCTGACGAGCGTACATTTAACAGAATTGTACGCATCATTTGAAATTGATCATATATGGAAACATTCATATCTCCGAGTCAATATGCCATTTATATGTGGTGATGTTCTTGATATCTTATCGAGTTTTGTGTTTGTAGTTTCAAAACGTTAAATGTTGGCTTTTCAGATGGCCTGTAAGAATAAGAAAAATATTGGTAAAAAAAAAAAAAAAAAGAGTTTGCACAAGCCGGGAATCGAACCCGGGTCTGTACCGTGGCAGGGTACTATTCTACCACTAGACCACTGGTGCTTTTGTTGAAAGTTTGTAAAATAATACTAATATATAAGTAATGTAACTCTTTTTTTGGTTAAGGGACAATTTATGCTTCTATCTTTGTTTTTAGAAGAATGTATCATATTCTAAGGTTATCATGGTCAAGTTGAATGTTACCAAGTTAATTAGCAAATTCTTGCAGTGTTGAACATGTTAACTTTCCTGTACTAAATATATATAGTCAAAACAAGCACTTTGCTTGTTTTGTACAATGAATAACTTTGGTAGTAAGAAAAAAGAGTTCTTGGGGAAATTCTTGCCAATGCAAGTAGACCACACAAGACATGACCCAATGGTTGAGCGTAAATGCCAATGCGTTTTAAGGTGAACTGAAAATCTAAAGAAAACATTGCAGAGTTTTTGTAATCTAAATTATATTCCTAATTGGAATGATAAAAAATCCACCATCTAGCTCGATCTATTTGTACATCACAAACTTCTTTTATATTTTTTGAAAGGCATGCACCGATACTAGCATGACACCCACCAGACTAAACCAGACCAAACTGAGACAAACTAACACTGCAACTATGCTAAATAACCAGACATAGAACGTGAAATCCAAAATGATAAACCTACGCCATTACTGTGGGAAACACAAACTTCTAATATATATGATCTCTTGTATTAAATTGTTTTAGTTCGTTTCTTATGTCAAAGTTGGGAGTATCAAACTTGTTGGATGATTATGGCAAGATGAAACATTTTCTAACAAATGATCACTTTATAATTGTTTTCAGCAAAACCATTACAAAACTGTGAATTATTTAACATCTTACTTTTCTGAACACTAATTGTACGTTTCGCATATGTAAAATCATTTATATTACGGAGTACTATTTAGCAGATTTATTAACATCAAAACTGAAAATAGTTTATTTTACACATGATATATCTAGTACTATAACATAGGAAAGGACTGCCTCACAAAATTGATTCGAACTCTTATTTGTAATCGACTCAGATAACCAACAAGAAGGTGAAACTTGTCTACAAATATGAGTATCATATCACCAGATAAGTACTGCATACTGTAAATCTATTTGGTGTTTTTGCATCACAAAATTGCCTACATATATGTATATGTACTAGTATCTTAAGAATCTTGATCGGCAAGTATGTTTAACTACATACTAATCCAAGATCAATTTCATGGATCATATCCCAGACGAAGCTCCAAATCTAGTTCCTTGTCTTCATTTCTTCCTCGCATGCTTTCTTCTTGAAGGGACCGACCAAAATCTATGCTTAAGCTTAAGCCCAGTCTCATCTCTTCTAGAGATGGACTTGTGATCAATCCACTAGGGTTTTGGTATTTGCGAAAACTGTTATCATAAATCGTAGGGCTTGAGTGTAACATGAACTCCTGAGTTTGTCCTTCTTGATGATGACCAAGAGTGCAACTTGTGATCAAACATGGTTGGTTAAGTTTAGTGTTACTTTTTTTGTTTGGGAAACCAGACCTACTCTTGGCTTTATCTTTACGGTGGACATTCATGTGTCCACCCAACGCTTGCGCTGTGGTGAACCCATGCTTGCAATACATGCACGCATAGGATCGCCCATCTTGCAACTCAGTCTGATTATCATGTTCATCTGAATTTGTTGATTGATCGACGCTTTTTAACGTTATGAACTCCATTGAAGAAAAGTGATTTGATAGGGGGAATTTGGTTCTTTTATTAATAAGACTTGTTCTTCAGCCGGCTATGCAAGTTTAAATATATC
The DNA here is from genome assembly GCA_030686995.1 of Artemisia argyi. Lineage (NCBI taxonomy): Eukaryota > Viridiplantae > Streptophyta > Magnoliopsida > Asterales > Asteraceae > Artemisia > Artemisia argyi. Next base: position 159,171,515 of record CM060679.1, read on the forward strand.
TTCAATGGGGACTGATGTTTTGTCATATGTTTCAAATTTCGAGACACATACATATCGTGTGGAATCATCAGCGTATAGTTTGTCTTTCGTGCCTGGATTTTCATGTTCGTTTGTCGTGTTTAGATGACCACTAATCACGTAGACTAATGAAAAATTAACGCGCTTTGAAAAATATATTATATTTTTGAATTTTTTGTCGATGAAAGTTTCGTGGAAGGGCCAAGGTAATTGGTATTGATAATGACTCGACTAGCACTACAAATCAGGCTAATCGTCTGTTAATATATCGTTAGTTTGTATATGTAACTATAAAATAAACTATATGAGAAGGATTATGATCCCTACAACAAGGAGCCATTGATGAGATTAGAATGTGGATTCATAGTTAAGGTCTATCTTTGTTTGGAATAACTTAACTATGTGATAGGCATTAATTTTGAAAAAATAAATCTACATGTAGTTTGATCACCCTTAAAGCTTATATGGACCTTTTTGTACCATTAGGTGTTAGCTAGGGTGTTCATATTATGTTTAAACTTAGTAAATTTTATTCATCTATGTCAGTTTGTGACTAGGGCATTGAAACTGGCCAACACTTATTCATTGATTGTCCGTTGGCTTCCAATATATGTGGTTTGGTTGCAGCATGGTGAGATTTTAATGATTTTCCCAAGACAGTCGTCTCCCTAATCAAATGGGGGGATTCGGCAAACCTCAAAAACTCAACAGAAGTGTGTTTTGATTTGGTAATTCAAACAACGTTTTGGGTTCTTTGGCTTTTTAGAAACTGCATGTGCTTTGATCTAAAGCCTTTTAGGAAAGACACTCTCTTGGACGACACCAAGGTTTTGTCCCCTACATGGATTGTTAATTGGAATAGATATTGTAAACCCAAGTGCCGTGGTTCGATTGGGAATGGATTTGTAACCCGCAAGCATCTTGTAATTTCACATTGTAGTTTTTCCTTCTACCTCACCACTATATATATAATGTCATGTGAACTGTAATTGTGAAAAGGTTGGAAGATCTGGCCAAAGAAGGTGCAAGCTTTGCACTTTTAAGAACATATAGAACGATTAAAGTATGTGCAAATACTATATTTGTTACAGTTGAAAACTAAATTCTAGGTTACTTGCTTTTGGTTTTTGGCAAAGTTTAGTTGGTTCTTTCATTTGTAGTTTAGGATTGACTTGTAGTAAGTAGTTCAAAAGTGTAGGAAAACAAGGCCCACGTATTTCATTAATGCAATTACCATCATTAATTGGATATTATAACGTTATAGATTTGTACGAGCTGATGTTTCACTGGTCAAACCTTTCAATGGATATTTTTATTTAGACCAAGTCTTTACATGGAAATGGTCAATTGGTCATGAATGAAAAGTATCATTTTTATTAATCTATTGAAGGTAAGTTATTTTAATAACCAAGTTTTTGTTGCATACTGATAGGGCTGGCTTTAAAGGAGTGCAAGAAGTGCCATTGCATATTGCCACCTTTAAACAATACATGAAGCTTGAATTTAATTAGTTCACTTAATAGTGATACATGTATATTTTGTATGTGTATTTAAGAGCCTCTTTGTGATGATGGCACATGGCCACTGAAATCCATGAGACGGCACTGCATACTAAGAGACAAATCACTAACATTTATTTAATTTAATCTAATGGTTAGGATTAACCTTAATATTAAATATGAAAATCTAAGTCCATGTTTTTTTTTCTTTGTCTTTTTTATTATTCAATTTATTTATTTATTTATTTTTGCCTTTTTTCCAATTAACGTTTTTTCTTCATTTTTTTTGTTTTGTTTTTTTTTGTTTTTTGTTTTTTTTTTCCGTAATTCACGTTTTTTTTTTATTATTTTTTTAAATCAAGTTTTTTTTTAATAAGTTCACGATTTTTTTCACTTTACTACGTTTTTGTCTGTTTTCACACGTTTATATACGTTTTTATCCGTTTTCAGACGTTTTCGTCCGTTTTTATACGTTTTTTTTTGGTTTTCAGACGTTTTCGTCTGTTTTCAGACGTTTTCGTCCGTTTTTGTCCGTTTTCATACGTTTTCGTCCATTTTTATACATCTTTGTCCGCTTTCAAACGTTTTCGTACATATTCGTCCGTTTTCTTACGTCTTCGTCCATTTTCATACGTTTTCATCCATTTTAAAATATTTTCAACCATTTTCAGACGTTTTCATATGCTTCTGAATATCAAAAGTATTATTCTTTGATACTCAAAATATCACAGGTGATTTTCAACTAATATTTTGTAACATGAAAATCACTTGTGACATTTATCACAAGTGATATTCTGAATATCACAAGTGATTTTCAACTAATATTTTGTAACATGAAAATCACTTGTGACATTCAGAATGTCACAAGTGATATTCAGAAAATCACAAGTGATATTCTAAATATCACAAGTGATATTCCGAATATCACAAGTGATTTTCAACTAATGTTTTGTAACATGAAAATCACAAATGATATTCTAAATATCACAAGTGATTTTCAACTAACGTTTTGTAACATGAATATCATTTGTAATTTTCTGAATATCACTTGTGATTTTCATGTTACAAAACATTAGTTGAATATCATTTGCCTCTAGGTTAGAATTTCTTTTTATTAGGTCTACTTGCTAGATTCCTTTCTAGTAAGATTTTATTTTTATTTTTAGGTTCTCTTTAGTCTATCTTTTCTTTGTGTCTTTGTTTGTAAAAACCTTTCCATGACTATTCCGTTAGCCATTATGGAGAACGCGAATCCACCATACTAGAAACCACGAAATTCACCCACTCCAAATGACATCTTGATGTTTAAACAACATGAGGATGAACCTATCTATGATGCATGGGCTCGTTTTAAATATTTACTCCGAAAAGTCCCTCATCATAATTTTGATCTGTGGTCCCAAATTGAAATATTTTACCATCGTGTCGACCACTATACCAAAATGGACATTGACCATACCGCACATGGGGACCTTTGGGGATTAAGTGCTGATGAAGCATGGGAAACCATAGAGAATTGTGCCATACTTGCCAAAAAAATGGACAACCCAACAAACGTTGTTACGGATCAATTGATAGAAAGTTTAAACGAACAAGCAAGAAGACTGTTTGGGGATAAAACTATAGATGAGATAACTGGGCATACGGGGTGGTATGATTTCACCACAATACAAGCTGAACACATAGGTGATATTGATGTGATGGAAGAGATAGTAGAAAACTCAAGCCCAATAAGTACCCTACAAGTCCTACCATCACTTGAGGAATACACACCACCCGTGACTTACCCGGAAGAAGTAGAAGAGACTATAGGAGCCCCAATAGAGGTAGAACCCTTGTACCAAACACCACTAGAGGATATAGGTTTGAATACTTGTAGTGATAACCTTACTCTTAGTTCTAGGGAATTACCTAGTGTTGATGAACCGGAACCTCAATCTTCACACAACTCTCCATCCTTAGATATACATCTAGGAGACAAAAGAGGAGCCGACCCACCCATCAACCCATGTAGTCCGGGTAGTCTTAGGATAAAGGTAATGGACTCTAAGCCTTGTAGAGAGGAAGCCAATATAGGAGTGGAAAATGGCCTTACATGCTTACATCACCCATTTATGATTGATCACAAGAAACATTATCGGTTTAAACCGGGTTTATTAGGTCAAGATGGATCCCGAACTAGTAATCTCTCGAAGTTGATAGAAAATGATCCCTTTCTAGGAGAAAATCTTAATCCACCCATTAACCCAATTGAATTAGGTAAGGTTATGATGATAGGAGCACACCCCTTTGAGCATATAATTCATCCACCACACTTTCCTCACGAGGCATATTTCGACCCTAAGGGTGTGTATCGCTACTTCCACCCGCACTTAATCCTAAGTGTAGGGAAAACCTCCCCTATTTCCGTTAAATAAGGGTAGAGTCAGGCTCGTGACTCGAACAAAAACAAGCGCTTCTTGGGAGGCAACCCATGTTTTGTGTGTTTTTATTTGTTTGTTTGTTTGATTTTATTTGTTTCCATATGCATGCTTTATTTTTATTGTTGGTAGATCATGTTTCAAAACTAAATAGTGGAAATACTTTACTTTGTTGTTTGGCTTAGTCTTAACTTCATCCAAAGGTATTTTGCAAAAGATAAGTGTAAGGGGAAACCCCAAATATGTTTTTAAGAAACAAACCGATCATGATTCTCCACAATATTAAATGAACATGTATATTCGTATTTGTTAGAGTCAAATGCTTGTATTGAGTCATAATGAAGTTTTGCAGGATTTTCCAGGAAGTAGGACCAAGTTTTTCCAGAAATTTTCCAGAAACTTAACATAAGAATTTCTGCAGGTCACTTCTGACGGCGTCAAGAGTTAACTCTTGACGGCGTCACGTGTAAAAAAATCCGGAAATTTTACCAGTTTTGTTTTTCTAACGGAGTCTTATGGTTTTTGTGAATTATTAAGTTTTATAATCTCTAGGAAATCTGCAAACTTCATTCCACAAGCATTATATCTTATTTTGTTTTCTAGGATTTAGTAACTTATATAGGATACCGCCGATTTTATGCGAGGTTGTCTTGTCTATTTTCTCAGGATTTACAGGTTATGTATGACAAGAAGATGATTTATATTCTGGAAGGGAAGCTTTGATTGTTCATTTTCTTGGAGGAAGATTTAACCTGGCCACCTTATTATCCATACCGAGCGAATCAGGGGAGTGTTTGATTTCATTTGTTTTATTTATTTCACTTTTACATTCTTTACTTGAACATTGGGGACAATGTTCATCTTAAGTGTAAGGGGAGGGTAAAATGATGATACCTTACATATGCACTTTCACTTGAGTTTGATTTGTTTAATGGTAGATGTGTAATAAAACTATGAGAAATACTTGTTAGTGCAATTTTAGCGCCAAATTTAAATTTTTTTACAACATTTACTTTAGCCATAGCAAGCGTCTCATGGATAGGAGATTGTATGACTAGCACAAAACCGTATATTCAGAAAAATTTTCCACCCAAATATGTGAGGTTCGCCTTTAGATTTGATAGGAAAAGCATTTATTATTAGTGCTTATGAGTGTACCGGTAGTATTTAGATTCTAGAACTTGCGTTAGTGATGCATCCCGAGACCGCTAGTGAGACTACATTCGTGTAGTAGGATTTACTACATGATAAGAGGCAAGGATCACCCATGTGTTAAACCCGTATCATAATTACTTAACCATTTAAGTCATATTACTTGGCTAGTTAAGTCAACTAATTTTTCCCACACCCTTAGCGTTGTACTCATTTTTAGTACACGAAACCCCTAGTACACCCCTCCGAGCCTATCCTTTCGTTTCTAACTTTAAGCATTTTACTTAAAGGAAGAATTTGTTACACCCCACTTAAATGTACACCCAAATCGCCTTAGCCTTCCGTGTATGCGCTCATCTTTAGTGCATTATTGTTATTTGTTAAACCCTAAGTTAACTATCTAATTGATTACATGGTTGCTAAGTCGAGTCATATCCTTGTACATATTGTTTTGGGACGATTGGGACTCATGGGTAAAGTACTTATTTATGGAGTAATGGGGAAGAACATCATATATTACCCCCATATGTGCGTTAATCTTAAAAGTGCTCCAAGTGTTTTGATTTTCTTAATTCGAGTCATTAGATTAGTTTATTGTAAAGTATGTAAAGATTAAAGTGTAAGGGGAATGTTCATCCCCTATGATGTATTATTTTGGATGGTAGGGTAAGAGTGTATGCAAAAAAAAAAAAAAAAAAAAAAAAAAAAAAAAAATCGAGAAAAAGAAAAAAAAAACATACGGACTACCATCCCGTTTCATTTTATGTTTATTTTATGTTTTTGTTATTTTTCATTTATTAGCTTAAGTCGAGTCTAGTCTTGGCTTAGCAACACCACATTGTACATGTAATTAACCAAGATTGTTAACTCGCAACCAGTAAAACTTCCTTTATCCAACAAAACCGTGTATTTCATATCCCTACACCTAACGTTACAACCCTTTAAAAGACCTCTTTGATAGTTTATCCTAGGTGCTTACGCCATGTGGTGGAGGTTTGATCCTTTCCCAAGCCTATGGTAATCTATTTTGCTATGACAGTAGTGAGAGATATCTTCCGTTTCCATATTGTAATTTATACTCTATTACACCCGAGAGATGTGAGTATCTAAACACTATTTGTGAGGTGTTAGCGTATGACCTCCGTGCTTGTCTTTGGTCTTTAGTGGAACGATTATTTGTTGTAATTACTTTTATATTAGTGTTAAATGACCCCTAACTTGTATTTTGAGTAGAATAAAAGCACATTTGCTTGAGGACAAGCAAATATCAAGTGTAAGGGTATATGATGAGGCGAAAAATGAACCACTTTTAAGGGGTCATTTAAGCCCGGAATTGAATTTATTTGATCAAATATTACCCTAAATCATTCCTTTTGTGATTTTAGGTACTTTGGGAGAGAAATCTGGAAAAGGAAGCAATTAGGACGTTTTTGGAGCATAAAAGTGAAGAAAACGCCAAAGTCTTAATTTTCCTTGCTGGGAACAGTAGGTGACGGCGTCAAGAGGGAATTCCTGACGGCGTCAAGAGTAATTTCCATGACGACCCAGTACAGAATTGACGGCGTCACAAGGTAGGGCGTCAAGAGTAAAATGCATGACGGCCTGGAAACACGTAACACATGACGGCGTCAAAAGTAGATCAAGGCAGTCCGAGAAGTATTTTGGCGGCGAGATGACGGCGTCACAAATTTGTTCTTGACGCCGTCAGACCCTATTTCCTATATATAGTTTTCTAATTTTCACATTAAAAAGAGAGAAGTTTTGGAGAAACCCTAAGTACGAACTTGGTACGAATTTTACATGTTTTTCAAGGGTTCTCAGCCCTTGATCCCTTTCATGTGTAATTAAGATAAGTATTCTTTTAATTCAATCAATATGTCTATGTGTTGGTTGTCTATATCTTGTTCTTGTCTTAATTCTACCATGCTAGGCTAGATCTATCTTGTGTTTGCTTGGATCTAATGAAACCTAGATGTTGATTATGTGTTGATTACTTGCTTATGGTTGTATTGGATGAATGATTTCGATGTTAGGCTTAAGAAAACTGGCAGATCTCCAAATGGTAACATGCTTGAACGTCTTAGGAAACATGAACTGACGTGCACTAGGTTTTATTAGTTGTATTTAATGCATGAGTAAATTCTAATGATCCAATGTTAGGATCTTCTTAGCCGGCTCGACATAGGAGTGAAGTAGGCACTCATAGGATTGGGAAATTAAGTGCGCCACCCCATGAATGGTATTAAGGAATACAATCCATCATCCACGCAACTATAACAAGTAATTAACGTGTAAAAGATATCTAGGGAGTAGTGAAATCTAAGTAAACACATTTTCTCCACTTATTGCTCACAACCTTAGTTAATTTAGTTTATTTTCATTTCTAGTATTTTATTTTGATTGCATCTTTAGTATTGGGTTAGTTGACTAGCAACTAATTCCGCCCAAATCCTTCAAACCTGAGATTTTTACTTGCTTTCTAAAAAATATAAAAATACAAAAATAATCATCCATCATCTTTAGAACTAGTATTTAGATTTTCTAATCCTAGCGACACTATTCCTAGCTGAACGATCAATCCCTCGGTACTTGTCACTAAACTATACTACAACGATCAGGTACACTGCCTGGTGGGGGTTGTAAGCTTCTCAAGATCCCTTGAGAGGTAAAGCCTGGTGCGATTCCCACGTATCAAGGACCTGCCTCCTCATCTAGAATATGCATTCTTGGAAGGTAACGATAAGTTACTAGTCATTATTGCAAAAGACTTAAAGGATGAGGAGAAAACCGCGCTGCTAAAGGTTTTAAAGTCCCACAAGCAAGCAATTGCTTGGAAACTCTCGGACATAAAGGGTATTAACCCGGATTTTTGTACACACAAAATCCTAATGGAAGAGGACTTTAAACCTGCCGTGCAGCATCAAAGAAGGGTAAATCCAAAAATCAATGAAGTTATCAAGGAAGAAGTTATCAAACTTCTCGATGCGGGATTGATTTACCCTATATCAGATAGTCCTTGGGTTAGCCCAATACATTGTGTTCCAAAAAAGGGTGGCATTACGGTTATTACAAATGAGGATAACGAGTTGATACCAACTCGTTTGGTTACAGGGTGGCGAGTATGTATCGATTACAGAAAGCTTAACGAAGCCACCCGCAAAGACCATTTTCCTCTGCCCTTTAAGGATCAAATGCTCGAAAGACTAGCGGGGAATGAGTATTATTGTTTCCTCGACGGCTTCTCGGGTTACTTCTAGATTCCCACTGATCCACAGGATCTAGAGAAGACTACCTTCACATGCCCTTACGGGACATTTGCCTATCGTCGCATGCCTTTTGGGTTATGCAATGCTCCGGGCACTTTCCAGAGGTGCATGATGGCTATTTTCCACGACATGATCGGGAAAACCATGGAGGTATTCATGGATGACTTCTCAGTTATCGGGAATTCTTTCGACTCATGCCTCTCCCATTTAGAAAAAATGCTTCAACGTTGTGAAAACACTAATCTTTGTCTAAACTGGGAGAAGAGCCATTTTATGGTTAAGGAGGGCATTGTCCTCGGCCATAAAATTTCAAAAAGTGGGATTGAGGTCGATAAGGCCAAAATTGATGTTATTGCTAAACTGCCTCATCCTACCACTGTTAAAGGAATAAGGAGTTTCCTCGGCCATGCCGGGTTCTATCGGAGATTCATTCAGGATTTCTCCAAAATAGCCCGGCCCATGACTCATCTTCTTGAAAAGGATGCTCCTTTCATCTTTTCCCCCGAGTGCATCGAAGCTTTTTCTATTTTAAAGAACAGGCTTACCGAGGCACCAATCCTTGTTGCCCCCGACTGGGACTTACCCTTCGAACTTATGTGCGATGCGAGCGACTTCGCTATTGGTGCAGTTCTAGGGCAACACAAAACCAAACATTTCCAGCCAATACACTACGCAAGTAAGACCATGAATGAAGCTCAAACACACTATACCACCACAGAAAAAGAATTATTAGCTGTGGTATATGCCTTTGAAAAATTTCGGTCTTAATTAATCTTAAACAAAAGCGTGGTGTATACGGACCATTCGGCTTTGAAATACCTATTCACTAAATAGGACGCAAAGCCAAGACTGCTCCGTTGGGTCCTGCTCCTTCAGGAATTCGATATTCTCATAAGAGATAAAGAAGGAGCAGAGAACCTTGCAGCTGATCACTTGTCCCGGTTAGAAAATCCTCATCAGGATATTCTCGAGAGAAAAGAAATTAATGAAACTTTTCCTCTGGAGACTCTAAATCTAATCTCTACCCGGGATGATTCCAATACCCCATGGTTTGCCGACTTAGCAAATTACCGTGCGGGTAATTTCGTTGTGAAAGGGATGTCGTCCCAACAGAAAAGAAAATTCTTTAAAGATGTAAAACATTACTTCTGGGACGACCCCTACTTGTTTAAAATATGTGCGGATCAAGTCATCCGACGGTGTATCCATGGCCAAGAAGCCATGGAAATTCTTAAAGCTTGTCATGATGGACCCACGGGGGGACATCATAACCCAAACTACACTGCCAAAAAGGTGTTTGATTCAGGATTCTTTTGGCCCACGATCTATAAAGACGCCCATGAACTTATCAAAACTTGTGAGGCTTGCCAGCGTCACGGGAATATTTCTAAAAAGAATGAGATGCCGCAAAACGCCATCCAAGTCTGTGAAATATTTGATATGTGGGGCATTGATTTTATGGGGCCATTCCCGTCTTCACGAGGGAATAAATACATACTCGTGGCTGTCGACTATCTGTCAAAATGGGTTGAAGCAAAAGCTTTACCCACCAATGATGCCCGAGTAGTCGTTAAAATTTTAAAGTCTCTCTTTGCCAGATTCGGGACTCCTCGTGCCATTATCAGTGATCGTGGCACTCACTTTTGTAATGAACAATTTGCAAGAGTGATGCTGAAATATGATGTTACTCACCGTCTTTCGATAGCATATCACCCCCAAACAAGTGGGCAGGTGGAGGTCTCAAATCGGGGTATTAAGAGAATTCTGGAGAGGACGGTTTGTGAAAACCGTGCCTCTTGGTCAGATAAGTTGGACGATGCATTATGGGCTTTCCGCACTGCTTACAAAACACCCATCGGGTGTACTCCATATAAGCTAGTGTACGGGAAAGCATGTCATCTTTCGATCGAATTAGAACATAAGGCCTATTGGGCCTTAAAACATGCAAATTTCGACCTTCAGATAGCGGGTGATCATCGTAAAGTTCAACTAGAACTAAATGAATTACGTGATCAAGCTTACGAAAATTCTTTAATCTATAAAGAAAAGACTAAGAAGATACATGACTCTAAAATTAAGAACCGCGTTTTCAACGTTGGTGACAAAGTTCTTCTTTTCAATTCAAGATTAAAAATTTTCTTGGGTAAACTAAAAACCCGTTGGTCTGGACCATTTACTATAACAAAAGTATACCCATATGGAACTGTTGAGTTATTGCAACCCGACGGTCCCAATTTTAAAGTAAATGGTCATCGGTTAAAACACTATTTTGGAGGGGACATACAACCAATGGTTGTCCCGGATCTCCAAACTTACCCCATGGACCAATAAATTCGGGGTCGAGTCAAGCTAGCGACTCGGTTAACAAAAACAGTAGATTCCCCAAGGACAATTTAATTCGGGGTCGAGTCAAGCTAGCGACTCGGTAATCAAAAACAGTAGCTACCTCATGGACAATTTAATTCGAGGTCGAGTCAAGCTAGCGACTCGGTAATCAAAAATAGTAGCAATATGGGTTTTCACCTATATTTCTGTCTTCTTACCCCTTTCTACCACCCTAGTGTGGGGGAGATGATCCACATGTTGTACATATGTATATATTCTTTTCAAAAAAAAAAAAAAAAAGTGCGTTTGTATGTAAATAGACTAAAATAAAAGGTTAATAGTATTACCTTCTTACGTTCTAAGTCTTGGTGGGACACCAAGTACTTTGAATATTGAGGGCAATATTCAGTTCTAAGTGTGGGGGAGAGTTCTCACGAATTCAAAACACATGTTCCATCAAGAACCCCCATTTGATCAAAATTACCAGTTTTTTCACACTTAGAAATGCAAATAATGGTTATCAATCCACCATGTCTAACCCACAAAAGGATTGGCTAGTCCAGGAGCAAACGGCTCTTGGTAAAGACATCTCAAATCCGTTGATGGCTTGCAATTTGCCCAAAATTGTATGGTTCCTCAACTCCCCATATCCCATAAAGCGAATGAGTTGGTTAGCCCGCAAGATTATGGCTTGTGGTAAAGGCCGTGGAAAAACCATAATTGGTAATCAGCTCACCAAGATGTTGACTATTCCATCAAGAGTTGGCTAGTCCAGAAGCAAACGGCTTTTGGTAAAGACAAATCAAATCCGTTGACAGCTGGTGGTTTGCTCAAAATCACACGGTTATCAGATGTGCCACAGTTCTTACATCTGGCTACTCCAGAAGTGATGGCTTTTGGTAAAGAGTAAAAATCCATTAAAATTTTCTCAAAAGATTGCTAGGGACTAGCAATAGTTTAGTGTGGGGGATTGATGAGTGTCTAAATACTCATCATTTTTTACCAATCTGAACTGCCAAAACATCCAAAAACACTCAAATATGCATCAAAATACTAAAAATATTTTAGAAGTGTGTTTTATATGTTTCAAATGCAAAATAATCAAAAACAGATGAAAAACGTACAAAGTTTGCATAATTGGCAGTTTCAGTCCCTCAAGTTTCAAAAGTTGTCAAAACTAGTCCCTGGTAAATCAAAACATGAAAAATATCATCAAAGGTCCTTAGGGATTCATAAGTTGTCAAGTTTAGTCCTTTAAAGTTAAAAAATTTCAAAATGACAACTTTAGTCCCTCAAGTTTGAAAAATGTAGTCCTTAAGGTTTTAAAAATGGAAAAATATAAAAAATAAACCTTGAACTATTCTTAAATGACAAAATTGGTCCTTATGATAACATTTTGAGAAATTACATCTTCAGTCCCTTAAAAATCCAAAGTTACATAAATGGTCCCTAGAGTTTGAGAAATTGGCAGAAAAGGTCCCTGGATTTTAAAAATAAAAATATTACATCTTTGGTCCTTGGAATATTCATAAAATGCATAAATGGTCCTTATAAGTAGTTTGGGAAAATTGCAAAATCAGTCCCTTAGTTTTGGTCAAATTACAAAACTGGTCCTTGTTTAGTTATAATACCATCCGGACCCTTATTATTACTAAACCCAAAAACAAAACTAATCCAAATCCAAACACAAAACAAGCCAAGCCCACCCCCTAGGCCCAAAATAAACCAGCCCATGCACCCTTTTATTATTTAGAACGGGTCAAACCCCCGTTTGACCTCCCAATACCGCCAAACCACACACCACTGTTCACCTCCTCCCTCACCACTGTAAACCAGAAACCATGGTGGTTTTCCACCACCTCACCACCCTTCCACCTCATCCCCTACTCCCCCTAACCACCTTTCCACCTCACAGCCATCCCACACCACATTTAATGCAATTCCCACCACTTTTCACTCCAAACCATACCCTGCTCCTCTGTTTTCTTCCATATAGCCCCAACTTGTCTGAAAACTATCTCTTTTGTCCCCTGCCACCTCCACATCCTTCCAATAATCTTTAATTGCTCAGCTTTGGCTCCAAGTTAACTTGGAGACTTTTTGGCGCCAAAATGGTTTAAACGGATAGGATTGATTCAGAGCATTGGATGGTCAAGATCTAAAGTGGGAATGATTCAGAGACTCACAAGGAACCCTAATTGAGCTTATAAAAGGAAGAGAAGTGCAGAAGTCCAAGATATAGTATAATTTAGTTTAATTAATCTCGTTAAAATTGTAATATGTTATTTCAGTTAATTCTCAAGCTTTTAAGCTTTGTGTTAGTCAATTCAGGTGTAATCTCAACTTTTATAACAATCAATATCAAGTTTTAATTCAGTTCTCAGTTTATGCAAGTTCAAGTTTATTTCAAATTTCTCAATAAGCTATATTGTTGTTATTGTTAGATTATATGGATTCATAAGCTCATATAAGCTCCTCAGAAAGCTTATGAAAGCTTTTAGAAACCTTTAAAGCAGTTATAATAGAGAAACTTATAAATCATAAAAAATTAAGAAAAATAAAGAAAAAATAAAAAATCATGGTTATGGTGATCATCAAGTAGGAGCAAGGTTGATTCTGGAAGGCCTTGGGTTAGTGAATCTGTGGAGATTCTATAGGATTGTTCTTGGTTCACGGTTTGAGCCGGAAAGCATCTTGTAAGTCTTTGAAATCTCATAATCTGTCTTTGTACTAAAGCTTTGCTTATTACTTTGCTTTTTTAGTTGCTTTGTGCTTATTCAGTCCTAAATAGTGATAATATAACATAAAATTAGTATCTTGTTTGTTGGAATCCATAGTTACTAAAAAATCAAAATTATACAGTGTAAATCACAAACTTGACAAATCTGTGTTTCATGCTTGTATACTTGTTGTTTTCTGCTCATTTGATCTTAGGATAAGGTTTTATAAAGTTTTGAATCAGTAATAAGGTTTGAATAATTGTTATGCTTTGAAAATCAAAATATCATTTCCTTAAGGGTGTGTTTGGATCAGTTGGTTTCACTGGTCTTTTGGGTGTTAGTGTTGTTGTTCTTGTTTGATATATTACCTAACATGTTCTAATATCTCATTTAAACCATAAAACCCAGTGACCCTTTGTAAGAAAGTCAAAATCACCATTATAACACCATAACAGTTCACTGTATTAAGATTAGGTGTAGCAATCTCATCCATTCCATTCATAACTAGTTGTTAATGCTTAGTTTAGTCTTATTTTAGTCTAATACAACTTTTATAATCAGTAAGATAGCTTAGAATCTCAATAAAGTCAAACCAAGTAGTTTAGGTTAAAAGTCAAATTTACATCTCTCAGATTTTTACAAAAGTTCAAGGAATTTAGTAGAATTTTGTGTTTGGTCTCATGACTTGAAACTTGTTTCTAGTTGAAGCCTACCACCTCATCTTTTGATTTCCACCATCCTTATATTTTTAGCAATTTTTTGCTGGGCCCCACACACCCCCAAACACAACTGCAGGGAGAACACCTCCCCTGTGCAGCAGATATTACACCCACACCACCACCTTTGGTGGTTGTTGTAGGCCTCCACAGTGGGTCCCACACCTTAACTTTGGGTTCTCCCAACCCCCCTCCTACCAGGTTTTCAAAGTTGACCTTCTGTTTGACCTAGTGATCTGTGGACCCCACCTAAATCAACCTCATAAGTCTGTCCCATTTCTGACCCAGAAACCCAAATAAGCAGTTGCTTATTATAGCTTTTTAGCTTATTACATGAGCTTCCCTCATCAAATCTAGTTTAAATAAGTCAAAACAACTTAGGTAAACCTGACTTAACCAGTGTGGACCCTACATAACTCCAATTTAGTTTATTTCTTTGTGTAGTCAAACTTAGTCAACTGTCTAGGCAAATAAGCACTCTCAGTGCTTATTCTGAGTTTCCAAATTAGTTGTCTTTGTAAAATTTTCTTATTTTAAGTATTTTAATAGTTTTATAAAAGAAAAACCAGAAAAAGCAAACTTTAATTATAGTGATAGCTTCTATTTAATAGAAATTATCTATTTAATTTTCCTTTCAGCTTATTAATAAGCACTTGTCCAATTTTATAATTTTCTTAATTTCTTATTACCTTTAAGTAGTTAAAATAATTTTCTTAGATTTTTCCTAAGTAGTTTACTATTTATTAGATTTAAAAATAGTTTAAATAATTAAATATGTTATATTAGTAATTAATTAGTTTTCTTTAATTTTAATTAACAACAGTAGAATTTTATATTTTTCCTAAGTTTTATAAAGTAATTAAGACTTTTAGAAAATAGTTTCATAATTTCCACTGTCCATTTTCCAATTTTCTTATTTAATTTAATTAAATTAGATTTAAAATAATTAATAAGTAATTAATTAGTGAAATAGCCTAAAATATAATTTTTAGAAGTTTTTTTTATAATTTTGTAGGATTCCTGTGATGGTTAAATAGTTTTATAAATTTTATCATAATTTTCTAAGTTAATTTAGTATTAATAGTAATTTAAAATAGTTTAATTAGTTTAATTAAGATAAATAGTTTTTAATTAATAGAAAACTCATAAAAAGACAAAAATATTTATTTTCATTTTTTATACTTTCTTCAAGTTCTTTTTAAGGTTTAAAAATTATTTTTACAAGTTTTTAGTTTAATTTGTAGTATATATAATTTTTAGTTAATTTAACTTTGGTTTAATTTACTTATTAAATAGTTTTAATTAATCAAATAATATTTAAATATTAAAATAATCAATTTTATAATTTCATTTTCACTTTAAATTTTCTTTTAATTTTAAGTTTTAAAAAGTTTCAATTATACCCCCTGTAGTTTGTAATTTGATAAAACCCACTTTTATCTGTCTGTTATCTGATTTTCTAATTTGTGCTTTTGTGTGTATCTCTGTTATTGTTTATATCATTTAATATTATCCAAATACCAAGTAATCAGTAGTATAATCATCCTTCAATCATTTTTGTTACTGTCCTGAGTACCACTCATCACCCTAATCGTTCAAAATACAATTTCAATCTCGTTGGGATTTAACGACCCGGGGATTTCCCTATATTTCCACGGTTAATAATATCTTGCACTTTCTCCTAGGTGGGCCTATCAACTGCACCCGGTTGACTGGTTGGTTTAGGAGGAGTCAACATGCTCAAAGAATTTGGGTATGTTACTCTACAAGGGGAAAACAAGTCAGTAATGGCTTGGGTTCCTAAAAGAAACTAACCCTTTTCATTTTTATGCAGGGCAACCCAGCAGAGGAGCTTAAAGATCATCTTATTGTAGATAGTGGTTGCTCTGGAAGTATGACAGGAGAAAAGGAACTCTTGTCAGATTTTAAAGCTTATTTTGGAGGAAGAGTTGCATTTGGGAATGATCCTGATGGAGGGAGAATTACTGGCAAAGGAACCATTAAGCCAGGATCTATTGATTTTGAGAATGTCAAATATGTGAAGGAGCTTAAATTCAACCTTTTGTCAGTCTCTCAGATCTGTGACAAGAAGTATCCAGTGTTGTTTCTTGACACAGAATGTCTTATTCTCTCCCTTGAATTTAGATTAGAAGATGAAAGCTTGGTGATGCTAAGAGCACCAAGAACCAATGATGTATATATCATTGATTTGAAGAACATTAATTCTGCTGAAAGAGCAACATGCTTGATTGCAAGGGCAACAATGGAGGAAGCACATCTATGGCACAGAAGACTAGGGCATGTTAATTTCAAAAACATCAATAAGCTGGTCAAAGGAAATTTAGTTAGAGGTTTACCTTCTAAAACATTCAAACTTGATCATTCATGTTTGGCTTGCAAGAAGGATAAACAACACAAGGCTTCTTGTAAGAAGATTGAAGAAAGAACAATAAGGGAACCTTTGGAATTGTTGCATATGGATCTGTTTGGACCTGTTTCTGTTGTTAGCTTAAACAAGAAGAAGTACTATTTGGTTATAACAGATGATTGTAGCAGATTTAGCTGGGTCTTTTTCTTGGGATTCAAAGATTAAACTTTTGATGCTATTCATGACCTTATAATAGCACTTGAAAATTAGTTAAGACTCAAGGTTAGAGGAATTAGATGTGATAATGGGACTGAATTCAAGAATCAGCTTATGGATGACTTTTGTGCAGAGAAAGGAATTAAAAGAGAATTCAGTATTGCTAGAACTCCTCAGCAAAATGGAGTTGCATAAAGGAAGAATAGAACTTTGATAGAAGCAGCACGGACAATGCTTGTAGACTCCCAATTACCTGTTCCATTTTGGGCTGAAGCTGTAAGTGCTGCATGTTATGTGCTAAATAGAGTGTCAGTGACAAAACCTCAGATGAAGACCCCTTATGAGTTACTCATGGGAAAGAAGCCAAATATAAAGTTTATGAAACCTTTTGGATGTCCCCTGACTATCTTAAACATTGCTGATAATTTGGGAGAATTTGATGGTAAATCAGAAGGATACTTATTGGGTTATTGTACAAATAGCAAAGGATTCAGAGTGTACAATAGGGCTACCAAGAAGGTTCAAGAATGTCTTCATGTTAAATTTCTAGAAGAACAAGAAAATCAAAAAGGTAAAGGTCCTGATTGGATGTTTGATCTTGATTTAATATCTTCATCTATGAACTATGTACCTGTCAGAGAAGAAAATCAAGTTGTTCTTAATGAAGAAGAGTTACAATACATTGTTCATGGAGTTAACATAAGATCTGAAGATGCTTCTGATGAAGCATCCAATGATGAAAAGAAAAGTACTGCTGCACCTCAAGGTACTGTTGATCCTCAAAGTACTGTTCCACCAAAGAATGCAGTATCTGATGAAGACCAAGCTATCCAAGATGAACTTAATAGGATGCTTCTTCAAGAAACAATTGCAAAATCCTATGAAGATGATCAAAGGAGAGCTTATGAAGCAGAAAAAAAGAAGGCTAAAGGCACTGACAGTATTTTGCCTCAAAGTACTGATGATCCATTTGAAAGTACTTTTCAAATATTAGATACTTCAAATTAGAAGAATACTGATGATTTACATGATCCAACCATGCGTGCCTTAGAAGATACTGATGATGAGTTGGAACAAGAAGGCAGTTTCTCAGATTCTAATGAAGACCCTGACCTCACAAATTTGGAAGATAATCTTGAAGTTCCACCAACTCCTACTCTCAGAATTCACAAAGATCATCCTGTTAGTAAGATAATTGGACCTTCTAGTTCAGGAGTACTTACAAGAACTAAAGCTAAGAATATGTCTCAACAACATACTTCTCTACTTAGCTTTATATACAAGCAGAACAGGGTGAATCACAAGGATAAGAAATTGGGTTTATTTGCACTTTCTGTCTCAAGAAGAACCTAAAACAATCAAACAAGCATTAGCCAAAGAGAGTTGGGTTGAAGCTATGCAAGAAGAACTCTTACAGTTTAATCTTCAAGAAGTATGGGTACTATGTGATTTACCTGATGGTAAAAGGTTAATTGGAACAAAATGGGTTTTCAGAGTGAAAAGAGATGAAAGAGGGAATGTAATCAAGAATAAGGCAAGGTTAGTAGCTCAAGGATATAGACAAGAAGAAGGAGTAGATTATGATGAAGTATTTGCTCCTATGGCAAGGATTGAAGCCATAAGGCTATTTTTGGCTTTTGCATCTTATATGGGATTTCCTGTATATCAGATGGATGTTAAAAGTGCTTTTCTATATGGCACTATCACAGAGGAAGTTTATGTTAAACAGCCTCCTGGTTTTGAAGATCCTGCACATCCAAACAAAGTCTACAAGGTTATCAAGGCTCTATATGGTCTTCATCAAGCCCCAAGAGCATGGTAGACTCTCAAATTTTCTATTACAACATGGTTACAGGAGAGGTACTATTGACAAGACTTTGTTTATCAAAAGAGATTCGAAGGATATCATGCTTGTCCAAGTTTATGTAGATGATATTATTTTTGGTGCTACTAAGAAATCTATGGTGAAGGAATTTGAAGATCTTATGCAAAAAGAATTTCAGATGAGTTCAATGGGAGAATTAACATTCTTCTTGGGACTTCAAGTGCAACAATCTAGCAGTGGAATATTTATAAGTCAAGATAAGTATGTTGCAGATATTCTTAAGAGATTTAACTTCACAACTGTCAAGCCAGCTTCTACACCTGTTGATGCTAACAAGCCTTTGGGAAAAGATGAAGAAGGAGAAGATGTTGATGTCAAATTATATAGGACTATGATTGGATGTCTCATGTACTTAACTGCATCTAGGCCTGACATTACTTTTGCTGTGTGTTTATGTGCAAGACATCAAGTTAAACCCAAGGTATCACATTTGAATGCTGTCAAAAGGATCTTTAGGTACCTTAGGCAACAACCTAAGCTAGGATTGTGGTATCCTAGGGAGTCACCTTTTCATCTACAAGCCTTTTCAGATAGTGATTATGCTGGTGACAACTATGACAAAAGATCTATAACTGGAGGGTGTCAGTATCTTGGAAGTAGATTAGTCTCATGGCAATGCAAAAAGCAAACAATTACAGCAACATCTTTCACAGAAGCAGAGTATGTAGCTGCTTCAAGTTGTTGAGCACAAGTACTTTGGTTGCAAAATCAACTTTTGGATTATGGATTCAACTTCAAGAATACTCCTATCAACATTGATAATGAGAGTACCATTTGTATTGTGAAGAATCCAGTCTATCATTCCAAAACAAAGCACATTCAAATCAGACATCATTTTATCAGAGATTGCTATGAGCATAGGCTTATCAATGTGGTTAAAGTTCATACAGATGATAATGTAGCAGATCTAGTCACAAAAGGCTTTGATGTTTCAAGATTTACCTTTTTAGTTGTGAGTATTGGTATGATTAATAATTAAGCTATTATTGAGGGGAGGCATTAGTAGTTAGTCATTAGTTAAGGGGAGGCTACATGTATCATTCAAAAGATAAGGTTTTTTATTTATCATTTTCAAAGGGTTACATTCATTCTTCCAAAAGATATAGCCAACCATGACACAGACACAAATAGGAAACAAACACAACTACCACAAGCATCCTACACCAAACCTACCTATCCTACCCATCACACCCTACTCCATTGGCCTTTTTCCTTTACCCAAATAACTCTGCTTTCCCTTTTGAGCAGTCTTTCTTTTGTCATCAAAAGAAGCTTGCTTCCTTGGGCAAGCCAGGCCAAGAACTTGTTTGGGAGGTCTCTCTTTTCTTGGAGCAGGCCACTTCATATTCCTAATAGCTGATTCCAGGGCTTGGGTCAAGGCATTTGGGAGTTCATTTGCCAGAGATGAACTAGGAGCAGAAACAAACTTTTTCTTCTTGGGTTTTGGATTAGTAGTGCTTGCTGCATCTGCGATGGTAGAAGTTGATACATCCGGAGGAAAGTTGATGAGGCGAAAAATGATCCGTTTTTAGGGGGTCATTTAAGCCCGAATCCGAACTTATTTGATCAAATATTGCCCTAAATCGTTCCTTTTGTGATTTTAGGTGTTTGGAGAGTGAATTCTAGAAAAGAAGCCATTTTGGACGTTTTTGGAGCATAAAAGTGAAGAAAACGGCAAAGTACCAATTTTCCATGCTGAAGACACTAGGTGACGGCGTCAAGAGTTACACCCTGACAGCATCAGACATGAAGAATAAAATACCGTAGGTGGTGACAGCGTCAAAAGTCACCATGACGGCGTCAAAGTGCCAAGAATAAAATACCGTGGTTGGTGACGGCGTCACATAGGCCGTCATAAGTAGATCAAGGCCGTCCGAGGAAGTATTTGGCGGCGAGGTGACGGCGTCACATGGTTGTCTTGACGCCGTCAGCCCAGTTTTCCTATATATAGTTTTCTAGTTTTTTCATTAAAAAGAGAGAAGTTTTGGTGAAACCCTAAAGACGAATTTGGTGTATCTTTTACAGGTTTTTCAAGGGTTCCAAACCCTTGATACCTTGCATTGTAATTGAGATAAGTGTTCTTCCAATTCAATCAATATGTCTATGTGTTGGTTGTTTATATCTTGTTCTTGTCTCAATTCCACTATGTTAGGCTAGATCTCTTTTGTGTTTGCTTAGATCTAATGAAACCTAGATGTTGATTATGTGTTGATTACTTGTCTATTCTTGTTTTGGATGAATGATTTTATATGTTAGGCTTAAGAAAACTGGCAGATCTCCAAATGGTAACATGCTTGAACGTCTTAAGAAACATGAACCGAGGCATACTAGGTCTTTATTGGTTGTATTTAATGCATGAGCCACTGTTTACAATCCCTATAGTTGTGCTGGGTCATGGTGTAGGAGGAGATAAGAGCTCATAGAGTTGGGGAGTTATGTATGCCACCCCACGAATGGTATTAAGGAATACAATCCGTCATCCATACAAGTATAACAAGTAATTAACGTGTAAAAGATATCTAGGGAGTAGTGAAGTCTAAGTAAACACAATTTCTCCAAATACTGCTCACAACTTTGTAATAATTAGTTTATTTTCATTTTTATTATTTTATTTTGATTATATCTTAGTTTTGGGTTAGTTGAATAGCAACTAATTCCGCCCACTCTTCTAAAACCCGAGATTTTAATTGCTTTTATAAAAATATAAAAACACAAAAATAATCATCCCTCACCTTTAGAACTATTAATTAGGTTTTCTAATCCTAGCGACACTATTCCTAAACTGAACGATCAATCCCCCGGTACTTGTCACTATACTATACTACAACGATCAGGTACACTGCCTGGTGGGGGTTGTAAGCTTCTCGAGATCCCTCGAGAGGTAAAGCAAGGTGCGATTCCCACGCATCAAGTTTTTGGCACCGCAGCCTGGGGAATAGTTATTGTCTAGGTTAGGATTTCTTTTTATTAGGTCTACTTGCTAGATTCCTTTCTAGTAGGATTTTATTTTTATTTTTAAGTCTTCTTTAGTCTATCTTATTTCTTCATGCCTTTGTTCGTAACTCTTTACCATCCGACATCATGGAAGGTGGTAACATCTTTGAACCCGTCATCCCACCACAACAAAACCCACCATTAGAACCCCTTAGGCCCCGAACCTTAGGAGAGTATTCCCGACCTAGCCACCAAGGCTACCGAAACACCATTGAGCTCACCGGAGCCAATGTGACCCCCTTGCGATCCGACACCATCCGGTTGGTGCAAAGCGGATATGCATTCCATGGACTTCGTTCCGAAGATCCAAACCAACACCTTAAGGACTTCCTCAAAATCGTAGATTCCATAGACCTAGGTGTTGAAACTAGAGAGACTACCCGTTTACGCCTATTCCAATTCTCTCTATGGGATCAAGCTAGTCAATGGCTTGAGCGTTTACCCGCGGGATCCATCACCACATGGGATGATCTCACCACTCGTTTCCTTGCTCAATTTTTCCCACCGGGGAGAACTACTAAGCTTAGGAATGACATTTTGATGTTCCAACAACGTCAAAATGAATCTCTTTATGAAGCATGGACTCGTTTCAAGGACTTACTCCAAAAAGTCCCTCATCATGGCATAGATCCTTGGCTCCAAGTCCAAATCTTCTATGACCATATCGACATCTCCATGAGGCGAACCATTGACTAATCGGCCGGTGGTAAGCTACGTGATCTTAGTGCGGAACAATCATGGGAACTCATAGAAGATCTTGCTCTCTATGACAACGAAAGTTGGAATGATCCCCGTGATTTGAACAAAACGGTCAAGGCAATATCTTTGCCTTCGAACAATTCTAGCACTCCCGACCGTAGGATCATGGAACTTGAGGACCAAGTCAAGTTTCTCATGAAATCTTACGAAGCTCCGAAGCATTCAAGCCAAGTGAACAAAATCACTTCTTCATGCGAATTATGTAGTGGTCCCCATGACACTCGTGATTGTGTGGAACTCCCCGGAATAGCTTTTGCGGACTACGCATCCACGCGTACCGACGAAGCGGGAGATAAGTGGTACACTTTCAAGCCCGAGCCAAACACATACGGTGATTCGTACAACCCCTCTTGGAAAAATCACCCAAACCTTAGGTGGAAACAAAATCAACCCAATTCTTCCAATCCGCCTAATCGTTACCAACCAAACGGTCCACCATCCAACCGTACTTTCAACAACAATCCTTCTAACAACTATGGTAGTACCAACAATCTTGAAGGATTGATATCAAAATTCATGGCATCTCAAGAAGCTCGCATAGCTAGGTTCGAAACCGAATTCAACCAACAACAAACGGAGATGACCAACAAGATTGAAAACTTGTTGAAAGCCCTCAACAACCAAGCCTTAGTCACACCTAGGAAGGACACTAGGGACACCAATAGTGGAATCCAAATTAAGGACCCCTCATCATCCAAACATGTCCACTTTGTCAATGTTGTCACCATTAAGCCGATAGATAAGGAGATAGAGGAGAGTGACAAGGATGAAGTTAGAGTAGAAACCAATAGTAAGGATGAGAGTAGGGAAGTTGAGGTTAATAAGGATGAGGAATTAGAGGAGGTAGAGCCTATAGAAGAATACTTTGATAAGTTGCCAACCAAGGAAGAACGGGAATACCATAAGGATTTATTCGATAGTCCCGAGAAAACATATATCTTTGGCGACCCCCTTATCAAAATGGGAGACCCCTCTAACATTAACATCCCATGTAATATCGGGCACATGCATATATGGAAAGCTTACATCGACCTTAGATCCCCCGTGAACATCATGACTAGGACTTATTACAATTGGGTGATGAAGAAGCAACTCAATTTTAGGTTGATGCCCGGTAAGAATTGGATAAGTAATTTTGCAGGGAGAGTGAAGGGATTGCATGTAATTATAGGGAATCTTACCTATGAAATCGATTTTATGATAGTAGAAGATATTCGTACGGTGATAGATGCTTGCCTAAGTCAAGTAGTATTCGGAAAACCATTTGTTGAGGCCACTAGGATGAGTTATGATCCGACTTTAGGGATAGTTAGATTCAAGAAAGATAATGATGAGGTTGCCTATCAAATGCCCCACAAGATTGAACAATACCGCCTTCTCTCTAAATTCGAAAAAGAACACAAGAAAGCGGCATATTATAGGAATGAGGAGGATAGACGTAGAGGAGTAGAATATGTTAGAAATAGGATGCTTGGTTTCTACAAAGAGTGCTTGCAACTAGGTCCGGAATACAAAACTGGTTTAGAAGACGACCTAGAGAGTGGAACCAACGATGAAGTAACGTAGTAACCCATGACTTTGAGTCTAGCTACAAGACTCGTAAATAAAGAAAAGCACTTCTTGGGAGGCAACCCATGTTTTGTGTGATTTTATTTGTTTGATTGTTATTTGCTTCCGTATGCATGTTTTATTTTTATTGTTGGTTGATCATGTTTCTCAATTGAAATGTGGAAATACTTTACTATGTTGTTTGGCCTAGTCTTAACTTCAACCTAAAGGTATTTTTGCAAAAGATAAGTGTAAGGGGAAACCCCAAATATGTTTTTAAGAAACAAACTGATCATGATTCTCCACAATATTAAATGAACATGTATATTCGTATTTGTTAGAGTCAAATGCTTGTATTGAGTCATAATGAAGTTTTGCAGGATTTTCCAGGAAGTAGGACAAAGTTTTTCTAGAAATTTTCCAGAAACTTAACATAAGAATTTCTGCAGGTCCATTCTGACGGTGTCAGAGTATTCCTCTTGACGGAGTCAGGAGTTAAAAATCTGGAAATTTTACCGGTTTTGTTTTTCTAACGGAGTCTTATGGTTTTTGTGAATTATTAAGTTTTATAATCTCCAGGAAATCTGCAAACTTCATTCCACAAGCATTATATCTTACTTTGTTTTCTAGGATTTAGTAACTTATATAGGATGCCGCCGATTTTACGCGAGGTTGCCTTGTCTATTGTTGTCAGGATTTACAGGTTATGTATGACAAGAAGATGATTTATATTCTGGAAGGGAAGCTTTGATTGTTCATTTTCTTGGAGGAAGATCTAACCTGGCCAACCTATAATCCATACCGAGCGAATCAGGGGAGTACTTGATTTCATTCTCTTTACTTTTTCACTTTTACATTCTTTACTTGAACATTGGGGACAATGTTCATCTTAAGTGTAAGGGGAGGGTAAAAAGATGATACCTTACATATGCACTTTCGCTTGAGTTTGTTTTGTTTGATAGTAGATGTGTAATAAAACTATGAGAAATACTTGTTAGTGTAATTTTAGCGCCAAATTTAAAATTTTTTACAACATTTAGGAGTGAAACTTTAGCCATAGCAAGCGTCTCATGGATAGGAGGTTGTATGACTAGCACATAACCGTATATTCAGAAAAATTTTCCACCCAAAAATGTGAGGTTCGCCTTTAGATTTGATAGGAAAAGCATTCATTATTGGTGCTTATGAGTGTACCGGTAGCATTTAGATTCTAGAACTTGCGTTAGTGATGCATCCCGAGACCGCTAGTGAGACTACATTCGTGTGGTAGGATTTACTACATGATAAGAGGCATTAGGATTACCCTTGTGTTAAACCCGTATTACGATTACTTGACCATTTAAGTCATATTACTTGACTAGTTAAGTCAACTAATTTTTCCCACACCCTTAGCGTTGTACTCATTTTTAGTACACGAAACACCTAGTACACCCCTCCGAGCCTATCTTTTCGTTTCTAACTTTAAGCATTTTACTTAAAGGAAGAATTTGTTACACCCCACTTAAATGTACACCCAAATCGCCTTAGCCTTCCGTGTATGCGCTCATTTTTAGTGCATTATTGTTATTTGTTAAACCCTAAGTTAACTTTCTAATTGATTACATGGTTGCTAAGTCGAGTCATATCCTTGTACATATTGTTTTGGGACGATTGGGACTCATGGGTAAGTACTTATTTTATGGAGTAATGGGGAAGAACATCATATTATTACCCCCATATGTACGTTAATCTTAAAAGTGCTCCAAGTGTTTTGATTTTCTTAATTCGAGTCATTAGATTAGTTAAATGTAAAGTATGTAAAGATTCAAGTGTAAGGGGAATGCTCATACCCCTATGATGTATTATTTTGGATGGTAGGGTAAGAGTGTATGAAAAAAAAAAAAAAAAAAAAAAAAAAAATTCAAAAAAATCAAGAAAAAGAAAAAGAAAAAAAAAATAAATAGAAAAAAAAGAAAAAAAAAACATACGGACTACCATCCCGTTTTTATTCTATGTTCATTTTATGTTTTTGTTATTTTTCATTTATTAGCTTAAGTCGAGTCTAGTCTTGGCTTAGCAACGCCATCTTGTACATGTAATTAACCAAGATTGTTAACTCGCCACCAGTAAAACTTCCTTTATCCAACAAAACCGTGTAATTCATATCCCTATACCTAACGTTACAACCCTTTAAAAGACCTCTTTGATAGTTTATCCTAGGTGCTTACGCCATGTGGTGGAGGTTTGATCCTTTCCCAAGCCTATGGTAATCTATTTTGCTATGACAGGTAGTGAGAGATATCATCCATTTCCATAATGTTATATTACTTTATTACACCCGAGAGATGTGAGTATCTAAACACTATTTGTGAGGTGCTTGTGTATGACCTCCGTGCTTGTCTATTGGTCTTTAGTGGAACGATTATTTGTTGTAATTACTTTTATATTAGTGTTAAATGACCCCTAACTTGTCTTTTGAGTAGAATAAAAGCTCATTTGCTTGAGGACAAGCAAATCTCAAGTGTAAGGGTATATGATGAGGCAAAAAATGATCCGTTTTTAGGGGGTCATTTAAGCCCGAATCCGAACTTATTTGATCAAATATTGCCCTAAATCGTTCCTTTTGTGATTTTAGGTGTTTGGAGAGTGAATTCTGGAAAAGAAGCCATTTTGGACGTTTTTGGAGCATAAAAGTGAAGAAAACGGCAAAGTACCAATTTTCCATGCTGAAGACACTAGGTGACGGCGTCAAGAGTTACACCCTGACGGTGTCAGACATGAAGAATAAAATACCGTAGGTGGTGACGGCGTCAAAAGTCACCATGACGGCGTCAAAGTGCCAAGAATAAAATACCGTGGTTGGTGACGGCGTCACATAGGCCGTCATAAGTAGATCAAGGCCGTCCGAGGAAGTATTTGGCGGCGAGGTGACGGCGTCACATGGTTGTCTTGACGCCGTCAGCCCAGTTTTCCTATATATAGTTTTCTAGTTTTTTCATTAAAAAGAGAGAAGTTTTGGTGAAACCCTAAAGACGAATTTGGTGTATCTTTTACAGGTTTTTCAAGGGTTCCAAACCCTTGATACCTTGCATTGTAATTGAGATAAGTGTTCTTCCAATTCAATCAATATGTCTATGTGTTGGTTGTTTATATCTTGTTCTTGTCTCAATTCCACTATGCTAGGCTAGATCTCTTTTGTGTTTGCTTAGATCTAATGAAACCTAGATGTTGATTATGTGTTGATTACTTGTCTATTCTTGTTTTGGATGAATGATTTTATATGTTAGGCTTAAGAAAACTGGCAGATCTCCAAATGGTAACATGCTTGAACGTCTTAAGAAACATGAACCGAGGCGTACTAGGTCTTTATTGGTTGTATTTAATGCATGAGCCACTGTTTACAATCCCTATAGTTGTGCTGGGTCATGGTGTAGGAGGAGATAAGAGCTCATAGAGTTGGGGAGTTATGTATGCCACCCCACGAATGGTATTAAGGAATACAATCCGTCATCCATACAAGTATAACAAGTAATTAACGTGTAAAAGATATCTAGGGAGTAGTGAAGTCTAAGTAAACACAATTTCTCCAAATACTGCTCACAACTTTGTAATAATTAGTTTATTTTCATTTTTATTATTTTATTTTGATTATATCTTAGTTTTGGGTTAGTTGAATAGCAACTAATTCCGCCCACTCTTCTAAAACCCGAGATTTTAATTGCTTTTATAAAAATATAAAAACACAAAAATAATCATCCCTCACCTTTAGAACTATTAATTAGGTTTTCTAATCCTAGCGACACTATTCCTAAGCTGAACGATCAATCCCCCGGTACTTGTCACTATACTATACTACAACGATCAGGTACACTGCCTGGTGGGGGTTGTAAGCTTCTCGAGATCCCTCGAGAGGTAAAGCATGGTGCGATTCCCACACATCAAAAGTACCCACTCCATCCTGCATCATCATCAAAGTCAGAGTCAGAATAGTAGATGATCTCTGAGTCTGTGGAGCCATCTGAATCAGAAGAGATGTACACCAATGGGAAGTGACTCATGTTGTTCATTAGGGTTTTTGTGGTTATATTGCAAGTGTTGATGAAAGAGATGTGTTGGTGGAAAGTTACTTTTATAGGCAAGGAAAGGTATAAGGGTAATTAATGAAGTTCATTGAATTCTACTTTCCTTGGTAGCTTTGGGAATTAATTTGGAAAGGTATTAATTATCTCGGGTTGACTTTCAAAGATATTTTGGTCAAACAGTCAACACTAAAGATATTTTGATTGGAAAGTACTTTATTCAACGTACTACTTTCTTTTGCAACTTAACGTACTGCTCCATATTCTATGGAAAGTACTGCTTGGTGATATGAAGGGTACGCTGACGTGTCAGGATACTGTTCCAACGGTCAAAAATACGGGTAACAAACTTTCGAAAGATATGGGGAAGATAACTTCCAAAAATAACGGTAAAATAATTAATTAACCGTGATTCTTTGTATATTATCCCTTTTTACTCATATCTTTTTCATATTTATACTCCCGTATTCATTCACAATTCTCATTCATCAAATCCACCAAAATCATCAATGATTACCATTCTTCTTTTCCAATCATAATTGCAATGGCACACCGACCCACCATCACCAAACACCACATGATTGTAATCCTTGAGAAAACACAAAGGAACATTGACTTTCATGGAATCATTGATTTTCTCACCGGAACCGCTATCAATTACTCACTCTTAGTAAACCCAGAGATTATTGGACCTTGGATATAGGCGTTTTGGGCCATGGCTAGGGCTGAGATAGAAGATGGAGAGGATGTTATTCATGCTACAGTTGCTGGGAGAGCTATTCGTGTTACTGAGGCAACAATCAGGGAAGTTTTCGATGGATCTAAACACCTTGAACTGTGTTAGATTGATACTTTGAGTTATATCACTAAGTATGCGGAATCTACTTAGTAATACTTAGAAGTATGATTGTGAATGAAACAGTTATTAATGAATGAGAACAAACAGTAAGCTCCAATATTATAATAATAATAATAATAATACGAGTGATCTTTGTATCACTAGGGTTACACCTTGAAGCTCTAGAAAACGTATATCAAACCTTTAACCTAGGACCTCCTTTTATAGCACAAGGAGTCCTCTTCTACAAGATAAGTATAACTCTAATAGAATAAGATATACACAAGATCTATTCTATATTTATCTTTACACGTTTCCTAACAATTATCTTAACAGCAGTGGTAATATATGTACTAGCAGTGGTAATGTGTTTCCACTGCAAGTGCATTCTTCATCAGTTGTAATATCTTCACTAATCGTGGTAACTGTTAGTATAATTCCCAACAATCCTCCCCTAAACTTACGATTAATATGTAAATCAATAAGTTTCTTCAAGTAATAAGTAAACATGAGGATATGGGAATTCTTCCAAACACTTATCTTCTTCCTCTTAATTCCTTATCAGCTCTCACACTTTGATCATAGATCCTTTGCAGCAAATCTTCTACGACTTCACTTCTTTCCCAACATCTAAGCTTTACTGACATCATCACAGTTAAAACTCCAGCTCTCAATGGATATTCTTTCTCAGCAAGCGTAAACACATTAACTCCATCTTGAGTAGAAAGATGATGTACAGCACTTGATTCATAAAATTTCCACAAAGTATTCATGTTGTGAGCTTCAAATCTCCAATGTCTGTCACTTGGGTCAGGTTCATATAATCTTCTGAAGTGAACCCATAATTCCTTAGCCTTGACATCAACAAGTTCATCCTTCTTGAACTGATCTTGAACAATCCTCCACAAAGTATCCAAGTCTTCTCTATCACAAGATCTAACAATATCTTCAAAGTCTCTGCAAATACTTGTGATATTTCCAGTTCTGATAATCTTCCAAGCAACTCCAAAATCATCAGAATAGATTTCCCAACCAACTACTGGATATTTTGTTTGTAAAGGTTCAATGTTAAGCACACCAGTCTCTATAAACATCATATTAGTAACTTGTTCTTCTGTCAACTTGCTAGCACCTTCTTCTGCTTGAGATGACTCCTGAGTCTTCAATTTCTTTGCATCTTTGGATCCAAGACTCACTCCTGACCTTTTTGGCTTCATCACTACATGTTCTTTATCCATAGGAATGAAATTACTATCTTGTCTTTTAATCCTGTAGTAAATACCTTCAATTTGATCATGTGACATTCCTTTGAACTAGGTCATCTTCATATTGCCAACATGACAACAAAAAAGTCTTCATCTCAGCAATAATCTGTGCCTTTGTAAGTTGCCTTGGCTTCTTTTGACCTTTTCTTACATCTCCAATAATATCATCAAGAGCCTGCTGATTCTTCATTTGAATGAAATCTTTCAGTTGAGCAGACCTTTGTTCTTCATTTAAGGTTGTATTTGCAATGAGTTCAATAGCTTTCTTTCTGATCACTGGATCATGATCAATCATGAACTCAATTTCTTCCTCTGTAGGCACATAAGTAAACATAGGAGGTTTCTCATGCAATACAGTTGGTGGAACAACTGAAAGTGGTTCTGCCATTACTGTTTCCAATTTGTCCAACCTCTTTGCTTCCATAAAACTAGCAATTTCATCTTCCTCTTGCTTTTTCTTCTTTGCAATCTCAGCTTCTGCTAATTGCTCTGCCATTCTTGCATCAAAATCTATCTGAGCTTGATCTTTCTTAGAAATCTTCCTTGTTAGCTCTTGTTCTGTGCCAGTCACAACTGCTTTACCTTTAACTGTTCTTATTCTGGCAGCTTCTTCCTCTACAGTGGTAACATCTTGACTAGCAGTGGGAACATTTTCACTTGTAGTGGGAATATCTTGACTTACAGTGGGAACTTGTTCTGCAGTAGTGGAAATTGGTAGAGTAGTTCCAACTGTATCATCAAAATCAAAATCAGCATCAGCATCCAAACCATAATCTTCTCCAAAATCTATCTTCCTCCCCTTAGTTTCAGCATCTGTTTTCCTCCCCTGTTTGGAAGAATCTCCCAAATCTTCACTGAAACCTGCAGAGAACTCATCCTGTGGTGAAGATGAAGAAGAAAACACAACTTTTGCAGATCTTTTCTTCTTGAGACTCTCAACTTCAGTCTGTAATCTTTGAATCTCTGCCTTCATCTGATTCAGCTCTGTGGCATGAGTTTGTTTGGTATGTGCCAGATCTTTTTCCAGAGCTTGAACCTACTTGACTAATTTTGTACATAATTCCATCAATTCAGTTAGTTGCACACTGCCCTCAACACTTCCAACTGTGTTACCTGTTGGGAGAGGTGAATCATGGGGCATTGATTCAGACTCTTCTCTAGTAGGACTAGGAGGAAGCCTTGAACCACCACTGCTTGTCCCTAAACCAAAAGGTTCAGCAACATGCAATGTTGAGATGAGAGAAGTTGGCTGTTTATGCCTTCTCCCATAAGTGTGAGTTACTGCAGGGGTATGGTGAATTGGTGGAACAACAATAGTGGGTGTGTGTTGGGATACAACTGGGATAGTTGCATCTTCACCCTGTACATGTGAAATCTTTTCAAGCATTTGAGGAAAAAGTGGATGAACCTCCCAATTCCAAAGTTCTGAAGCCTTACACATGTTTTGAAAAACTTTTGGCTTAAGACAGGAGGTTTCATAAATTCTATTGTGAGGTTGCAGTTGAAATTCATTTAACACTGCTTGCACAAACCTTGGATACATCAAAAATTTATATGAACTCTTTACATTGTCTTTCATATGATTGAAAATAAACTTTGAAAAATTGAAAGTCCTATCAGTAGCCAAACAAACCAATGGATAAGCCATGGTTGATGCAAATTGTTCACAAGATGTTTTCTTAGGACTTAGGCAATGTAAAAGAGTGTGAATTAAAAATCTCCAATGGGGACAAAAACATCCTTTTCTAAAAGTTACTTTTTGTTCAGATGTATCATACCCCATGGAAGCAATATTTTTGAAAATATCTGAATTGGGTAATGTGATGATACCATTGAGATCATCCAATTGGAGAACTCTCCTCAAGGAGGACTCAGTAACATCAATAGTTACCCCATCCACTGTGGCTCTAAGAGCTTCCACAGTTTCGTGTATGTCTCCCTGTTTAAGAGTTATGGACTCCACAGTGTTCCAGAACTGTTTGATATAAGAGACATAGATTGTGGGATTAATAGTTAAAGCATACTTTATATGGGTTGTATTAAGAAAATCCACAATTTGATGAAAAACAGGGCCACTCTTCTCGTTTGACTTTTGTAGGTAGGCCACTTGGTTGTGCTCCTCGAAAAATTTTAGAATCGCCATGATATTTGTGAAAAGAAGATAAAAGTGTTAGTAATCAAAGATAAAAAGCAAGCCGTATGATGATCAATTTATACTAATAGGGTTTGAGGAGTTCGCGTAATGGGAATTATCTTTAGAAAGATTTATCTTTGGAAAAGAATAAATTAAAATAGGTAAGAAGATAATTCACAAAAATTTACCCTATTAATAAGGAAAGACGGTTATATTCACAACGGCTAGTAAAAAATAGATTACTGACACAACAGTTGTAACGGCTAGTACACCAGTGGAAAAATTTACTCTTACAGTGGTAACTAGTGAACTAGCAGTGGTAAAATTTTCACAAAATATCAAAGAGCAGTGATAAGTAAAACATGTAAATTTGTTGCTCTTATCATAGTTTTTAGCAAACTATCAGCTATCAACGGATTTAATATGTCTTTACCATGAGCCGTTTGCTATGGACTAGCCAACTCTTCATCACTTGGAGTATGGTGAGTTGATATCCATATAGTTTTTGGTAAACTATCAACCATAAACGGATTTGTTAAGTCTTTACCAGGAGCCGTTTGCTCTGGACTAGTTGATTCTTATGTTGATAAGACATGGTGAATCAATAACCATTTGTTGTGTGTCTTTGATACACACCTTATAACTCCAATGACTCCAACAATATGGGTTGTATGCTGCAGAATAAGGAACACCCAACTTAACCCATAAAAATTAACCCAAAGTAACTTTTTAACCAAGTTACTATTCACAAAAATATCTTCCAAAAGTCAACCTGATAATAACCAAATTTATTCCTCCAACCTACCAAAACAGGTGAGAGTAAATATCCTTCATTAATTAGAATTCGACCTTGACTTTGCATATAAAAGGGGGCTCAATAACCTTTAGTTTTCATCAACACTTATCTTCAATAACACAAACCCTACATCAACACAATGAGCTGGTTTCCAATTGTCTACATATCCTCAGATGATTCATCTGATGAGGAGATTAGCTATTGCTCAAATTTAGAGGAACCTTCTACTGGGTGGAGTGATTACTTTCCTCCAAGTGCTGCCACATCTACATCATCCAACATGAAATCCAAAAAGACTGTAGCTTCTCCTGCTCCATCCCTGGAGTTCTATTCCAGTTCTTCCTCTGATGATGATGATCCAACCTTCAATCTTTCTAAAGAACTTCCAAAAGCCCTCACTACAGCATTAAAGACTGCCATAAGCAACATGAAGTGGCCTGCTGTTGAGAAGCCTGCACAAGCACCAAAGCCTCCCAAGCAAGTTCTGGGCCTTGCTTGTCGAAGAAAGCAAATTTCTTTTGATGACAAGAGAAAGAGAGCTTCCAAAGGCAAGCATGATTATGAGGGAAAGGGGAAGAAACCTATGGAGTAGTTGTGCTGAAGGTTTAGATGTTAGTTTGTTGGTTTATGTTTTGTGATGTTTTCTTTTCTGGTGACAATGTTTTCAGAATGGTTGTAATGTACTTTCTTTGACATCAATAAAAGTACTTTTTCCTTTTTCTGTTATCACCAATCTTTCCACTGTTGTATGACTATTTCCACTGTGCTTAAATTTCTCTGCATACAAGTTAGTAGAAAAACCATACATATCTATACAAACAATATTAGTACCTAAAAACTATCCTGCAATACTGAAAAAAATATTAGACATCAAAGATTTATGGATTGAGCATTCCAATACCTGTTACCAAGTACTGAAACCTACCCACATCAAGCCCTTTTGTGAATAAATCAGCATAATTGTCATCAGTATGGATTTTGACAACATTAATAAGCTTTTTCTCAAAACAATCTCTGATAAAATGATGTCTAATTTGAATATGTTTAGTTTTTGTGTGCTGCACAGGATTTTTAATTATGAATATAGTACTACTATTGTCTATATATATAATGTTGTTCATGAAATTGTACCCATAATCCAATAATTGATTATGAAGCCATAAGATCTGAGCACAACAACTAGCAACAGCTACATATTCTGCTTCAGTGGTTGAAGTAGCTACCATAGTTTGCTTCTTGCACTGTCATGACACCAATCTACATCCAAGAAATTGACATCCTCCTGTGGTTGACCTTCTATCCAAACTTGCACCAGCATAGTCACTATCTGAGTATGTAATCAATTCCATAGGAGATTCTCGTGGATACCATAATCCTAGATTAGGATATGTCTTCAAATACCTAAAAATCTTCTCAACTACTATCATATGTGATGTCTTTGGAGTCACTTGAAATCTTGCACAAGCACATACAGCAAACATAATGTCTGGCCTTGATGAAGTAAGATACATCAAAGAACCAATCATAGATCTGTAAGTATGCACATCAACATCAGCACCACTAGCATTTTTCAACAATAGATGAGTGGTCTTATCAGCAGGGGTATTTGAAGGTTTTGCATCAGTAAACTTGAACTTCCTAATAATCTCAGTCACATATTTGTCTTGACAGATAAAGATGCCTTCTTTACTCTGTTGTACTTGCAGCCCCAAAAAGAATGTAAGTTCTCCCATAGAACTCATTTGAAGTTCATCTTTCATCAGCTTTTTAAACTCTTTGCACATCTCTTGTTTTGTAGACCCAAAGATAATGTCATCAACATATACTTGAACAAGTAGAATATCACCCTTGTCTTTCTTGATGAACAGAGTTTGATCAATCTTGCCTCTATGAAACCCATTATTCAACAAATAAGTAGCTAAGGTTTCATACTACTTCCTTGGAGCCTGATGTAAGCCATAAAGAGCCTTAACCACTTTATACACTTTATTTGGGTGTTGAGGATCTTCAAAGCCTGGAGGTTGAGAGACATAGACCTCCTCATCAATTGTACCATACATGAAGGCACTCTTAACATCCATTTTATAGACAGTAAAGCCCATAAAGGATGCATAGGCTAGAAACAGTCTAATAGCCTCAATCCTTGCAACAGGAGAAAAAAATTCCTCATAGTCAATACCCTCCTCTTGAGTGTATCCTTGAGCAACCAATCTAGCTTTGTTCTTGATTACTATACCTCTTTCATCTTTCTTGTTTCTGAAATCCCATTTTGTACCAATGACCTTCATACCATCAGGCAGATCACAAAGAACCCAAACCTTTTGAAGTTTAAACTGCAACAGCTCCTCTTGCATAGCTTCAACCCAACTAGATTCTTCTAAAGCCATATATACATTTTTAGGCTCCACTTGTGAGAGAAAACAGAAAAACAAACATTCATTCTTTCTCCTATGCTTCTTGGACTCATAAACTTCACTAATGAACCCATGAATATCATCTTTCTTTCTTTGTCTTCTAGTCTTCACACCTGATTGTAGCTCACCAATAACATTGTCAAGTGGATGCACTTTGTGAATTGAAGTCTGTGATGTGCTAGGAATATCATATGTTGTTGGCATGTTTGAGATCTCAACATCATCACTGGGTGATTCCTGAGATGAACTGTCCACATTTGGACTGTCAGTGGAAACTTTTGGTGTAGCAGTGGGAATTGAGTTACCACTGCTAGCAGGAATTTCTTTATTCAGAACATCAAAATTCACTCCATCTGCATCACTTTTCTTTTCAGAATTATCAACAAAGTCCCAAAGTGGCATAACAATTTGATCTTTATCATCTTTGCAAGTTTCATCTTCATCAATGAATTCTTCTGAATCTTCAAGATCTTTGTCTCCTGTACTTGAAGTAAGAGGTACATAATTCATTGTATTAGATAATGTTTGAAGATCAAATAGCCATTCTGGTCCTGAACCTGCCATGTTAGCTTTATTTTCAAGAAACTCAACATGCAAATTCTCTTCAATCTTCTTTGTTCTTAGGTTATAGACTCTAAAAGCCTTGCTAACCATAGAATATCCAACAAAGAAGCCTTCATCAGACTTTTCTTCAAATTTACCCAGATGATCAATGGTATTGAGAATAGTAACATGACATCCAAATGGCCTCATAAATTCCAAAGTTGGGGGTCTTCCTCTGAATAGCTCATAAGGTGTCTTGTTCTTTGTTTTAACCACTAAAACCCTGTTCTGAATGTAACAAGCAGTGTTAACTGCTTCAGTCCAAAAATTCACTGGTAGCTTTGAATCAGCTAACATGGTTCTAGCAGCCTCAATTAGTGTTCTGTTTCTTCTTTCAGCAACTCCATTTTGTTGAGGAGTTCTTGCAACACTAAATTCTCTCTTAATACCTTTGTCTCTGCAGAAATCATCCATAACTTTGTTCTTGAATTCTGTCCTATTGTCACACCTGATGATCTTGATCTTATTTTCAACTTGATTTTCAACTTCAGTGATGAATGTCTTAAGGATGCTAGTGGTCTCATCCTTGGTTCTTAAAAAGAAAACCCATGTGAATCTACTAAAGTCATCAGTCACAACAAGACAATACTTCTTCAAATTGATGCTGCTCACAGATGTAGGACCAAACAAGTCCATATGCAGCATGAAAAGTGGATGATCAATAGAATTGTATGCCTTGGTCTTGCATGAAGCTTTGTGTTGCTTTCCTTTGAGACAGGCAACACATGTTTGGTCATTTTCAAATCTTTTCTCTGGTAAACCTCTGACTAGACCATCTTTCACAATCTTGTTAATGGTATTGAAATTAACATGACCAAGTCTTCTGTGCCAAAGCATGGATTCATCCAAAGTGGCTTTTGCAAGCAAGCAAGTAAGATCATTATTAGCCACTATGTTCTTCATGTCAATGCTATATAGATTGCCTTTTCTAGGGATTGTAAGCAAAATTTCACTTTCATCAGGAAGCTTATAATCCTTAGATAAGATATAGCATTCATCTTCTATGAATAGAACTTTATGCTTCTTGTCACACATCTGTGACACACTGAAAAGGTTGTACTTGAGTTCTTTCACATAATGCACATTCTCAAAGTCCAAATTTCCAGCCTTGATTGTTCCTTTGCCAGAAACTTTGCCACCAATTCCTCCTCCAAAGCTGACAAATTGTCCATCATATGGTTTAAAATCTGAAAGATAGGACATATTGCCAGTCATGTGCCTGGAACATCCACTGTCTGAGTATCCTTGATCATCTTTTGTCTTTGAATGTTCCTGCACACAAAATAAAGGAATTAGTTCCTTTTGGGGACCCAAGCCATAAATGACTTGGATCTGCCTCGTGTATCAATATAATTATATCTGTCAAAGGTCATTGATACACCATTGGGATTGTTTGAGGTGATGGTTCCTTTTGGTTTCCATTCCCAACGTGCTGAGGCCTTAACGGCATTTCCCACATTTACCCTTTTATTGTTCACATAACCACCAGTGGAAACTTTTGGCCTTGCAGTGGTAACTGCTGGTTTAGCAGTGGAAACTGCTGGTTTTGAAATTTTGGGTACCCACTTGTGATTATTGTAATCTTTCTTTTCAAAATTGGTCTTTTTCCATGTTTGAGTAGATTTAGCAAAAGTAGTAACAGGGGACTTAGGGTAAACTCTATTTTTATTTCTAGCAGTGGCAACTACTGGTCTAGCAGTGGAAATTGGTTTTATGCCAGAGTTAAGCAAAACAGACATGGGAATCATCTTGCTAAGTGGATTTGGGTGAGTTAAGTTATTAGCATTATATCCATTCACCCTAGTATTCCCAAACACTTCCCTTCTACCAATGTGATAGTTACAATTATAAGACAGATGGTCAAAACTACCACATATATGACAGGGTTTGTTGTTGAACACAAAGTCACTACCAAATTGCCTAGATTTAACATGATTCCAACTCCTCATATTTCCCCTAGGAGTTGTTGACCTACTTCTGTACATCTCTGCATATCTAGTAGTGGGCCTAGTGAAATTAGGTTGTGTCCTAGGCTTCTCTTTGACAACATCAGGAATACTCTTTTTAACATCCAAATGTACATTCTCAGGAACACTAGGTTTAGACTCAACATTTAAACTTTCATCTTTAAGAGATGAGTCACTAGCACTATCAAATGTATCAACCTCAACCTGAACCTTTTCAATAACAGCTTCTTTAACAAATTTTGGTCCATAGGTCATTGTTGGTTCCTGGAATTCTTCTAATCCTGTGTGAGCTAAGTCAATGCCAGGAGGTGATGGAACACCTCTTAGAGGTGGTGGAACAGATTTGTATCCAACTCCTGATTTGGCTTTGTTCACAACTTGGGCTTCCCATATTTTGTCAATACACTTGGATTGGTGATCTAGTGTATTACAAGTTATCTGTATATTCTTATTAGCCCTTTTAACATTTTCTAGTTCTTCCCTAAGAACCTTGTTTACAGCAACCTGATAATCTAAGTCTCTTTTTAACACAGCAATATCATCATTGAACTTCGATTCATTTGCCCTATAATGCTCTATTTGAGTTTCTAAAACACCTAGACCTCTTTTATGATTTGCTAAGTTATAATTAGTATGATTTAACTCTAGCAATTGTTCATCATATTGTGCTTTAATCTTCTCATACTCTTTTAAGGCCTTACAAGTTTTAGAACAAGCATTA
This sequence comes from Artemisia argyi, assembly GCA_030686995.1. Lineage (NCBI taxonomy): Eukaryota > Viridiplantae > Streptophyta > Magnoliopsida > Asterales > Asteraceae > Artemisia > Artemisia argyi. Next base: position 159,210,197 of record CM060679.1, read on the forward strand.
TTAATTTGTACCTCAGAGTCAGAAAAAGCCATTAGTGCAAGCTCAGTAGCAAGCATTGCAGACTCTGAATCATCATCTTCATCCTCAGCCATAAAGCTTCAATCATAGCTCATTCCATCAATAGCCAATAACCCCTTTGGCTCTTCAGTTGTAGGTTCTTTCTTCTTGTCCTGCTTATACCAAGTTGACCTGTTGTCAGGTTTCCTTGGTTTCCTGCATTCCCTGGCAAAGTGCCCCTTCTTATGACAATTATAGCACTCCACCTTCTTTTTGTCAAAACCTACTGTCTCATTGCCATTAATGGTAATCTTCCTTCCAGTTTTCTTCCAAAACTTCTTTGCCTTTAAGCTTAGTAATGCCACCTGCCATTTAATGTCCATCTCCTCCATATCATCCTCATCAATTTGATCCAAATCCTCATGATTGAGAATTGAACCACCCATCTAACTTGATATAAAGGCATAGAAGGTAGAATCACTAAGTCCTGCAATCTGCCTTTTTGAACTAGAAGTGGAAACACCTCCACTACCAGTGGAAACAACAATGTTAGCATTATCATCATCACTATCACTTTCTCCATCTGAACTATCATCAACAGATGATTATATGAGTGCTACACTTCTTGAACCTATGCTTAGTTTGCTAGCTTTCTTCAATCTTTGTTCAATAACCTTGAAGTTATTGTACAAATCATTAAGTTTCATACTCTCCAAATCTGGCTTATCTTCCCACACTGCAACATTGGTTCCAAACTCAGAGGGTAATCTTCTTAAGAACTTTAGATTGAGGTCTTCCCTTTCTACCTCAATTCCAAAAATAGTGAGTTGAGTAACAATCTTTTGTAGCCTTGTGAAGATGCTATCAATAGATTCATTACTTGTTGAACCAAAGTTTTCATAAGTCTGTTTCAGCAGGGTCTTCTGAGTCTTCTTGGTGGAATCATTACCACCAAAAACATTACAGATCTCCTCAAACAGAGTCTTTGCAGTCTTGTACTTGCTGAATGCTAGAACTTGATCTCTGGGAAGGGTCATCAGCAACAAACCTCTGGCCTTCAGATCATTCTTCATCTGAAGTCTTTCATCATTTGTAACAAGTCCAGTGTTAACCTTTATGATGAGGCGAAAAATGATCCGTTTTTAGGGGGTCATTTAAGCCCGAATCCGAATTTATTTGATCAAATATTGCCCTAAATCGTTCCTTTTGTGATTTTAGGTGTTTGGAGAGTGAATTCTGGAAAAGAGGCTATTTTGGACGTTTTTGGAGCATAAAGTGAAGAAAACGACAAAGTACCAAAAATCCAAGCTGGAAATACAAGGTGACGGCGTCAAGGGTTTGCTCTTGACGGCGTCAGACATGAAGAATAAATTACCGTAGCTGGTGACGGCGTCAGATGGAGTTATGACGGCGTCAAAGTGGCCAAGAATAATTTACCGTGGGTGGTGACGGCGTCACATAGGCCGTCACGATTTTATCTAGGGCGTCCGAGGAAGTGTATGGCGGCGAGTTGACGGCGTCAGATTTAACTCTTGACGCCGTCAGGACGATTTTCCTATATATAGTTTTCTAGTTTTTTCATTAAAGAGAGAGAAGTTTTGGTGAAACCCTAAAGACGATTTTGGTGCCTCTTTTACAGGTTTTTCAAGGGTTCCAAACACTTGAGACCTTGCATTGTAATTGAGATAAGTATACTCTTAATTCAATCAATATGTCTATGTGTTGGTTGTCTATCTTTTGTTCTTATCTTAATTCTACTATGCTAGGCTAAATTTCCTTTGTGTTTGCTTAGATCTAATGAAACCTAGATGTTGATTATGTGTTGATTACTTGTCTATTCTTGTCTTGAATGAATGATATTATATGTTAGGCTTAAGAAAACTTGCAGATCTCCAAATGGTAACATGCTTGAACGTCTTAAGAAACATGAACCGAGGCGTACTAGGTCTTTATTGGTTGTATTTAATGCATGAGCCACTGTTTACAATCCCTATAGTTGTGCTGGGTCATGGTGTAGGAGGAGATAAGAGCTCATAGAGTTGGGGAGTTATGTATGCCACTCCACGAATGGTATTAAGGAATACAACCCGTCATTCATACAAGTGTAACAAGTAATTAACATGTAAAAGATATCTAGGGAGTAATGAAGTCTAAGTAAACACAATTTCTCCAATTACTGCTCACAACCTTAGTTTAATTAGTTTAATTTCATTTTTATTATTTTATTTTGATTGCATCTTAGCTTTGGGTTAGTTGAATAGCAACTAATTCCGCCCAATCTTCCAAAACCCGAGATTTTATTTGCTTTCATAAAAATATAAAAATACAAAAATAATCATCTTCCATCTCTAGAACTATTAATTAGGCTTTCTAATCCTAGCGACACTATTCCTAAGCTGAACGATCAATCCCCCGGTACTTGTCACTATACTATACTACAACGATCAGGTACACTGCCTGGTGGGGGTTGTAAGCCTCGCGAGATCCCTCGAGAGGTAAAAGCAAGGTGCGATTCCCACGCATCAAGTTTTTGGCGCCGCAGCCCGGGGAATAGTTATTGTCTAGGTTAGGATTTCTTTTTATTAGGTCTACTTGCTAGATTCCTTTCTAGTAAGATTTTATTTTTATTTTTAGGTCTTCTTTAGTCTATCTTATTTCTTCGTGCTTTTGTTCGTAACTCTTTACCATCCGACATCATGGAAGGTGGTAACATCTTTGAACCCATCATCCCACCACAACAAAACCCACCATTAGAACCCCTTAGGCCCCGAACCTTAGGAGAGTATTCCCGACCTAGCCACCAAGGCTACCGAAACACCATTGAGCTCACCGGAGCCAATGTGACCCCCTTGCGATCCGACACCATCCGGTTGGTGCAAAGCGGATGTGCATTCCATGGACTTCGTTCCGAAGATCCAAACCAACACCTTAAGGACTTCCTCAAAATCGTAGATTCCATAGACCTAGGTGTTGAAACTAGAGAGACTACCCGTTTACGCCTATTCCAATTCTCTCTACGGGATCAAGCTAGTCAATGGCTTGAGCGTTTACCCGCGGGATCCATCACCACATGGGATGATCTCACCACTCATTTCCTTGCTCAATTTTTCCCACCGGGGAGAACTACTAAACTTAGGAATGACATCTTGATGTTCCAACAACGTCAAAATGAATCTCTTTATGAAGCATGGACTCGTTTCAAGGACTTACTCCAAAAAGTCCCTCATCATGGCATAGATTTGTGGATCCAAGTCCAAATTTTTTATGACCATATCGATATCCCCACGAGGCGAACCATTGACCAATCGGCCGGTGGTAAGCTACGTGATCTTAGTGCGGAACAATCATGGGAACTCATAGAAGATCTTGCTCTCTATGACAACGAAAGTTGGAATGATCCCCGTGATTTGAACAAAACGGTCAAGGCAATATCTTTGCCTTCGAATAATTCAAGCACTCCCGACCGTAGGATCATGGAACTTGAGGACCAAGTCAAGTTTCTCATGAAATCTTACGAAGCTCCGAAGCATTCAAGCCAAGTGAACAAAATCACTTCTTCATGCGAATTATGTAGTGGTCCCCATGACACTCGTGATTGTGTGGAACTCCCCGGAACAGCTTTTGCGGACTACGCATCCACGCGTACCGACGAAGCGGGAGATAAGTGGTACACTTTCAAGCCCGAGCCAAACACATACGGTGATTCATATAACCCCTCATGGAAAAATCACCCAAACCTTAGGTGGAAACAAAATCAACCAAATTCATCCAACCCACCTAATCGTTACCAATCAAACGGTCCACCATCCAACCGTATCTTCAACAACAATCCTTCTAACAACTATGGTAGTACCAACAATCTTGAAGGATTGATGTCGAAATTTATGGCATCTCAAGAAGCTCGCATAGCTAGGTTTGAAACCGAATTCAACCAACAACAAACGGAGATGGCCAACAAAATCGACAACTTGTTGAAAGCCCTCAACAACCAAACATTAGCCACACCTAGGAAGGACACTAGGGACACCAATAGTGGAATCCAAGCTAAGGACCCCTCATCATCCAAACATGTCCACTTTGTCAATGTTGTCACTATTAAGCCGATAGATAGGGAAATAGAGGAGAGTGACAAAGATGAAGTTAGAGTAGAAGCCAATAGTGAGGATGAGAGTAGGAAAGTTGAGGTTAATAAAGATGAGGAATTAGAGGAGGTAGAACCTATAAAGGAATATTTTGATAAGTTGCCAACCAAGGAAGAACGGGAATACCATAAGTATTTATTCGATAGTCCCGAAACAACATATATCTTTGGCGATCCCCTGATCAAAATGGGAGACCCCTCTAACATTAACATCCCATGCAATATCGGGCACATGCATGTATGGAAAGCTTACATAGACCTTAGATCCCCCGTGAACATCATGTCTAGGACTTATTACAATTGGGTGATGAAGAAGCAACTCAATTTTAGGATAATGCCCGGTAAAAGTTGGATAAGTAATTTTGCGGGAAGAGTGAAGGGATTGCATGTCATTATAGGGAATCTCACCTATGAGATTGATTTTATGATAGTTGAAGACATTCGTCCGGTGATAGATGCTTGCCTAAGTCAAGTAGTATTCGGGAAGCCATTTGTTGAGGCCACTAGGATGAGTTATGATCCGACATTAGGGATAGTTAGATTCAAGGAAGAGAATGATGAGGTTGCTTATCAAATGCCCTACGAGATTGAGCAATACCGCCTTCTCTCTAATTTCGAAAAGGAACATAAGCAAGCGGCTTATTATAGGAATGAGGAGGATAGACGTAGAGGAGTAGAGTATGTTAGAAATAGGATGCTTGGTTTCTACAAAGAGTGCTTACAACTAGGTCCAGAATACAAAACTGGTTTAGAAGATGACCTAGAGAATGGAACCAATGATGAAATCACGTAGTAACCCACAACTTTGAGTCTAGCTACAAGACTCGTAAATAAAGAAAAGCGCTTCTTGGGAGGCAACCCATGTTTTGTGTGATTTTATTTGTTTGATTGTTATTTGCTTCCGTATGCATGTTTTATTTTTATTGTTGGTTGATCATGTTTCTCAATTAAAATGTGGAAATACTTTATTATGTTGTTTAGCCTAGTCTTAACTTCAACCTAAAGGTATTTTTGCAAAAGATAAGTGTAAGGGGAAACCCCAAATATTTTTTTTTTAAGAAACAAACCGATCATGATTCTCCACAATATTTAATGAACATGTGTATTCGTATTGTTAGAGTCAAATGCTTGTATTGAGTCATAATGTAGTTTTGCAGGATTTTCCAGGAAGTAGGACAAAGTTTTTCCAGAAATTTTCCGGAAACTTAACATAAAGATTTCTACAGGTTCATTCTGACGGCGTCAGGCAATTGCTCTTGACGGCGTCAGGAGTCAAAAATCTGGAAATTTTACCGATTTTGTTTTTCTAACGGAGTCTTATAAGTTTTTGTGAATTATTAAGTTTTATAATCTCCAGGAAATCTGCAAACTTCATTCCACAAGCATTATATCTTATTTTGTTTTCTAGGATTTAGTAACTTATATAGGATGCCGCCGATTTTACGCGAGGTTGCCTTGTCTACTTTTGTCAGGATTTACAGGTTATTTGAGACAAGAAGATGATTTATATTCTGAAAGGGAAGCTTTGATTGTTCGTTTTCTTGGAGGAAGATTTAACCTGGCCAACCTAAAATCCATACCGAGCGAATCAGGGGAGTATTTGAATTCATTCTCTTTACTTTTAACTTTTACATTCTTTACTTGAACATTGGGGACAATGTTCATCTTAAGTGTAAGGGGAGGGTAAAAAGATGATACCTTACATATGCACTTTCGCTTGAGTTTGTTTTGTTTGATAGTAGATGAGTAATAAAACTACGAGAAATACTTGTTAGTGTAATTTTAGCGCCAAATTTAAAATTTTTTACAACATTTAGGAGTGAAACTTTAGCCATAGCAAGCGTCTCATGGATAGGAGGTTGTATGACTAGCACATAACCGTATATTCAGAAAAATTTTCCACCCAAAAATGTGAGGTTCGCCTTTAGATTTGATAGGAAAAGCATTTATTATTGGTGCTTATGAGTGTACCGGTAGCATTTAGATTCTAGAACTTGCGTTAGTGATGCATCCCGAGACCGCTAGTGAGACTACATTCGTGTAGTAGGATTTACTACATGATAAGAGGCATTAGGATCACCCTTGTGTTAAACCCGTATTACGATTACTTGACCATTTAAGTCATATTACTTGGCTAGTTAAGTCAACTAATTTTTCCCACACCCTTAGCGTTGTACTCATTTTTATTACACGATACCCCTAGTACACCCCTCCGAGCCTATCTTTTCGTTTCTAACTTTAAGCATCTTACTTAAAGGAAGAATTTGTTACACCCCACTTAAATGTACACCCAAATCGCCTTAGCCTTCCGTGTATGCGCTCATTTTTAGTGCATTATTGTTATTTGTTAAACCCTAAGTTAACTTTCTAATTGATTACATGGTTGCTAAGTCGAGTCATATCCTTGTACATATTGTTTTGGGACGATTGGGACTCATGGGTAAGTACTTATTTTATGGAGTAATGGGGAAGAACAACACTTATTACCCCCATATGTACGTTAATCTTAAAAGTGCTCCAAGTGTTTTGATTTTCTTAATTCGAGTCATTAGAATAGTTAATTGTAAAGTATGTAAAGATTCAAGTGTAAGGGGAATTCTCATCCCCTATGATGTATTATTTCGGATGGTAGGGTAAGAGTGTATGAAAAAAAAAAAAAAAAAAAAAAAAAAAAAAAAAAAAAATCGAAAAAGAAAAAAAAAAAAAAAAAATAGAAAAGAAGGAGAGAAAAAACATACGGACTACCATCCCGTTTTCATTCTATGTTTATTTTATGTTTTTGTTATTTTTCATTTATTAGCTTAAGTCGAGTCTAGTCTTGGCTTAGCAACGCCATCTTGTACATGTAATTAACTAAGATTGTTAACTCGCCATCAGTAAAATCCCCTTTATCCAACAAAACCGTGTGATTCATATCCCTACACCTAACATTATAACCCTTTAAAAAGACCTCTTTGATAGTTTATCCTAGGTGCTTACGCCATGTGGTGGAGGTTTGATCCTTTCCCAAGCCTATGGTAATCTATTTTGCTATGACAGGTAGTGAGAGATATCTTCCATTTCCATAATGTTATATTACTTTATTACACCCGAGAGATGTGAGTATCTAAACACTATTTGTGAGGTGCTTGTGTATGATCTCCGTGCTTGTCTATTGGTCTTTAGTGGAACGATTATTTGTTGTAATTACTTTTATATTAGTGTTAAATGACCCCTAACTTGTCTTTTGAGTAGAATAAAAGCTCATTTGCTTGAGGACAAGCAAATCTCAAGTGTAAGGGTATATGATGAGGCGAAAAATGATCCGTTTTTAGGGGGTCATTTAAGCCCGAATCCGAATTTATTTGATCAAATATTGCCCTAAATCGTTCCTTTTGTGATTTTAGGTGTTTGGAGAGTGAATTCTAGAAAAGAGGCTATTTTGGACGTTTTTGGAGCATAAAGTGAAGAAAACGACAAAGTACCAAAAATCCAAGCTGGAAATACAAGGTGACGGCGTCAAGGGTTTGCTCTTGACGGCGTCAGACATGAAGAATAAATTACCGTAGCTGGTGACGGCGTCAGATGGAGTTATGACGGCGTCAAAGTGGCCAAGAATAATTTACCGTGGGTGGTGACGGCGTCACATAGGCCGTCACGATTTTATCTAGGGCGTCCGAGGAAGTGTATGGCGGCGAGTTGACGGCGTCAGATTTAACTCTTGACGCCGTCAGGACGATTTTCCTATATATAGTTTTCTAGTTTTTTCATTAAAGAGAGAGAAGTTTTGGTGAAACCCTAAAGACGATTTTGGTGCCTCTTTTACAGGTTTTTCAAGGGTTCCAAACCCTTGAGACCTTGCATTGTAATTGAGATAAGTATACTCTTAATTCAATCAATATGTCTATGTGTTGGTTGTCTATCTTTTGTTCTTATCTTAATTCTACTATGCTAGGCTAAATTTCCTTTGTGTTTGCTTAGATCTAATGAAACCTAGATGTTGATTATGTGTTGATTACTTATCTATTCTTGTCTTGAATGAATGATATTATATGTTAGGCTTAAGAAAACTGGCAGATCTCCAAATGGTAACATGCTTGAACGTCTTAAGAAACATGAACCGAGGCGTACTAGGTCTTTATTGGTTGTATTTAATGCATGAGCCACTGTTTACAATCCCTATAGTTGTGCTGGGTCATGGTGTAGGAGGAGATAAGAGCTCATAGAGTTGGGGAGTTATGTATGCCACTCCACGAATGGTATTAAGGAATACAACCCGTCATTCATACAAGTGTAACAAGTAATTAACATGTAAAAGATATCTAGGGAGTAATGAAGTCTAAGTAAACACAATTTCTCCAATTACTGCTCACAACCTTAGTTTAATTAGTTTAATTTCATTTTTATTATTTTATTTTGATTGCATCTTAGCTTTGGGTTAGTTGAATAGCAACTAATTCCGCCCAATCTTCCAAAACCCGAGATTTTATTTGCTTTCATAAAAATATAAAAATACAAAAATAATCATCTTCCATCTCTAGAACTATTAATTAGGCTTTCTAATCCTAGCGACACTATTCCTAAGCTGAACGATCAATCCCCCGGTACTTGTCACTATACTATACTACAACGATCAGGTACACTGCCTGGTGGGGGTTGTAAGCCTCGCGAGATCCCTCGAGAGGTAAAGCAAGGTGCGATTCCCACGCATCACTTTACTACCTCCTTGCCACCAACCATCTCTGAAGTAGTACCAGGTTTGAAGGAATTTCCAACCATAATGATCTCCCATAGAGTATAGTCTTGTACCATAAAGAATTGTTCGATCATTAGCCTCCACATCTCATAGTCATTCAACTTAAGCTTGGGAAGCTTAGCAGCAATGTTTGATTGACTGGTTTCTGTCTCCATTGATTCTTCTGAGTGAACTTGGGGTCTTCTAAATCAAGGTATCAAAGCCTGGCTCTGATACCACTTGATGGATCTAAACACCTTGAACTGTGTTAGATTGATACTTTGAGTTATATCACTAAGTATGCGGAATCTGCTTAGTAATACTTAGAAGTATGATTGTGAATGAAACAGTTATTAATGAATGAGAACAAACAGTAAGCTCCAATATTATTAATAATAATAATACGAGTGATCTTTGTATCACTAGGGTTACACCTTGAAGCTCTAGAAAACGTATATCAAACCTTTAACCTAGGACCTCCTTTTATAGCACAAGGAGTCCTCTTCTACAAGATAAGTATAACTCTAATAGAATAAGATATACACAAGATCTATTCTATATTTATCTTTACACGTTTCCTAACAATTATCTTAACAGCAGTGGTAATATATGTACTAGCAGTGGTAATGTATTTCCACTGCAAGTGCATTCTTCATCAATTGTAATATCTTCACTAAAAGTGGTAACTGTTAGTATAATTCCTAACAGTTTTGCTATTTGATGATGAGGGAGGCTCTGTTTTGTTTGCTAAACAAGCAGTTTGGGATGTACTGAAAGACATTGGGTATGAAGGTCCTTTGAACAGGATTACTTTTCAGAAAGCAATGGTAAGTCCTCATTGGAAGTATCTTATTCATGTTTTACTTCATTGCTTAAGTCCAAAAAGTACTGTTTGGGATCAATTTGTACATGCCACAGCTTCTACATTAGTTGGACTAGTTACAAATCAGCCATTCAACTTTTCTTATATGATCCTTGATGGTATGATTTCCCATATTAAGGCTGGATCACCTTTTCTTATGTATCCTAGATTTGTTCAACTTATCTTAGAGAATCCACTTGATGGGATACCCAAACCTCAGGATTATGTACCTACTATTAGGATGCCACCAAAGGTGTTTACCTTTATGTCTCACAAGGGAGTTAATTTTTCGGGTACCAATACACCTCTTAATGCTTATATGTTAGAGGTAGCACAGGCTGTTAGGGATGATGTTGATAATGCTAGTGGTTCTGCTAATTCTGATAATGCTAACCAATCTGATCATTCTGAGCATTCTGCATCAGTACATACACCTACACCACCACTTGCTTCACCACAGCCTGATGACTTGAGTGAAAGAACTCCCTCAGTCTCTGTTTCTAGGGAAAAACCTATTTCTGCTGAAGGTACTTCTCCACAAAGTACTTCTTTACATGGTACTGCTCCAGAGCATACTCCAGTACCTTCTCCCAATGATTATATTTCCACAGGTGGGTTTCAAACACCTAGAGGAGATGAGGGAATTGAAGGACCTTTGGATAATTATGCTTTGACTAGAGAGTTAGTGAGGATGAAGAAAGCTATGGCTGATCAGACTACAGAAATAAAAAGGTTAAGGAACAAGTTCAGAAGGTTAAAAAGGTTTGTGTGGCCTCTTGTACAGAACTTTAGGCTTTATGTGAAAGAAAAGAAACAATCTCAAAAGAAAAAGTCTAAATCCGCCAAGAAAGCTTCTAAGTCTAAGAAGAGGCATAAGAAGTCATCATCTTTCAAATTGGGGAGGAATCAAGATGATAATTTGAATGAAGATGATGCTGGGGTTCAATATTCAGAAGATGCTCACCTTTGGCACTATCCAGAAGAACCTTTGAACTTTGTGCCAGAGAAAAAGATTGAAGAGGATGTGAATATTGTACAAGAAGAAGCTGTTGAGCAAGATGCTGAAGAACAAAATATTCAAAGCACTCACAATCAAAGTACTGATGTTCAAAGTACTGTTGATGAAAGTACTGGACTGCAAGGTACTGATGTGCAAGGTACTGCTGCTATGAATATTGATGGAATTGGAACTTCTACAGCTGAACCTTGTACAAAGAATTTTGAAGATGAAGCTGGTCCTTCCAATCCTATACAACAAGAAGAAGTCAAGGAGCATACAGTAAGTGATGATGAGACTATAGCTCAGATTATGCTGAATTTGGATAGACCTTCAGGAGGTATAAATATTTCTGAGCCTACACAACAAGTTTCTGAATCTTCTTCTGAATCTGAAGAATTAGATCCCAAAGACAAAGGTAAAGGGATCATGAAGCAAAAGAATATTAAGAAGAAAAAGAAGAAGTTTACTCTTGCACAACTAAGAGAAATAGAAGTAGCAAATGATGAAGATATTGCTAGACAACAACAAGCTGTGTATGATGCAGAATACTTGGAAGAGATAAAGAAGCCTGTCACAAGAAAACCTATGACTATTGCTCAAGAAAGAAATTGGATGATTAGTTTCTTGAAAGGAAGAGGATACAAGAATCTACAAAAATTGAGATATCCAGAAGTGAAAGCTCTATGGGATGAAGTACAAGTCTATCAAGAAAGAGTTAGAAAGCTTTGTACCCATGGATGTTGATAAGGAGAAGAAGTTAGAAGATATAAGGAAAGAACATGCTGAGAAAAGAAAATTGAAGAGGAAGAAAGCAGTTCAAGATGATCAATTGTCAAAGAGACTTAAAATGATTCATGAAGATACAATTGATGAACTGAGGAATTATTTCAGAGTGGCTGATTTTGAGAATAAGAAAACAGAAGACTCTGGAAAGAAATCAAAGATTATCTCATTCTCTGTGGTTGAATCAAAAGAAGGGAATTATCTTATGTTCAACAGAGAAGATGGAAGCTTCACAGTATTTAATATGTTATGGGATGTTCTGCATTTAATTAACAGAGAAGATCTATATGATTTATACTTGCAAGTGCAGACATACTATGAGGATATTGAAGCAATTGGAGTGGAATTAATCTTACTTGGAGATTTGATAATCATCTGGGAAACAGAAGAAACAAGTGTTGATACTCTGTGGAATGATCAAGAAAATTGGGAAATTACAAGATGGAGATTCTTTGAGTCATCAAGAGTTCATTCACTTGAGATGGAAGATGGTACCATGATTCACACGCTTGCTGAAAGAAGATATCCTCTGATAAGAGAAATTATGCTCAGGATGTTGGATCATGGAATGGAGCTTGAGGATGAAAATGATGTAGCTTTTATGGTGATTAAGCTATTTATCAGGTGGACTAAATCAGAAGAATAATATTGCGAACTACTAGTATGATTTGTTTTGTAAAATGAGTATTTTTCAAAGTACTGCAAGACAAACAGTTCTTTATCAAAGTACTGCTTGCTGCATAAAAACTAGTATAAGTCCTTTGTAAAATAAAAGTAAAAGTTTTTGATGTTTAAGATAAAGTAAATAAATGGATTTGAAGAGAAAAACATGGTGTTAGTACTTGTACTACACAAAAAATGGTAATCAATTCACCATGTTTAACAGACAAGAAAGAGTTTGACTCATCATGAGGGTACGACTCTGATGTGATAATCAAATCCGTTTTTAGTTGATAATTTACTAAAAATTGTATGGTATTCAACTCACCATATCTGTAAAAGTGAAGAGTTGGCTAGCCCACAAGAGAATAGCTTGTGGTAAAGGCTGTGGAAAAACCATTTATGGTAATTAGTTCACCATTGTTGAGATCAAAGAACTAACTAGTCCAAAAGCAAACGGCTATTGGTAAAGACTACTCAAATCCGTTGATAGCTGATGCTTTGCTAAAAATCATATGGTTATCAATGTACCATGGTTGTTCTAACCTAAACATTGGCTACTCTAGAGTTAATGGCTTTGGTAAAGAGACATCAAAATCCATTAAAAGTTCAATGATTCACCTCTCACAGAAGTTAACACATCTGGAAGTGATGAGAACAGTATGAAACTTTAAAAAGATTTGATGTACACTTTGTCAAAAAGTTGTTGAGTTGCTGAAAAGATGATGATCAAGAGCACTTTGACATACAGGATTCAAAAGAGTTAAAGAAACCATTTTCTTGAATGATAAAGATTTTGAAGATCCAAGAAAGTGAAGAAACTTGAAATCAAGCAAGTGGAGTTCAAGTTAGGGGAGGATTGTTGGGATATGAAGTCAAAGTACTGCTCAAGAGTCAACATGCTGATCAAGGTCAAAGTACTGCTGTTTATTGGAGATTATTCAAAGTACTTCGAAGAACAAGGACTTAAGTGCAATATTGTTTAAAGGATTATTATGTAATATTGTATGAATATTCTAGAATTAGTTAGGGATAATTAATTGTTGTTCAAGTAGATAATGTAAACCGACTTAAGGTTATCTATATAAGGAGCCTTATGATGGTATTAGGGATATAAGTTTTAGATGAAGTCATACAAAGTTTCTTAGAGTTTCAAAAAAACGATTTTTAGAGAAAGTTTGGGATTGTTAGTAAACCTGTAATTAGAGAGGCAGGTTTAAGAGTTGTTTTAATATTAACAAAGTTCTTCTTAGCTTTGTGTTAGTAGATTCCGCATACTTTACAAAGTAATATCATAGTTTCAATATTAACTGTTTTGAGTTATTCAAGATTGTTAAAACCTTACAAGCTACAAAGTAGTTTGGTCAGAGTATATCGATCCAATAGATTCTATAGACCTTGATGTTACAACTAGAGAGTCGACCCGATTACGCCTATTCCAATTCTCTCTACGTGATCAAGCTAGTCAATAACTTGAACGTTTACCCACGGGATCCATCACCTCATGGGATGATCTCACCACTCGTTTCCTTGCTCAATTTTTCCCACCGGGGAGAACTACCAAGCTTAGAAATGATATCTTGATGTTCTAACAACGTCAAGGTGAAACTCTATATGAAGCATGGACTCGTTTCAAGGACTTACTCCAAAAAGTCCCTCATCATGGTATAGATCTTTGGCTTCAAGTCCAAATCTTCTATGACCATATCGATCTCTCCACAAGGCGAACAATTGACCAATCTGCCGGTGGCAAGCTACGTGATCTAAGTGCGGAAGAATCATGGGAACTCATAGAAGATCTTGCTCTCTATAACAACGAAAGTTGGAATGATCCCCATGATTTGAATAAAACGGTCAAGGAAATATCTTTGCCTTCGAACAATTCTAGCACTCCCGACCGTAGGATCATGGAACTTGAAGACCAAGTCAAGGTTCTCATGAGATCTTACGAAGCTCCTAAGCCTTCAAGCCAAGTGAACAAAATCACTTCTTCGTGTAGATTGTGTAATGGCCATCATGAAACTCATAACTGCATGGAACTTCCAAAACATGCTTTTAAGGAATTCACATCGTCACGCGTTGATAAAAAGGATAGAGAGCTCACCACTAATCAAGGTCCTCGAAACTTTGACGAGGCCTATAATGCATGGAAGGATAAACCAAATTTCAAAGGATACCAAACTCAGAGCATATCCTTCAATGATTCTCCTCCACTCGAATGGTCCGAGCATTTTCCATCACAGAACACTCCTAGGCAAAGCTATGAAGATGCCTTGTGAAAGTTCATTCTCTCTCAAGAATTACAGCTTTCCACGCTCGAGACCCGATTTAGACAACAGCAAGCCGATATGAATGACAAGATTTGTAATCTGTTAACCGCTATTAAAGAGCACGCTGTTAGTAAACCGATTCAGGCTGAAGAGGTCAAATCTGTCACTGTCATGAATCAGCCAACCTCTCCTGTGAAAATAAAAAGTCTTAGTGAACTCTTTAAACATCTGTCACCAAAGGTAAAGGACGTTAGGGACCATGTTAACCCCCTAGGACCAATCCATTTTGTGAATACTATCACCACAATATCTGCTCCTACACCTGACCAGAGACAACAACCAACTAAAAATAAGGGTCATGAAGTTAAGGATGAAACCTCAGGGTTAGACCACGAATTGGCCAAGAGCCCTGCCAACTCATTCGAGGACTCCGTCACACAACAGTCAGGCGAATTGGATGAAGCGAAAGAGAGATCAAAAGGGCACACAAATAATCCAGCAATTTCGGGTGAATCTATTATAGAGGAACTCGAGAAAAATTTGGTGGATATGACTATAGGGAGTAGAGATAGGATTAAGGGAAGCGACTCTGAAGTTTTTAAGTTTTCCTGCACTACTAGGAAGAAGCTCATAACCGATACTCACATAGATCCTAACCTCCCTATCAACATAATCCCCCTATCCCTTTACAACGAAACCTTGCCTGAACGTACCTCGTGTGAAAGAATCGATAACGCCGGGGTAATAAAAAATTTATCAGTTATGATTGGAGGATTCGTCTATAACATTGACCTCACCGTGGTCGATGACATAGACTCTGTCACTAATCTAACATTAACCAACCTTGTCCTTGGGAAACCATTTGTCAATGAATCGGGAGTAATCCTTGATGAGAAGGATGGTAGTGCATTATTCACCAATGGAGTCAGGAAGGTGATTTTTCGGAAGGGTAATGAGGAGGTGTATGAGTACCGCCCATCACTAGAAGGGAATATATGTGGATCAAAGGATGGGAGATCGGAGAGGATAAAGCGGCGTGATCCGAATAACCTCAAAATCCCTTGTATGATCGGTCACAAGTATTTCGATAATGTCTACATTAACGTGTTCCTACCTAAGAATTTTATGTCCCTATTCCATTATAACAATATTTGCAAATGAGGAATGATTTATAAAGGAGAAAATGTTGTTGGTAGAGATCATGAAATCCAGGTATTCATAGGAAATATGGCATTCACAATGGACTTTACGATCGTAGACAACATTGAGGACTATGTCGACCCAAGGTTGTCACAAGTTGTTTTCGGGGCGCCCTTTTGTGAAATCACTAACTTAATGGTTGACCACCGGAATGGAATCATGACTTTCACTGATGGAATTAGGAGGGTGTCATACCAAACGCCATACAAGAGGAAAGACCTCAAGGGAATTGATTGTGACGGGCTTGATAAGCTAGGTTCTCAACTTGTCTTATGTGATGAAGATGTTCGGAGAGGATGCAAAAACACGTTTGATTTATCATGTGGATTCTTTAAGGATGTTAGTAAACTTGGATCCAAGTGTCGGGAAGATGTCTTTGAGTTTGAAGACCCAAAATGCCTGCACTATGAAAGCGATCCCGAGATTGGAGATGATCTAGAGAATGAGACCAACGATGAGGTCACATAATTGCCCATGACCTTGAGTCTAACTACAAGACTCGTAAAATAAAGAAAAGCGCTTCTTGGGAGGCAACCCATGTTTTGTGTGATTTTTAATTGTTTGATTGTTATTTGCTTCCGTATGCATGCTTTATTTTTATTGTTGGTAGATCATGTTTCAAAACAAAATTGTGAAAATGCTTTATTTTGTCGTTTAACTTCGTCTTAACTTCATATAAAGGTATTTTGCAAAAAGATAAGTGTAAGGGGAAACCCCAAATATGTTTTTAAGAACCGAAATTGATCATGATTCTCCACAATATTAAATGGAAATGTATATTAGTATTTGTTAGAGTCAAATGCTTGTATCGAGTCATAATGATGTTTTGCAGGATTTTCCAGGAAGTAGGACATAAGTTTTTCCAGAAATTTTCTGAAAACTTAACGTAAAGATTTCTGCAGGTCACTTCTGACGGCGTCAGGAATAATTTCCTGACGGCGTCATGTGTAAAATTCTGGAAATTTTGCTACTTTTGTTTTTCTAACGGAATCTTAAAGTTTTTGTTAATTCTTTAGTTTTATAAACTCCAAGAAATCTGCAAACATTCATTCCACAAGCATTATATCTTACATTGCTTTCTAGGATTTGTTAGTATATATAGATTGCCGCCGATTTTACGCGAGGTTGCCTTTTTTGTTTTCTCAGGTTTAATAGGTTACATATGACAAGAAGATGATTTATTTTTCTGGAAGGGAAGCTTTGAATGTTCATTTTCTTTGAGGAAGATCTAACCTTGTTACCACACTATCCACACCGAACGAATCAGGGGAGTATTTGATTTCATTCTTTTACCTATTTCACTTTTACATTCTTTAATTGAACATTGGGGACAATGTTCATCCTAAGTGTAAGGGGAGGGTAAATGATGATACCTTATAGGATACAATTGCACTTGAGTTTGTTTGTTTGATGGTAGGTGTGTAATAAAACTAAGAGAAATACTTGTTGGTGTAATTTTAGCGCCAAATTTAAAATTTTTTACAACATTTAGGAGTGAAACTTTAGCCTTAGCAAGCGTCTCATGGATAGGAGTCGTATGACTAGCACAAAACCGTACCATTCAGAAAAATTTTCCACCCAAATACGTGAGGTTCGCCTTTAGATTTGATAGGAAAAGCATTCACTATTAGTGCTTATGAGTGTACCGGTAGCATTTAGATTCTAGAACTTGCGTTAGTGATGCATCCCGAGACCGCTGGTGAGACTACATTCGTGTAGTATGATTTACTACATGATAAGAGGCATTAGGATCACCCTTGTATTAAAACCATATCATAATTACTTGACCATTTAAGTCATATTACTTGGCTAGTAAAGTCAACTAATTTTTCCCACACCTTAGCGTTGTACTCATTTTTAGTACACGAAACCCCTAGTACACCCCTCCGATCCTATCTTTTTGTTTCTAACTTTAAGCATCTTACTTAAAGGAAGAATTTGTTACAACCCACTTAAATGTACACCCAAATCGCCTTAGCCTTCCGTGTATGCACTCATCTTTAGTGCATTATTGTTATTTGTTTAAACCCTTAGTTAATTATCTAATTGATTACATGGTTGCTAAGTCGAGTCATATCTTGTACATATTGTTTTGGGACGATTGGGACTCATGGGTAAAGTACTTATGTTATGGAGTAATGGGGAAGAACATCATTTATCACCCCCCATATGTGCATTAATCTTAAAAGTACTCCAAGTGTTTTGATTATCTTAATTCGAGTCGTTAGACTAGTTTATTGTAAAGTGTTGGATCGATATGCTCTGACCAAACTAGTTTGTGGCTTGTAAGGTTATTAACAATATTGAATAAACTCAACACTATTAATATTGAAACACTGTTTTGACCTTGTAAAGTATGCGGAATCTACTAACCCAAAGCTTAAGAAGAACTTTTATATTAAACCAAACTTGAACCTGCTTTGTTACACAGATTCACTAACAATCCCTAACTTGACTAATATCGACTTCTCTAACTTATATTTTTAACACATAAAAACACATTACGACTAATACCTCTTAAGGCACCTTTTATAGACACAAGGATATCCTTAAGTCGGTTTACAATACTTGAACGACAAGTAATTATCCCTAACTAATTCTAGAATATTCATACAATATTACATAATAATCCTTTAATCAATATTGCACTTAAGTCCTTATTCTCTTCGAAGTACTTTGAATAATCTTCAATATGTAGCAGTACTTTGACCATGTTTGACTTTGATCTTCAAGCAGCACTTTGACACAGCAGTACTTTGAAATACAGAAGTACCTTGATATTTATATCCCAACAATCCTCTCCTAACTTGAACTCTACTTGCTTGATTTCAAGTTTCTTTGTTATCTTTGATCTTCAATATCTTAATCATTCAGAAAGATTGGTTCTTTATCTCTTTATCTTTTATCTGTCTTGTGTGTCAAAGTACCCTTTATCAGCATCAGTTGATATCTTCTCAGCAATAAACCTTCACAGCTACTCATGAACATTTTGGCAAAATGTTCATCAAATCTTTTAAAGTTTCATACTATTCTCATCACTTCCAGGTGTGTAAACTCCTATGAGAGGTGAATCATTGAAAATTAATTGATTTTGATGTCTCTTTACCAAAGCCATTAACTCTGGAGTAGCCAATGTTTAGGTCAGAACAACCATGGTACATTGATAACCATATGATTTTTAGCAAATCATCAGCTATCAACGGATTTGAATAGTCTTTACCAAGAGCCGTTTGCTTTTGGACTAGTTAGTTCTTTGATCTCAACCATGGTGAACTAATTACCATAAATGGATTTTCCACAGCCTTTACCACAAGCCATTTTTCTTGTGGACTAGCCAACTCTTCACTTTTACAGATATGGTGAGTTGAAAACCATACAATTTTTAGTAAATTGTCAACTAAAAACGGATTTGATTATCACATTAGATCCATACCATCATGATGAGTCAAACTCTTTCTTGTCTGTTAAACATGGTGAGTTGATTACCATTTGTTGTGCAGTACAAATACTAACACCATGTTTTTTCTTCAAATTATTTTATTTACTTCACTTTAAACATCAATAACTTTTTATTTTATTTTACAAAGGACTTATACTGGTTTTATGCAGCAAGCAGTACTTTGATAAAGTACTGTTTGTCTTGCAGTACTTTTAAGAAAAATACTTATTATACAAAACAAATCATACCAGTACTTTGCAATATTATTCTTCAGATTTAGTCCACCTGATAAATAGCTTAATCACATTAAAAGCTACATTAGTTTCTTCTTCAAGCTCCATTCCATGATCCAACATCCTGACCATAATTTCTCTTATCAATGGATATCTTCTCTCAGCAAGCATGTGAATCATAGTACCATCTTCCATCTCAAGTGAATGAACTCCTGATGACTCAAAGAATCTCCATCTTGTAATTTTCCAATTTTCGATCTTGATCATTCCACAGAGTATCAACACTTGTTTCTTCTGTTTCCCAGATGGTTATCAAATCTCCAAGTAAGATTAATCCCACTCCTGTTGCTTCAATATCCTCATAGTATGTCTGCACTTGCAAGTATAAATCATATAGATCTTCTCTGGTAATTAAATGCATAACATCCCATAACATATTTAATACTGTGAAGCTTCCATATTCTCTGTTGAACATAAGATAATTCCCTTCTTTTGATTCAACCACAGAGAATGAGATCATCTTTGATTTCTTTCCAGAGTCTTCTGTTTTCTTATTCTCAAAATCAATCACTCTAAAATAATTCATCAGTTCATCAATTGTATCTTCATGTATCATTTTAAGTCTCTTTGACAATTGATCATCTTGAACTACTTTCTTCCTCTTCAATTTTCTTTTCTCAACTCGTTCTTTCCTTATATCTTCTAATTTCTTCTCCTTATCAGCATCCATGGGTACAAAACTTTCTAACTCTTTCTTGATAGACTCTTGTACTTCATCCCATAGAGCTTTCACTTCTGGATATCTCAATGTTTGTAAATTCTTGTATCCTCTTCCTTTCAAGAAACTAATCATCCAGTTTCTTTCTTGAGCAATTGTCAATGGCTTTCTTGTAATTGGCTTACTTATCTCTTTCAAATACTCTGCATCATACTCAGCTTGTTGCTTTCTAGCAATCTCTGCATCCTCTGCTATCTTTATTTCTCTAAGCTGTGCAAGAGTAAATTTATTCTTTTTCTTTTTAATCTTCTGCTTCATAATCCCTTTTCCTTTATCTTTTGGATCTAACTCTTCAGATTCAGAAGAAGATTCAGATACTTGTTGTGCAGGCTCAGAAATATGTATACCTTTTGAAGGTCTATCCAAATTGAGCATTATCTGAGCTATAGTCTCATTATCACTTGCAGTATGCTCCTTGACTTCTTCTTGCTGAATGGGATTTGAAGAACCATCTTCATCTTCAAAAATCTTTGTAGAAGGTCCAGCTGTAGAAGTTCCAATTCCATCAATATCCATAGCAGCAGTACCTTACACATCTGTATCTTGCAAACCAGTACTTTGTACAACAGTACTTTGAACATCTGCAGTATCTTCTAAATCAAATTCTTCTGTGTCTCCACTTTTAACAACAACATTCTCATCTACAAGATTAATTTGCTCTATCTCATCACTTTTTCTTTCACTAATGTCTTCAAAATCAGTTTGTTGTTGAGCAATGTTCTCACCTTCATCAGTCTTTTTCACTGGCACAAAGATTTCTTCAAGATAATTCCAAAAATGAGCATCTTCTGAATATTGAACCCCAGTATCATCTTCATTCAAATTATCGTCTTGATTCCTCCCCAATTTGAAAGATGATGACCTCCTGTGACTCCTCTTGGATTTAGAAGTTTTCTTTGCTGATTTAGACTTTTTCGTTTGGGATTGTTTCTTCTCTTTCACATAAAGCCGAAAATTCTTCACAAGTGGCCACACAAACTTCTTTAACCTTCTGAACTTCATTCTTAAACTCTTGATTTCTGCAGTCTGATCAGCCATAGCTTTCTTCATCCTCTCTAACTCTCTAGTCAAAGCATAATTATTCAAAGGACCTTCAAATCCCTCATCTCCTCCATGTGTTTAAAACCCACCTGTGGGAGTATAATCATTGGGAGAAGGTACTGGAGTATGCTCTGAAGCAGTACCTTGTAAAGAAGTACTTTGTGGAGAAGTACCTTCAGCAGAAATAGGTTTTTCCATAGAAACAGAAACTGAGGGAGTTCTTTCATTTAAGTCATCAGGCTGAGGTGAAACAATAGGTGGTGTAGGTGTATGGACTGATGCAAAATGCTCAAAATGATCAGATTGATCAGCATCATCAGAATTAGCAGAACCACTAGCATTATCAACATTATCCCTAACAGCCTGTGCTACCTCTAACATGTAAGTATTGAGAGGTGTATTGTTACCAGAAAAATTAACTCCCTTGTGAGACATAAAGGTAAACACCTTAGGTGGCATCCTAATAGTAGGTACATAATCCTGAGGCTTTTGTATCCTATCAAGTGGATTCTCTAAGATAAGTTGAACAAATCTAGGATACATCAGAAAAGGTGATCCAGCCTTAATATGTGTGATCATACCATCAAGGATCATGTAGGAAAAGTTGAAGGATTGATTGGTAATTAGGCCAACTAATGCAGAAGCTATGGCATGTCCAAATTGATCCCAAGCAGTACTTTTTGGACTTAAGCAATGAAGTAAAACATGAATAAGATACTTCCAATGAGGACTTACCATTGCTTTCTAAAAAGTAATCTTGTTCAAAGGTCCTTCATACCCAATATCTCTCAGTGCATCCCAAATAGCTTGTTTAGCAAACAAAACAGAGCCTCATTCATCGTCAAATAACAAAACCTCCCTGATTGTTGCTTCAGTAACACGAATAGCTCTTCCAGCAACTGTAGCATGAATAACATCCTCTCCATCTTCAATCTCAGCCCTAGCCGTGGTCCAAAACGCCTGTATCCAAGGTCCAATAATCTCTGGGTTGACTAAGAGTGAGTAATTGATGGTAGTGCCGGTGAGAAAATCAATAATTCCATGAAAGTCAATATTCCTCAGCGTTTTCTCAAGATTTGCAATCATGTTGTGTTTGTTGATGGTTGGTCGGTGTGCCTTTGTGATAATACGTTGAGAGAAGAGAAGTAATCGTTGATGATATTGGTGGGTTTGATGAATGAGAATGGCGAATGAATACGAGTGGATAAATAAGAAAAAGATATGAGTAAAAAGGGATAATATACAAAAAATCACGGTTAATTAATTATTTTACCATTATTTTTTGAAGTTATCTTCCCCATATCTTTCGAAAGTTTGTTACCCGCATTTTTTACCGTTGGAGCAGTATCCTGACACGTCAGCGTAGCCTTCATATCACCAAGCAGTACTTTCCATAGAATATGGAGCGGTACTTGCAGTTGTAAAACCAAGCAGTACGTTGAACAAAGTACTTTCCAATCAAAATATCTTTAGTTGACTGTTTGACCAAAATATCTTTGAAAGTCAACCCGAGGTAATTAATACCTTCCCAAATTAATTCCCAAAGCTACCAAGGCAAGTAGAATTCAATGAACTTCATTAATTACCCTTATACCTTTCCTTGCCTATAAAAGTAACTTTCCACCATCATACTTCTTTCATCAACACTTGCAATATAGCCACAAAAACCCTAGTGATAAACATGAGTCATTTCCCATTGGTGTACATCTCTTCTGATTCAGATGGCTCCACAGATTCAGAGATCAGCTACTATTCTAACTCTGACTTTGAGGATGATGCAGGATGGACTGGGTACCTTCCTCCTAATGTATCAACCTCATCAATGAGTGTAGCAACCTCTACCATTACTGATGCAGCAAGCACTACTAATCCAAAGCCCATGAAGAAAAAGTCTGTCCCTGCTCCTGGTTCATCTCTGGCCAATGAACTTCCACGTGCTTTGACCCAAGCCCTTGAATCAGCCATAAAGAATATGAAGTGGCCTGCTCCAAGAAAAGAGAGACTGATGAGGCAAAAAATGAACCGTTTTTAGGGGGTCATTTAAGCCGGAATTGGAATTTATTTGATCAAATATTGCCCTAAATCGTTCCTTTTGTGATTTTAGGTACTTTGGGAGTGAATTCTGGAAAAGGAAGCATTTTGGACGTTTTTGGAGCATAAAAGTGAAGAAAACGGTAAAGACTTAATTTTCCATGCTGGGAACAGTACCTGACGGCGTCAAGAAGGAAATTATGACGGCGTCAGGAGTAAAATCCAGGACGACCCAGAGAAAACCTGAAGGCGTCAGAAGAAGGGCGTCAAGAGTTATTTTGGTGACGGCCTGAAGATAGATTACACGTGACGGCGTCAAACCCAGATCTAGGCAGTCCGAGAACTTTATTGGTGGCGAGATGACGGCGTCAGAAATTTACTCTTGACGCCGTCACCTCACAAAATCTATATATACTTTTCTATTTTTCATTCATTAGAGGAGGAACTTGTGTGGAGAATACTAGGGTCGAACCTAATAAACCCTAGGTCGTTTGTAACAGTATTTTCAAGGGTTTTCACCCCTTGAAACCTTTCATGTTCAATTAAGATAAGTCCTCTTTCAATTCAATCAATATGTCTATGTGTTGTTTGAATATATCTTATGCTTGTCTTGATTATAACATGCAAGGCTAGATCTTTTGTGTGTTTGCTTAGATGTAATGAAACCTAGATGTTGATTATAGGTTGATTTCTTGTTTATAGTTGTAATGGATGAATGATTTCAATGTTAGGCTTAAGAAAACTGGCAGATCTCCATTGTGTAACTTGCTTGAACATCTTAAGAAACATGAACCGATGTGTACTAGGTTTTTATGGTTGTATTTAATGCATGAGCGAATTCTAGTGATCCCATGTTAGGAGCTTCTTAGCCGGCTCGACATAGGAGTGAAGTAGGAGCTTATAGAATTGAGGAAGTAAGTACGCCACCCCATGAATGGTATTATGGAATACAATCCATCATCCACACAACTGTAACAAGTAATTAACCTGTAAAAGATATCTAAGGAGTAGTGAAATCTAAGTAAACACCATTTTCCCACATATTGCTCACACCACTAGTTAATTTAGTTTATTTTCATTTCTATTATTTCATTTTGATTGCATCTTTAGTTATTGGGTTAGTTGACTAGCAACTAATTCCGCCCACTCTTCCAAAACCCGAGATTTTACTTGCTTTCATAAAAATATAAAAATACAAAAAGAATCATCCCTCACCTCTAGACCTAGTTCTTAGGCTTTCTAATCCTAGCGGCACTATTCCTGAGTTGAACGATCAATCCCCTGGTACTTGTCACTATACTATACTACAACGATCAGGTACACTGCCTGGTGGGGGTTGTAAGCTTCTCGAGATCCCTCGAGAGGTAAAGCCTGGTGCAATTCCCACGCATCAAGTTTTTGGCGCCGCAGCCCGGGGAATAGTTCTTTTCTAGGTTAGGATTTCTTTTTATTAGGTCTACTTGCTAGATTCCTTTCTAGTAAGATTTTTATTTTTATTTTTAGGTTTTCTTTAGTCTATCTCATTTCTTTGTGTCTTTGTTCGTAATTGATGAGTGATTAATCACACATCCTTTTTAGGCCTTAATTTAGACCAAAAATACCAAATACTAACAAAAAATGCCAAGAGAACGTATGCTTTTGTATTTGTGTATGTGCAGGTACGGATATGAGAAATATGAACAAAAACGATGCCAAAACCGACAAAAACGAGCACGAGAATGAAAAGTGTCAAAAGCCGAAGCCGGGGAAGTCAAATGGTCAAAGTCAAAGCTCAAAATGACAAAATCAACCTTGGAGTTTCATAAAGTTTCAAGAATAGTCCTTGGTGAAAGTTTGAAGAAATTTACAACATTGGTCCCTCATCTTTCAGAAATTGACAAAATTAGTCCCTCGAAGAAATAATTGAAGAAAAGTCAAAAGTAGTCCTTCATGAATTGAATAACGACAACAAAGACCCTTGGATTACAATTTGGATAAATGTCATTTTCAGCCCTCACACTTTTAAAAATTACAACATTGGTCCTTGTTTATTATTATTACCTAAACTTTATATAAACCGGATCAAATATAATAAACCCAAAATCCCACCAAGCCCAACCTTCCTAAAAGCCCATCCCATCCTACCCGGTCCACTCCCTTTACCTGAGTCAAACTACCAATAACCTGGTCAATACCCAAATAAATAAAAACACCCCCAAAACCTTTCCCGCCCCCTAATTCTTACCACAACCCAGATTTTACTGTAGCCTAAGAACCCTAATTTCACCACGCACTAAATTAACCCCAATTTAATAATAATTACCCAATCATGAGCCTTCTAGAAGCTGACAGCCATGACAGAGAATGTCAGGCATACATGGACCAATCATGAAGCACACGCAGGATCAAGGATGTCATATCAATCAATCCAAGGGACTATATTCACGCGTATGAATGAAGCTGAGATCAAGGGACAAGATTAAATGAAAGAAACACACTTCTGGAAGGATCATCTCAACCCTAGCAGGCTCAACCTCAGCTATATATACCCCCTCCCCTTAGTCATTAGGTGTGCCATTTTTCTGTAATGGTATGCTGTTAATTTTTACTTTGTATTGAATTTCTTTTATTAATGAAAAGTTTACTTTAGTTTTTTTTTAATTACTTGTCTTAATTCTAGTTACTTTAATTTACTGCTTATTTAGATAATTTGTTTTAGCTTATTGTTCCTCTTCTATTGTTTCTTCTTAATTCAGTATTACTTTTCAGCTTTATTCATTTATTGTTATTTAAAGTTTACATAAAAAAATAAAAATCAGAAAATACTAAAAAAAAAAAAATACAAAGTAGTTATAAAACAAGCTTCAATAAGCTTGAGTTTTGTTTATTCTGTTTCATATAAGCTCTTTATAGCTTGTGTGAAGCTTTGTTTGGAACAAAAATTCAAAATCTCTCAATACCTCAAAAAGTCAACCAAAGTCAACTGGCTCAGCTTATTTGGAGTAAAAGACAACCAAAAGAAGGCCATTGGTCTGTCTTAAAGGCATGCTAGCTAAGTGTATCCCCCTCTATTTGAGCTGAGGGGGAATTGGAGTTGTAAGTTCATTCCATTTTCATTACTGTTTCATCAAAAAGCTTAATAGTAGTTTATATTTGATAATTGTTTGTTTGCTTATTGCTTATTGTAGCTTATATAATCTATATATTATTGCTTGTTACTTGTGGTTTAATCACTTTTGATAAGTAGTGGTTTGATTCTCTAGTATAACTGATTACTCATAGCATCTGTCACATCTGTGGATCTCTGTTTCTGAGTAGTATTGCATCTAATATCTGTGTTTCTGTTTCAACTGAGTTATTAGATCTGTTTTGAACCTAGGTTGAGGTTTAGATTTCATTTGGTTGGATCTGTGATTGATTTTGGTTGAGACTGTCTTCATCAGGGGTGTTTGGATATAGTTGTTTTGCTTGTAATATCACTGTTTCAGGGTTGTTTATTGGTTTAAGTATCTCGTTTAGGTTGCATTTAGTTTAAGTTAATCATCAAATTTAATAGTTATTAAGTAAAAGTCAATAATCACTAGTAGTTGCATATCAGTCAAGATATATAGGTGTAAATCATATAGATTAGTTGCATAAGTAGGAAATTTAGCTTAACTCTATCAAACATTTGCTTAGTACAACATCTACAGTGCATAATTAGCTTTCAAAATTCACTTTGGTCAAAATCTCTTTCAAGTTCAAAAGTCAAAGCAAATTGATACTCAGTTTTTGGTCATCATTTCAATAGCAATCCTAGGGGTCATTTCTTTTTGGAAATACTTTTAGATTGTTGTTCTGAGTAAATTGGCAGTAAGAAAGACAAAATCAAAAGGAAATTTAAAATTTGAAACTCTTTTGCTTATTGGAAAAGCTATTGGAAGTTAACTGTTTGGCTTATATCTTACCCTGCACATCTGTTTTTATCAAGGTTTCTAGGTACTGTTGGCATAAGTATTGGAATACAGAGTTAGTTTGAGTGGAATTTTTGAGTTCTCAACTTGTCATTTAGTAGTTTGCCCCCATAAGCTTGCATCTCTAAGTTTATTGGATCAACTTATTTGGTTCATCTAGTTGAGTAGTTGGAAGCTAGTATTCTGTCATTCACAGTAGGGCTGCAGTGCTTATTAGTGATCATATTCTGTGTTTGTTGGTTATTCTGAGCATAAAATTGTTTCTAGATACTGTTCCCTTTGGTATTTGGCTATATTACTTCACTGCTTATGCTTATTGCTTATTCCATTATGCTTATTGGACTATATTTGGCGTTTCTTTGTGTTTCTGAGTATAATTTGTCCATATTATTGTTTCTATAAGCTTAATAGAGTCTGAATATCATCTGTTTCAAGTTTTGGTCAATTTGGTCAACTGTGCTTATCATTAAGCACTTTGTATAAGCTGATTTTAAGCCATTAAGCACTTCCAGTGCTTATTTTTCCATTTTTATATTTTTCCTAGTTTCAAAATATTATTTTAGATTTTCCCTGAAATTTTCATATTTTTCTGAGTTGATTTGCTATTTTTCTTATTTAATTTTCATTTTTCACTTTTTATTACTTTTTAATTACTTAAAAATCCAAAAAAATCAGAAAAAGCCAAGAAAAATCCAAAAATATTTTAGAAAATTATTTTCATTTATTTTAGAATTTTAGAAATTTATTTTTCATTTTTCTCACTTTATTTGCATTTTCTTTTAATTTTTAATTAGTTAAATAGTTTTTAATTCATAAAAAATAAATAAAAAGTCAAAAAAATATTTTTCTTTTTCTCAAAATTTTCTTTTATCATTTTTAACTTTTGAAAATTATTTCCAAGTCCGTAGGAGTAGTGTAGCTTAAAAGTCGCGTTTTATTTCGCGTGTTGACGTTTATTTTGCGTATTAGCTTACGGTTTTCGATTTTTCGTTACATTTCTAGTTGCCTTACTTGAATTACGTGTTTAAGTGATTATTTGTGCTTCATTTACTATTTCATTAGTATAATCTCATCAAATCACTTTTTACCACTTTCACGACACGTTTCACGAATCGGGAATTCGAAATTCCATTCATCCTTCACACGGACTACGACCTCGGGTTATCCGTATTTCTTTGCGGATCTCTTGAGTAATACTATACTATATATAACTTGATTTTATCACGAATCAATTTTGGCGCCGCTGCCGGGGAAGGTTGAAGTGAATTTTTCGTTTTCGTTTTTCGAAATTGTGTTTTGAAAACCTTCCTTGTATATATTTTCTATAAAAATTGAAAAATCAAAAATACTTTTCCTAAAGTGTTTTCAAAAATACCAAAAAAATAATAAAGTTACAGCCTCGACTCGACCGAAAGGAAGGGCGTTGTAAACCAAATAAGCTTCCCAATACAACTACGCGTGAAATTAGTTGCTAATCGAATTACTTTAATTATACAACCGAATAAGCGGAAAATACGGATAGCTTTGACATTAAATTGCAAGCTGAAGAGAGATCCATTCTTCTCTCCCATTCCGTCGCGAGTAGATTTAGAGGAAACGGTTTACAATTAACGTAACGTTAGAAAAAGAAAAAAACAAAGTATAAGTTTTTAAATTTTGCTTTATAAAAACAAAAATACAAAAAGATTTTCCTTTTCAAATTTGATTTTCCTTTTATTTTTCAAAATTTGATTTTTGTGGTGCATGAACACACGTTCAATGTCTAAACGACTTGTTTCATCGCTTTCAAATCCGGAAAGTTTGTTTCGTCACACACACCGAGTTCTTTTTCCTAATACGGAGGAAATGAACCCGAACGAACAACACTTGGGACCCCCGTCAATGGGTGGTGCTCAAAACAATGTGATCCCTCCGATGGGACGACAACCGGCTTTCGATCCACGATCAATGGAGGAACAACTCCAATCACCATTCAATGGTGTGAGGAGAGCTATCGTGATACCCGAAATCAATGCTAATTTTGAAATTAATCACGGATTGCTCAATCTTATCACGAGTATATCTTTTCACGGGTTCGAACTAGAAAACCCATATGCTCACATAAGAAATTTCGCCGACATCGCTGAGACCATTCGCATGAATCAAGTTCCTCACGATGTGGTGAAATTGAAGTTATTTCCTTTCTCTCTTAAAGGGGCAGCCCGGACTTGGCTGGAAAAGGAACCGCCGAATTCGATTCACACTTGGAACGATCTTGCGTCCAAGTTTGTGAATTACTTCTATCCTCCTTCTAAAACATCTAACCTTCGTTCCCAAATCTTTCGATTCCAACAAGCTTTTGATGAGCCGTTCAGCGAAGCTTGGGATCGATTCAAAGATTTGATGGAAAAATGTCCGAACCATGGGTTCACATCCCTTCAGCAGATTGATACTTTTTACAATGGGTTATGTCATGTTGACCAAGACTCACTCAACTCTGCTGCGGGTGGGAACTTATTGGCTCGAAACACGAACGATGCTTTCATGATAATCGAGAATAAGGCTCGTGTGAGAATGTAGAGAAATAAGCCTCAAGTTTCTAACACTAATAATAAAACGAATGATGAAGTAATGAGTATGTTAGTGGCTCTTAATAAAAAGTTCGATGCTATGTCTTTTGAAAAACCAAATCATCAAGTGAACGTCGTCAATCAGGGTTGTGTAACTTGTGGTGGTCCACATCCGTATAACGAATGTCCGTTAACCGGTTCTTATGCTCATGCTGCAAATATGGGTGGCAACGGTTACCCACCTCTTCAAGGAGATCGAAGTCTTCTCAGCTACAGTTCAAACCATTTTGTTGGACCACCCGGTTTTACTCAACCGAATCAAGTCAATCCGGTTAATCAAGTCAATCAAGTAAATCAAAATGTGCAAAACCGAAATCATCAATTTAACCAGAATCACAATGCTAATCAAAATAAGATGAACAATGGTTTTCAGAATCAAAATCATGGTTTTCAAAATTAAAATCGGGGAAATTATAATCAAGTCCCGAATCAAGGGAATTTTCATGGAAATTTTCAAAATGCTAATCATGGAAATCAGAATTTTCAGAACCAAGGTTTCAATAACAACAATCGTGGTCAAAATTTTCAAAATCCAGTTGTGAATCAGTCGTCTTCAGATGAATTACTTAAGCAGTTTATGAAAAGTCAAGAGGAAATGAATAAAATGTTAATTAATCAAATGTCCGAATTGAAGAAGTCTTTAAATGATTGACCCTCGGGCTCGGGTACTCTTCCAAGCAATACGATCGCTAACCCGAGGGGCGATGCTAAGGCGATCACGACGAGGAGTGGTGTTATAATCGATGGACCAACGGCTTCGACTACCCCTTCTTTTTCTTCGTCTCCCAAGGTAGTCGTCCGTGAAAATGAGGCGACAACGGATACGGAAATTCCTAGTAATAATGGAAGGACCGAGAACATCCAACCTTCGGTGGTCCCGACGTCCAAAGGAAAAGATAAAGTTGTTAACGAAACTGAAATTCCCGTCAAAATAAATTTGCCTCATCCGTCACACTTAAACGAACAAAAGCACCGTGAGAAAGATAAAATTAAGATGGAAAAGTTTTACCATGTTTTTCAAGAACTACATTTTGACATAACTCTCGCGGATGCTATACTTTTGATGCCTAAATTTGCTTTTATGATAAAAGGTCTTTTGAATAACAAAGAAAAATTGTTTGAAAAATCTCGAACCCAGATGAATGAGAATTGCTCGGCGGTTATCCTCAAAAAGCTTCCCGAAAAGCTTGAAGACCCCGGTAGATTTCTCATTCCGTGTAATTTTCCTGAGATGGTTCAATGCTTCGCCTTGGCCGATCTTGGTGCTAGCATTAACCTAATGTCGTTATCCATTTGGAAGAAGTTGTCTTTACCCAATTTGACTCCGACTTGTATGACCCTCGAGCTTGCCGACCGATCTATGTCTCGACCAATTGGTATAGCCGAGGATGTTTTTGTTAATGTGGGAAAATTCCATTTCCCTACCGATTTTGTCATTGTTGATTTTGATGCCGATCCACGGGTACCTCTCATTCTCGGGAGAGGTTTCCTAAGGACCGGCCGTGCTTTAATTGACGTTTTCGATGAAGAAATTACTCTACGTGTTGGTACCAAAGCCGTAACTTTTAATTTGGATCAAACCGCTAGGTACTCCTCCGAGTATGACAAATATTCCGTTAACCGAATCGACGTTATCGATGAAGTTACGGAGGAGTACGCTCAAGAGTTACTTGGTTTTACCGAACATGCTTCGAGTGGCAATCCCACTCCTACTTCTGAACCGATAATTTCCGATCCTTCCCCTTCCCTTACTCCGTTTGAGGGAAGTGATTTCATCTTGGAAGAGATCGAGACCTTTCTTGCTAATGATTCGATTTCACCGGAAATTGATTATTCCGATTGTGACCCGGAGGGAGATGTTCTTTTGATTGAGAAATTATTAAATGAAGATCCCAACCCGTCCCCCCCTCCAATGGACCTTAAAATGGCCGACGTTAAAGAAATTAAGCCGTCTACTGAGAATCCTCCGGAGCCCGAGCTCAAGGATTTACCTCCTCATCTCGAATACGCATTTTTGGAAGGAACCGACAAACTTCCCATCATTATTTCTAAAGAACTTAAAGATGAGGAGAAGAAACGTCTCTTAGATGTGCTGAAGAAGCATAAGAGTGCCATCGCTTGGCAAATTTCTGATATTAAGGGTATCGACCCTCGTTTTTGCACGCATAAGATATTACTTGAAGACAATTACAAACCGTCCGTTCAGCAACAACGACGGGTTAACCCTAAAATTCATGAGGTTATCAAAAAGGAAGTTATCAAACTCCTCGATGCCGGAATGATTTATCCAATCTCGGATAGCTCCTGGTTTAGCCCGGTCTACTGCGTACCGAAGAAAGGTGGAATGACCGTCGTAACTAATGAAGATAATGAATTAATTCTGACACGTCTTGTTACCGGATGGAGAGTTTGTATTGATTATCGTAAATTGAATGATGCGACTCGTAAGGACCATTTCCCACTTCTATTTATGGATCAAATGCTAGAACGCCTAGCGAGAAATGAGTTCTATTGTTTTCTTGATGGATTTTCCGGCTATTTTCAGATACCAATTGATCCTTCGGACCAGGAAAAGACTACCTTTACTTGCCCTTATGGAACGTTTTCCTATTGTCGTATGCCTTTCGGCTTATGCAATGCTCCAGGCACGTTCCAAAGATGTATGATGTCTATATTCTCGGACATGATCGAGAAAACCATGGAAGTTTTAATGGATGATTTCTCGGTTTATGGAGACTCTTTCACTTCGTGCCTCTCCCATTTAGAAAGTATGCTGAAACGGTGTGAAGACACCAACTTGGTTCTAAATTGGGAGAAGTGCCATTTCATGGTCAAAGAGGGCATTGTCCTCGGCCATAAGATATCGAAATCCAGGATTGAGGTCGATAGAGCTAAAGTTG
Organism: Artemisia argyi; assembly: GCA_030686995.1. Taxonomy (NCBI): domain Eukaryota; kingdom Viridiplantae; phylum Streptophyta; class Magnoliopsida; order Asterales; family Asteraceae; genus Artemisia; species Artemisia argyi. The sequence continues at coordinate 159,242,787 of CM060679.1, forward strand.
ATGTTATTGCAAAATTACCTCATCCCACCACCATTAAAGGAATTAGAAGTTTTCTCGGTCATGCCGGCTTTTACCGACGTTTCATTCAAGACTTTTCTAAGTTAGCCCGGCCCCTGACCCACTTGCTTGAAAAAGATGCTCCGTTTATCTTCTCAAATGAATGCATCGAAGCATTTAATATTCTTAAAAAGAAGTTAACGGAGGCTCCCATCTTAATTGCCCCCGATTGGGACTTGCCCTTCGAGCTAATGTGCGATGCTAGCGATTATGCCATTGGTGCAGTCCTGGGGCAACGCAAGTCAAAACATTTTCAGCCGATACACTATGCTAGTAAAACAATGACCGACGCTCAATACCATTATACAACTACTGAGAAAGAGATGTTAGCCGTCATTTACGCCTTTGAATAATTTCGATCTTATTTGCTTTTGAAGAAATGCATAGTGTATACAGATCATTCGGCTCTTAAGTACCTTATGGCAAAGTAAGATGCTAAGCCACGCTTGATGCGGTGGGTTCTCCTCCTTCAAGAATTCAAAGTTGAAATTCGAGATAAAAAGGGATCTGAGAACCTTGCCGCTGATCACCTATCGCGTTTAGAGAATCCCCACCAAAGTGTTTTCGAGAAAAAGGAAATTAACGAAGCATTTCCTCTCGAGACACTGGGGAGTTTATCACATTGTGATTCTAGTACCCCATGGTTCGCCAATTTTGCGAATTACCATGCGGGGAATTTTATCCGTAAAGGGATGTCGTTCCAGCAAAAGAAGAAATTCTTCAAAGATGTTAAGCATTATTTATGGGACGACCCCTACTTGTTTAAGATATGTGCGGATCAAGTGATCCGACGGTGCGTTCACGGCAAAGAAGCCGCTGAAATTCTTATGGCATGCCACAATGGACCCACAGGGGGACATCATGGTGCCAACTTCACCGCTAAAAAAGTATTTGATTCCGGCTTCTATTGGCCGACGATTTACCGGGATGCTCATGAGTTGGTTAAATCATGTGATTCTTGCCAGCGTCAAGGAAAAATTTCTCAGAAGGACGAGATGCCTCAAAATGCCATCCAAGTCTGTGAAATTTTTGACGTCTGGGGTATCGATTTCATGGGTCCATTTCCGTCTTCTCGTGGTAACAAATATATAATCGTGGCCGTCGATTACTTGTCTAAATGGGTTGAAGCGAAGGCGCTACCCACTAATGACGCCCGAGTTGTAGTGAAATTTCTTAAAAGTCTCTTCGCCCGATTTAGTGCACCTCGTGCTATTATAAGTGATCGTGGGACCCATTTCTGTAATGACCAATTCGCAAAAGTTATGCTCAAATATGGTGTTACACATCGTCTTTCTACGGTATATCATCCACAGACTAGTGGTCAAGTTAAGGTTTCCAATCGTGGCTTGAAACGAATTTTAGAAAGGACCGTAGGTGAACATCGTGCTTCATGTGCCGATAAGTTAGATGATGCACTTTGGGCCTTCCGTACAACTTACAAAACACCCATTGGGTGCACTCCTTACAAGCTGGTTTACGGGAAGGCCTGCCATTTGCCCTTTGAACTTGAGCACAAGGCCTACTGGGCCTTGAAACATGCTAATTTTGACCTACAAACCGCGGGTGATCACCGTAAAGTTCAATTGAATGAATTAGTCGAGCTTCGTGATCAGGCCTATGAGAATTCTTTGATCTACAAAGAGAAGACAAAGAGGATTCATGATGCTAAAATTAAAGATCGCGTCTTCAATGTTGGTGACCGAGTCCTTCTTTTCAATTCTCGATTAAAGATTTTCTCGGGCAAATTAAAAACCCGTTGGTCTGGACCATTCACCATTACCCAAGTATTTCCTTATGAAACCGTTGAGCTAGCTCAACCTAATGGTCCCAATTTTAAGGTGAATGGTCACCGTCTCAAACATTATTTCGGAGGGGACATACCACCCATGGTTGTCCCGGATCTCCAAACTTTCCCCAAAGACGACTAAATTCGGGGATCGAGTCAAGCTCATGTAACTCGGTGAACAAAAACAAGCGCTTCGTGGGAGGCACCCCATGCTTATCCAGTTTCATTTTCTCTATTTTCTATTTTCTTAAATAACGTGACGTGAGGGGGGCGACCCTTTCCAAACTCGTGTTTTCGTGGTTGTTTATGAATGTTCAGGAATTTCCCCAAAGTTTGAGGACTCTCGTGCTCGTGATTTGTCGTTCTCTCCACTCGAGTCTCATCCTTCGCTGCTCTTTCGGAAATTCGCCATATCCAAAATCTTATCGACTAGCGTTTATCTCTTGGCATACTTAATAAACAACCTTAGATTTTACGTAGGATTACCTTTACCCTTAAAACATTGAGGACAATGTTTCACTTTAGTCTGGGGGGGGGGGGGGGGGGGTGAATCTTCGATTCGATTTGAGTTGTACCATTGTCTGAGCTGTTAACTTACGCAACTCCGTTTTCCACCAAAAATTTTAATTTTTGTCACCGCTTTATAATAAAAAAAAAGTGAAAAAAAAAATGAAAAAAAATATATGATATGAATAATAAGATTTGACACCTTGTTTTGACTTTCCTACCGGCGAGAGTAGAAATAAATGTTTCGACTTGACCGGGCGTGTTGAGCCCTAGCTCGTCTCCCTTAACAAAAATAATCAAAAGATTATGGCTAAGCATCCGCGGATCTCATTACTTGGGATTTTAAATTTGCGGAGATCGAGGAATGATAGAGTTTATTTAGAAGTTTCGTGCTATACACGGATCTCATTACTTGGGATTTAAAAAGCCCACGAGAGGTACTTGTGGCCTCCTTGTTCCCACAAGCTTGCACACCAATAATAATAGATCTCTAGGATTAATTAAGGGTATACGGTTTGGGCAATACTTAGTTTTTTCTCGTTCCCAATAAAATCTCTGCATATGGGGGTTTGGTACACATAGGGGTACTGCCAGTGTTACGGTAAAATAGACTATTGCATCTTGCCGGTTAGCAGCCGATGTTGTGATCTTAGTAAAGGGCGTAGGACTCGGGGTTCGGCATATGATTATGAATATCAATAATAATAGTCCAAAGCCAAATAAAAAGGCAGAGGAATCCAAAGCTATAAAAAAAGAAGCGGATAGAAATCCAAAGTCATAATAAAGCTCTTACATCTTGGCGGCTCATAAACCGTTGATTGTAAAAGAAATATAGGACTGAGGACCAAAGTATTATTAAAGTGCTTATGATTATGCAAAAATGCAAAGCTTCAACTCCGGGGGTTTCCCTAATAAAAAGCTTCCGTTTCGGGTATCAAACATGGTATGTCTCGGTCGTAAATAAAAAGGGAGCCCCTACAAATCGTGTTAAATCAGAGACCTTCATGTGGACCCGATTTCTATATGCAGGGGTTTTCGAGGGAAAGTTTGGAAACTACTTAGCGTTCAAATTTTGTGCTCTTATCAGACTAACAAATATCGAAACGAGAAAATATGAAGCAATTCATTTCTCACAAATTAAAATCTTGAGATACAAAACTTAGGACCTGGGAACAAGAGGTAATACACAAGTAACTTTTGTGGGTAGTGTTAACACCTAACTTGTGGATAAACAATGATCTCGATTTTACGCTTAGCTTGGGAGCTTGTGAAAAATCAAGGATGACGATTTTTATCCGTATGGTCACTTCTCTGTGAGAAGTGTTTCTACTCGTTGACGCTGAAAATTATCAACATATAAGAATTGATAATGAAAGTCAAAGCAAACCGTCACCTATATAAAAATAAAAAAAAAAAAAGAACAAAAAGAGTAGTAGTAGTTGTTATTTATGAAAATCGGAAAACGGAGAGTTTTTGAGAATAAATGATTTTACTATCTCTTTTGAACATCATTGCTATTTTACAACGTCAGAAAAGAGAGGTTTTGAAATTATTTATCTCTTAAGCGTGAGGTGATGACATTGCGTGAGGGCACGACAATACCTTAGTCTGGGGGATTTTGATGAGTGATTAATCACACATTCTTTTTAGGCCTTAATTTAGACCAAAAATACCAAATACTAACCAAAAATGCCAAGAGAATGTATGTTTTTGTATTTGTGTATGTGCAGGTACGGATATGAGAAATATGAACAAAAACGATGCCAAAACCGACAAAAACGAGCACAAGAATGAAAAGTGTCAAAAGCCGAAGCCGGGGAAGTCAAATGGTCAAAGTCAAAGCTCAAAAAGACAAAATCAACCTTGGAGTTTCATAAAGTTTCAAGAATAGTCCTTGGTGAAAGTTTGAAGAAATTTACAACATTGGTCCCTCATCTTTCAGAAATTGACAAAATTAGTCCCTCGAAGAAATAATTGAAGAAAAGTCAAAAGTAGTCCTTCATGAATTGAATAATGACAACAAAGACCCTTGGATTACAATTTGGATAAATGTCATTTTCAGCCCTCACACTTTTAAAAATTACAACATTGGTCCTTGTTTATTATTATTACCTAAACCTTATCTCAACCGGATCAAATATAATAAACCCAAAATCCCACCAAGCCCAACCTTCCTAAAAGCCCATCCCATCCTACCCGGTCCACTCCCTTTACCTGAGTCAAACTACCAATAACCCGGACAATACCCAAATAAATAAAAACACCCCCAAAACCTTTCCCGCCCCCTAATTCTTACCACAACCCAGATTTTAGTATAGCCTCAGAACCCTAATTTCACCACCCACCAAATTAACCCCAATTTAATAATAATTACCCAATCATGAGCCTTCTAGAAGCTGACAGCCATGACAGAGAATGTCAGGCATACGTGGACCAATCATGAAGCACACGCAGGATCAAAGATGTCATATCAATCAATCCAAGGGACTATATTCACACGTATGAATGAAGCTGAGATCAAGGGACAAGATTAAATGAAAGAAACACACTTCTGGAAGGATCATCTCAACCCTAGCAGGCTCAACCTTAGCTATATATACCCCCTCCCCTTAGTCATTAGGTGTGCCATTTTTCAGTAATGTTATGCTGTTAATTTTTACTTTGTATTGAATTTCTTTTATTAATGAAAAGTTTACTTTAGTTTTTTTTTAATTACTTGTCTTAATTCTAGTTACTTTAATTTACTGCTTATTTAGATAATTTTTTTTAGCTTATTGTTACTCTTCTATTGTTTCTTCTTAATTCAGTATTACTTTTCAGCTTTATTCATTTATTGTTATTTAAAGTTTACATAAAAAAAAAATCAGAAAATACTAAAAATAAAATAAAAATACAAAGTAGTTATAAAACAAGCTTCAATAAGCTTGAGTTTTGTTTACTCAGTTTCATATAAGCTCTTTATAGCTTGTGTGAAGCTTTGTTTGGCACAAAAATTCAAAATCTCTCAATACCTCAAAAAGTCAACCAAAGTCAACTGGCTCAGCTTATTTGGAGTAAAAGACAACCAAAAGGAGGCCATTGGTCTGTCTTAAAGGCAGGCTAGCTAAATGAATCCCCCTCTATTTAAGCTGAGGGGGAATTGGAGTTGTAAGTTCATTCCATTTTCATTACTGTTTCATCAAAAAGCTTAATAGTAGTTTATATTTGATAATTGTTTGTATGCTTATTGCTTATTGTAGCTTATATAATCTATATATTATTACTTGTTACTTGTGGTTTAATCACTTTTGATAAGTAGTGGTTTGATTCTCTAGTATAACTGATTACTCATAGCATCTGTCACATCTGTGGATCTCTGTTTCTGAGTAGTATTGCATCTAATATCTGTGTTTCTGTTTCAACTGAGTTATTAGATCTGTTTTGAACCTAGGTTGAGGTTTAGATTTCATTTGGTTAGATCTGTGATTGATTTTGGTTGAGACTGTCTTCATCAGGGGTGTTTGGATATAGTTGTTTTGATGGTAATATCACTGTTTCAGGGTTGTTTATTGGTTTAAGTATCTCATTTAGGTTGCATTTAGTTTAAGTTAATCATCAAATTTAATAGTTATTAAGTAAAAGTCAATAATCACTAGTAGTTGCATATCAGTCAAGATATATAGGTGTAAATCATATAGATTAGTTGCATAAATAGGAAATTTAGCTTAACTCTATCAAACATTTGCTTAGTACAACATCTACAGTGCATAATTAGCTTTCAAAATTCACTTTGGTCAAAATCTCTTTCAAGTTCAAAAGTCAAAGCAAATTGATACTCAGTTTTTGGTCATCATTTCAATAGCAATCCTAGGGGTCATTTCTTTTTGGAAATACTTTTAGATTGTTGTTCTGAGTAAATTGGCAGTAAGAAAGACAAAATCAAAAGGAAATTTGAAATTTGAAACTCTTTTGCTTATTGGAAAAGCTATTGGAAGTTAACTGTTTGGCTTATATCTTACCCTGCACATCTGTTTTTATCAAGGTTTCTAGGTACTGTTGGCATAAGTATTGGAATACAGAGTTAGTTTGAGTGGAATTTTTGAGTTCTCAGCTTGTCATTTAGTAGTTTGCCCCCATAAGCTTGCATCTCTAAGCTTATTGGATCAGCTTATTTGGTTCATCTAGTTGAGTAGTTGGAAGCTAGTATTCTGTCATTCATAGTAGGGCTGCAGTGCTTATTAGTGATCATACTCTGTGTTTGTTGGTTATTCTGAGCTTAAAATTGTTTCTAGATATTGTTCCCTTTGGTATTTGGCAATATTACTTCACTGCTTGTGCTTATTGCTTATTCCATTGTGCTTATTGGACTATATTTGGTGTTTCTTTGTGTTTCTGAGTATAATTTGGCCATATTATTGTTTCTATAAGCTTAATAGAGTCTGAATATCATCTGTTTCAAGTTTTGGTCAATTTGGTCAACTGTGGTTATCATTAAGCACTTTGTATAAGCTGATTTTAAGCCATTAAGCACTTCCAGTGCTTATTTTTCCATTTTTATATTTTTCCTAGTTTCAAAATATTATTTTAGATTTTCCCTGAAATTTTCATATTTTTCTGAGTTGATTTGCTATTTTTCTTATTTAATTTTCATTTTTAATCACTTTTTATTACTTTTTAATTACTTAAAAATTTAAAAAAATCAGAAAAAGCAAAGAAAAATCCAAAAATATTTTAGAAATTTATTTTCATTTATTTTAGAATTTTAGAAATTTATTTTTCATTTTTCTCACTTTATTTGCATTTTCTTTTAATTTTTAATTAGTTAAATAGTTTTTAATTCATAAAAAATAAATAAAAAGTCAAAAAAATATTTTTCTTTTTCTCAAAATTTTTTTTTATCATTTTTAACTTTTGAAAATTATTTCCAAGTCCGTAGGAGTAGTGTAGCTTAAAAGTCGCGTTTTATTTCGCGTGTTGACGTTTATTTTGCATATTAGCTTACGGTTTTCGATTTTTCGTTACGTTTCTATTTGCCTTACTTGAATTACGTGTTTAAGTGATTATTTGTGCTTCATTTACTTTTTCATTAGTATAATCTCATCAAATCACTTTTTACCACTTTCACGACACGTTTCACGAATCGGGAATTCGAAATTCCATTCATCCTTCACACGGACTACGACCTCGGGTTATCCGTATTTCTTTGCGGATCTCTTGAGTAATACTATACTATATATAACTTGATTTTATCACGAATCAGTAATCTTTACCATCCGACATCATGGAAGGTGGTAACATCTTTGAACCCATCAACCCACCACAACAAGACCACCCACAAAACCCACCACTAGCTAACCAACCTCTTAGGCACCGAACCCTAGGAGAGTATTCCCGACCTAGCCACCAAGGCTATCGAAACACTATTGAGCTCACCGGAGCCAATGTGTCCCCCTTGCGATCCGACACAATCCGGTTGGTGCAAAGCGGATGTGCATTGCATGGACTTCGTTCCGAAGATCCAAATCAACATCTCAAGGACTTCCTTAAAATCGTAGATTCTATAGACCTTGATGTTACAACTAGAGAGTCAACCCGATTACGCCTATTCCAATTCTCTCTACGTGATCAAGCTAGTCAATGGCTTGAACGTTTCCCGGCGGGATCCATCACCTCATGGGATGATCTCACAAATCGTTTCCTTGCCCAATTTTTCCCACCAGGGAATACTGAGATGCTTAGAAATGACATCTTGATGTTTGAACAACACCAGCGTGAAACCTTCTACGAAGCGTGGGCTCGTTTCAAGGATCTACTCCAAAAAGTCCCTCATCATGGTATAAATCTTTGGTTATTAGTTCAGATCTTCTATGACCATGTCGACTATCACACTAAACGTACCATCGATAGAGCCGCAGGAGGTAGGTTGCGTGATAAGAACGCCGAGGAGTCTTGGGCAATTATTGAAGAGCTTGCCACTGATAATCAAGAGTTATGGGAATTTAAACACACTGTAAAAGCGACAATCAACGCAATCTCGACACCTGGAGGGACTAATCAAATCTTCGATGAACTCCTTTGCAAACTTGAGGCAAAAGTTGACTATTTTGAGGAAAGGCAAAAGAGACCCTTAAGTCCTAGACGGGCTACTGTCAATTCTGTCTCGAAAATAACTTCAACGGCGTTATCAGAGTCACTCTCTAGAGAGAATGTTTAAACTTTTCAAAACTATGCCCCACCTTATTCTCCTCCTGAGAAATTTAGCCCAGAATTTGAAGCCAGAATGAGGGAATATATGGCGACCCATTCTGAGCGGCTTGCTAGATTCGAAGAAGCAGTTTATAGACAAAAAGAGGAGATGCAAGAGAAAATGAATGAGATGATGAGCCTAATGGAGGAATATGCCAACCAGAAAACCCCTGAAAGGATGTTACTGAGGAAAGAAAGCGTCATCCCCAATACCCGGTTTGTTAATTCCATCACAATTGTCCACACGGATAATGAAAAGGTAGAAACCCCTAGTGAACAAACCACAGAAGAACCGCCAAAATCCCAATCCTTAAGTTACTACCTGAAACATGATATAAACGAAAGCACTATAACAAATTGGATAATGGGTGACGGGCATAACCAATCTTCCAAATAGGGTTCAGAGAAGGAGGAAGAGGGAAAAGATGAGTATGATACATTACCTGGGGGACCGATATTCGAGAAACTACTGGTACAGAAAGTGGCTACTAAGCAGATGGCGTGTGGGAACTTTGAGATACCGGCCAGCATCGGGAATTTGAAATATCTAAAAGCCTTCGCCGACCAAGGATTGGAAGTGAATCTTATGCCCCTAACTATCTATACCCAACTAACGTCAAAAATGCCAGCCACCACTCGTGTTAGGCTATCCTTCGCTGGACACTCTTACGTGTACCCCCTGGGAATCGCAGAAGATGTGTTGGTCAATGTCGCAGGATTCATGTATCCTGTTGATTTCATGATCATCGATGATAAGGGAGGTGGGTGCATGCCAATAATCCTTGGGGCACCATTCCTTACCACTGCAAGAGCTGTCATTAAGTATGAAAATAGGAAAATTGAGCTTAAATCAGGAAAAAGAAAGATTAGCTTTCCCATGACCCCGCGATATGAGCAAGAGAGTTTGATAGGGAGAAAGCTCAAAAATAACATTGACACATCACCTATTCGTGTTCAGGAGAAAATACTTGCATGGGAGGCAAGAATCAAAAGCTACAAGGAGGTTAAACATGAAAGAAGCAAAAGCAAAAGCAAAAGCAATGAAGTTTATGTCGAGTTCGAACATAATCAACCAACGAGGGACCATGTACCATTCAAAAAAGGGGACTTAGTACTCTTAAGACACTTAGAGATAACGATACCTCCCGATATACCGAGTCCCTGGTGGTATGGGCCTTTCACAATTGAAAGCATAAGCCAAGATGGGATGGCTAACTTGAGAAGTAAAGAAGGAGGAGAGGTGATTGCAAGTATCGACAGATTGAGGCACCACCACCACGATAGTAATGATCGCAACTATATGGGGTACATCATCTCGAGAGATGAGGTCACGTAGTAACCCATGACCTTGAGTCTAGCTGCAAGACTCGTAAATAAAGAAAAGCGCTTCTTGGGAGGCAACCCATGTTTTGTGTGATTTTTATTTGTTTGATTGTTATTTGTTTCCATATGAATGCTTTATTTTTATTGTTGGTAGATCATATTTCAAAACTAAAATGGTGAAAATACTTTATTTTGTTCTTTGGCCTAGTCTTAACTTCATCCAAAGGTATTTCGCAAAAGATAAGTGTAAGGGGAAACCCCAAATATGTTTTTAAGAAACAAAGACCCGATCATGATTCTCCCTAATATTAAGTGAACATGTATATTCGTATTTGTTAGAGTCAAATGCTTGTATCGAGTCATAATGATGTTTTGCAGGATTTTCCAGGAAGTAGGACCAAGTTTTTCCAGAAATTTTCCGGAAACTTAACATAAGAATTTCTGCAGGTCACTTCTGACGGCATCAGGAAGAAATTCCTGACGGCGTCACGTGTAAAATTCTAGAAATTTTACTAGTTTTGTTTTTCTAACAGAGTCTTAAAGTTTTTGCTAATTCTTAAGTTTTATAATCTCCAGGAAATCTGCAAACATCATTCCACAAGCATTATATCTTACTATGCTTTCTAGGATTTGTTAGCATATATAGATTGCCGCCGATTTTACGCGAGGTTGCCTTGTCTGTTTTCTCAGGTTTAACAGGTTATGTTTGACAAGAAGATGATTTATATTCTGGAAGGGAAGCTTTGATTGTTCATTTTCTTGGAGGAAGATCTAACCTTGCTACCTTATTATCCATACCGAGCGAATCAGGGGAGTATTTGATTTCATTCTTTTTACTTATTTCACTTTTACATTCTTTATTTGAACATTGGGGACAATGTTCATCCTAAGTGTAAGGGGAGGGTAAAATGATGATACCTTATAGATACACTTTCGCTTAAGTTTGTTTGTTTGATAGTAGATGTGTAATAAAACTATGAGAAATACTTGTTAGTGTAATTTTAGCGCCAAATTTAAAATTTTTTACAACATTTAGGAGTGAAACTTTAGCCATAGCAAGCGTCTCATGGATAGGAGATTGTATGACTAGCACGAAACCGTATCATTCAAAAAAATTTTCCACCCAAATATGTGAGGTTCGCCTTTAGATTCTAGATTCTATTAGTGCTTATGAGTGTACCGGTAGCATTTAGATTCTAGAACTTGCGTTAGTGATGCATCCTGAGACCGCTAGTGAGACTACATTCGTGTAGTAGGATTTACTACATGATAAGAGGCATTAGGATCACCCTTGTGTTAAACCCGTATCATAATTACTTAACCATTTAAGTCATATTACTTGGCTAGTTAAGTCAACTAATTTTTCCCACACCCTTAGCGTTGTACTCATCTTTAGTACACGAAACCCCTAGTACACCCCTCCGAGCCTATCTTTTCATTTCTAACTTTAAGCATCTTACTTAAAGAAAGAATTTGTTACAACCCACTTAAATGTACACCCAAATCGCCTTAGCCTTCCGTGCATACACTCATCTTTAGTGCATTATTGTTATTAGTTTAAACCCTTAGTTAATTATCTAATTGATTACATGGTTGCTAAGTCGAGTCATATCCTTGTACATATTGTTTTGGGACGATTGGGACTCATGGGTAAAGTACTTATGTTATGGAGTAATGGGGAAGAACATAATATTATTACCCCCATATGTGCGTTAATCTTAAAAGTACTCCAAGTGCTTTGATTTTCTTAATTCGAGTCATTAGATTAGTTTATTGTAAAGTATGTAAAAATTCAAGTGTAAGGGGAATGTTCATTCCCTATGATGTATTATTTTGGATGGTAGGGTAAGAGTGTATGCAAAAAAAATAAAAAAAATAAATAAATAAATAAATAAAAATTAAGAAAAAGAAAAAAAAATAGAAAAAGAAAAGAGAAAAAAACATACGGACTACCATCCCGTTTCATTCTATGTTTATTTTATGTTTTTGTTATTTTCATTTATTAGCTTAAGTCGAGTCTAGTCTTGGCTTAGCAACGCCATATTGTACATGTAATTAACCAAGATTATTAACTCGCCACCAGTAAGATTGCCTATATCCAACAAAACCGTGTATTCCATATCCCTACACCTAACGTTACAACCCTTTAAAAAGACCTCTTTGATAGTTAATCCTAGGTGCTTACGCCATGTGGTGGAGGTTTGATCCTTTCCCAAGCCTATGGTAATCTATTTTGCTATGACAGGTAGTGAGAGATGTTTTCCATTTCCATATTGTGATATTACTTTATTACACCCGAGAGATGTGAGTATCTAAACACTATTTGTGAGGTGCTAGTGTATGACCTCCGTGCTTGTCTTTGGTCTTTAGTGGAACAATTATTTGTTGTAATTACTTTTATATTAGTGTTAGATGACCCCTAACTTGTATTTTGACTAGAATAAAAGCGCATTTGCTTGAGGACAAGCAAATCTCAAGTGTAAGGGTATATGATGAGGCGAAAAATGAATCGTTTTTAGGGGGTCATTTATGCCGGAATTGGAATTTATTTGATCAAATATTGCCCTAAATCGTTCCTTTTGTGATTTTAGGTACTTTGGGAGTGAATTCTGGAAAAGGAAGCATTTTGGACGTTTTTAGAGCATAAAAGTGAAGAAAACGGCAAAGACTTAATTTTCCATACTGGGAACAGTACCTGACGGCGTCAAGAAGGAAATTATGACGGCGTCAGGAATAAAATCCATGACGACCCAGAGAAAACCTGAAGGCGTCAGAAGAAGGGCGTCAAGAGTTATTTTGGTGACGGCCTGAAGATAGATTACACGTGACGGCGTCAAACCCAGATCTAGGCAGTCCGAGAACTTTATTGGCGGCGAGATGACGGCATCAGAAATTTACTCTTGATGCCGTCACCTCAAAAAATCTATATATACTTTTCTATTTTTCATTCATTAGAGGAGGAACTTGTGTGGAGAATACTAGGGTCGAACCTAATAAACCCTAGGTTGTTTGTAACAGTATTTTCAAGGGTTTTCACCCCTTGAAACCTTTCATGTTCAATTAAGATAAGTCCTCTTTCAATTCAATCAATATGTCTATGTGTTGTTTGAATATATCTTATGCTTGTCTTAATTATAACATGCTAGGCTAGATCTTTTGTGTGTTTGCTTAGATGTAATGAAACCTAGATGTTGATTATAGGTTGATTTCTTGTTTATAGTTGTAGTGGATGAATGATTTCAATGTTAGGCTTAAGAAAACTGGCAGATCTTCATTGTGTAACTTGCTTGAACGTCTTAAGAAACATGAACCGATGTGTACTAGGTTTTTATGGTTGTATTTAATGCATGAGCGAATTCTAGTGATCCCATGTTAGGAGCTTCTTAGCCGGCTCGACATAGGAGTGAAGTAGGAGCTTATAGAATTGGGGAAGTAAGTACGCCACCCCATGAATGGTATTAAGGAATACAATCCGTCATCCACGCAACTGTAACAAGTAATTAACCTGTAAAAGATATCTAGGGAGTAGTGAAATCTAAGTAAACACCATTTCCCCACATATTGCTCACACCACTAGTTAATTTAGTTTATTTTCATTTCTATTATTTCATTTTGATTGCATCTTTAGTTATTGGGTTAGTTGACTAGCAACTAATTCCACCCACTCTTCCAAAACCCGAGATTTTACTTGCTTTCATAAAAATATAAAAATACAAAAAGAATCATCCCTCACCTCTAGACCTAGTTCTTAGGCTTTCTAATCCTAGCGACACTATTCCTGAGTTGAACGATCAATCCCCCGGTACTTGTCACTATACTATATTACAACGATCAGGTACACTGCCTGGTGGGGGTTGTAAGCTTCTCGAGATCCCTCGAGAGATAAAGCCTGGTGCAATTCCCACGCATCAGAGACCTCCCAAACAAGTTCTTGGCCTGGCTTGCCCAAGGAAGCAAGCTTCTTTTGATGATAAAAGAAAGACTGCTCAAAAGGGAAAGCAGAGTTATCAGGGTAAAGGAAAAAGGCCAATGGAGTAGGTTGTGTTGGGTAGGATAAGTAGGTTTGGTGGAGAATGCTTATGGTAGTTATCTTTGTCTCTTGTTTGTGTCTATGTCATGGTTGACTGTGTCTATTGGAAGTATGAATGTAACTCTCTGAAGATGATGAATTAAAATCTTATCTTTTGAATGATACATGTAGCATCCCCTTAACTAATGACTAACTACTAATGCCTCCCCTCAATAATAGCTTAATTATTAATCATACCAATACTCACAACTAAAAAGGTAAATCTTGAAACATCAAAGCCCTTTGTGAGTAGATCTACTACATTATCATCTGTATGGACTTTAACCACATTGATAAGCCTATGTTCATAGCAGTCTCTAATAAAATGATGTCTGATTTGAATGTGCTTTGTTTTGGAATGATAGACTGGATTCTTCACAATACAAATGGTACTCTCATTATCAATGTTGATAGGAGTATTCTTGAAGTTGAATCCATAATCCAAAAGCTGATTTTGCAACCAAAGTATTGGTGCACAACAACTTGCAGCAGCTATATACTCTGCTTTTATGGAAAATGTTGCTGCAATTGTTTGCTTTTTTGCATTGCCATGAGACTAATCTACTTCCAAGGTACTGACACCCTCCAGTTGTGGATCTTCTGTCATAGTTATCTCCAGCATAATCACTATCTGAAAAGGCTTGTAGATGAAAAGGGGACTCCCTAGGATACCATAATCTTAGCTTAGGTTGTTGCCTACGGTACCTAAAAATCCTTTTGACAGCATTCAAATGTGATACCTTGGGCTGAACTTGATGTCTTGCACATAAACAAACAGCAAAAGTAATATCAGGCCTAGATGTAGTTAAGTACATTAGACATCCAATCATAGACCTGTATAATTTGACATCAACATCTTAGATGCAGTTAAGTACATTTTCCCAAAGGCTTATTAGTATCAACAGGTGTAGAAGCTGGCTTGACAGTTGTGAAGTTGAATCTCTTAAGAATGTCTACAACATACTTATCTTGACTTATAAAGAGTCCATTGCTTGATTGTTGCACTTGAAGGCCCAAGAAGAATGTTAATTCTCCCATTGAACTCATCTGAAATTCTTTTTGCATAAGATCTTTAAATTCCTTCACCATAGATTGCTTAGTAGCACCAAAAATAATATCATCTACATAAACTTGGACAAGCATGATATCCTTCTTATCTCTTTTGATGAACAAAGTCTTATCAATAGCTCCTCTCCTATAACCATGTTGTAATAGAAAATTTGAGAGTCTTTCATACCATGCTCTTGGAGCTTGATGAAGGCCATACAGAGCCTTGATAACCTTGTATACTTTGTTTGGATGTGCAGGATCTTCAAAACCAGGAGGCTGTTTGACATAAACTTCTTCTGTGATAGTGCCATAGAGAAAAGCACTTTTAACATCCATTTGATATACAGGAAATCCCATATAAGATGCAAAAGCCAAAAATAGCCTTATGGCTTCAATCCTTGCCACAGGAGCAAAGACTTCATCATAGTCTACTCCTTCTTCCTGTCTATATCCTTGAGCTACTAACCTTGCTTTATTCTTAATTACATTCCCTCTTTCATCTCTTTTTACCCTGAAGACCCATTTTGTTCCAATCAGTCTCTTACCATCAGGTAAATCACATAATACCCATACTTCTTGAAGTTTAAACTGTAAGAGTTCTTCTTGCATAGCTTCAACCCAACTCTCCTTGGCTAATGCTTGTTTTATATTCTGAGGTTCTTCTTGAGACAGAAAGCAAGCAAATAAACACAATTTCTGATCCTGGTGATTCACCCTATTTTGCTTGTGAATAAAGCTAAGTAAAGAAGTATGTTGTTGAGACATATTCTTAGCTTTAGTTCGTGTGAGCACTCCTGAATCTGAGGGTCCAATTATCTTGCTGACAGGATGATCTTTGTGAATTCTTAGAGTAGGAGTTGGTGAGACTTTAAGATTATCTTCCAAATTAGTGAAATCAGGATCTTCATTAGAATCTGAGAAAATGCCTTCTTGTTCCAATTCATCATCAGTATCTTCTAAGGCAGGCATGTTTGGATCATTCAAATCATCAGCATTGATCCAATTTGAAGTATCTAAAGGTTGAAAAGTACTTTCAAATGGATCAGCAGTACTTTGGGGCAAGGTACTGTCAGTGCCTTTAGCCTTCTTCTTTTCTGCTTCAAAAGCTCTCCTTTGATCATCTTCATAGGACTTAGCCATTGTTTCTTGAATAAGCATCCTATTAAGTTCATCTTGGATGGCTTGGTCTTCATCAGATACTGTGGTCTTTGGTGGAGCAGTACTTTGAGGATCAACAGTACTTTGAGGTTCAACAGTACTTTGAGGCTCAGCAGTACTTTGCTTCTCATCATTGACTTTATCATTAGACTTATCTTCAGATCTTAAATTAACATCATGAACAATGTACTGTGTGCTTCTGTAGTGGGAACAACTTGATTTTCTTCCCTAACAGGTACATAATTCATGGATGAAGCCATTAAATCAAGATCAAACATCCAATCAGGACCTTTACCTTTATGATTTTCTTGCTCTTCTAGAAATTCAACATGAAGACATTCTTGAGCCTTCTTTGTAGCCCTGTTGTACACTCTGAATCCTTTGCTATTGGTACAATATCCCAATAAGTATCCTTCATCTGACTTCCCATCAAATTTTCCCAAATTATCAGCAGTGTTCAAAATAGTCAGGGGACATCCAAAAGGTTTCATAAACTTGATGCTAGGTTTCTTTCCCATGATTAACTCATAAGGTGTCTTCATTTGAGGTTTATTCACTGATACTCTGTTCAACACATAACAAGCAGCACTTACAGCTTCAGCCCAGAATGGAACAGGTAATTGGGAATCTGCAAGCATTGTCCTTGCTGCTTCTATCAAAGTTCTATTCTTTCTTTCTGCAACTCCATTTTGCTGAGGAGTTCTGGCAATACTGAATTCTCTTTTAATTCCTTTCTTGGCACAAAAGTCATCCATTAGCTGATTCTTGAACTCAGTCCCATTATCACATCTAATGCCTCTAACCTTGAGTCTTAACTGATTTTCAAGTGCTATTATAAGATCATGAATAGCATCAAAAGTTTCATCTTTGAAACATAAGAAAAAGACCCAACTAAATCTGCTACAGTCATCTGTCACAACCAAACAGTACTTC
Source organism: Artemisia argyi (assembly GCA_030686995.1). NCBI lineage: Eukaryota > Viridiplantae > Streptophyta > Magnoliopsida > Asterales > Asteraceae > Artemisia > Artemisia argyi. The sequence continues at coordinate 159,259,895 of CM060679.1, forward strand.
TTCTTGTTCAAACTAACAACTGAAATAGGTCCAAACAGATCCATATGCAGCAATTCCAAAGGCTCTTTAATGGTTTTCTCTTCAATCTTCTTGCAGGAAGCCTTGTGTTGTTTACCCTTTTTGCAAGAAAGACATGAGTGATCATTCTTGAATGTTTTAGAAGGAAAACCTCTAACTAAATTTCCTTTGACCAGCTTGTTTATGTTCTTGAAATTCACATGTCCTAATCTTCTGTGCCATTGATGTGCTTCCTCCATTGTTGCCCTTGCAATCAAGCATGTTGCTCTTTCAGTAGAATTGATGTTCTTCAAGTCTATGCTATACACATCATTAGTTCTTAGTGCTCTCAGCATCACCATGTTTCTATCTTCTAACTTAAACTCAGGAGAGAGTATAAGACATTCTGTGTCAAAGAATAACACAGGATACTTCTTATCACAAATCTGAGAGACTGACAAAAGATTGAATTTAAGCTCCTTCACATATCTAACATTCTCAAAATCAATGTTTCCAGCTTTGATAGTTCCTTTGCCAGTGATTCTTCCTCCATCAGGATCATTTCCAAATGCAACTTTTCCTCCAAAATAAGCTTTAAAATCTTACAAGAGCTCCTTTTCTCCTGTCATACTCCCAGAGCAACCACTATCAACAATAAGATGATCTTTAAGCTCCTTTTCTGGGTTGCCCTGCATACACATGAAAAAGGTTAGTTTCTTTTAAGAACCCAAGCCATTACTGACTTGTGTTCCCCTTGTGGAGTGACATACTCAAATTCTTTGAGTATGTAATCACCACTTTCTTTAAAAACATGATCAAGAATTAATGTTTTTGTTTCCAAAACTTTTGGTTCATTCTTATCAATATTCCCTTTTTCACCCTTATCCTCTGAAAGTACTGGTTCTTCCCCAGCAGTACTTTCTTTCTTAACCCATTTAGTTGTAACTCTTGGAGTTGGGTTCTGTGTTCTAACATCTTTTCTTGTGTTGTAAGGCCTTCTAGGTTTGTAGTAATTGAATCTCCTAGGTCTTACACTTGAGTTTTTGCTATCAGCACCTTGGTTAGGGGACTTTCTATCAGTACTTTAAGAAGGTACTGTGGGTTTGGAGAATGGTCTTTTCTGATGAGGGTACCTATAGTCTTTTGAGAAATTACTATGGTTAACCCTATTTGTGTAATTCCAAACTGGTTTGTTATCCCTTGGTTTATTCTCTCTCTGACTTTGATTTACAGATCTGGTCTTTGGGTATTTGCTTAAGTATTCTGAGTGATAATAACAGTCCTTAATCAAATGGTGAGGACTATAACATACATAACAGACCTTTGGACCAATATTTTCAAATCATGTTCCAAAAGGTTTTCTAAAATTAGCAGTATTTTGAAAATATTTTCTTGGAGACACTGCTGAGTGATCAGCAGTACTTTGAGAATTGTTTGAAGGTACTACTTGTTTTGAAAATTTTTTCTCATCAACCCTAGGTTTCTTAACATCATCCCCTGATGACTCAGAATTAGATAGACCTTTAAGCTTTTTCCTAAACTCTAAATTGTCTACACCAAAATGAGAAACATCTCTCCTAGGTGGTTGAAAACTACCTGGGGGATTAGGAACTGCATTATATCCCTCGTCATTCTTATATTCAGGAGGTGTTGGACTAAGGGATTCCTCATCACTAGAAGTGTTTTCATCCAAACTTATGAATTCTTCATCACTAGTTGAGGTATCTACTGTAAGATTTAGTTCCTTACTCTTAAATGGAATACCTTCTGTGCTATCATTATCATAACCTAGGCCAGTTTTAATGTTTGATGTTCTTTGTTTTTCAACAAATTGAACATGTGACAGACATGATTCATTCCAAACAACAAGTTTTTCTAACAACTTATTCCTCTCATTAGTAACTTTCTCTAGTTCAGACACCTTACATCCTAGTTTCCATTCACTCAACTTTACTTGGTACTCTTGTTGCTTATATCTTTCAGCCCATGTTGCTTCATTGTTTTCATGAGTTATTATTTTGGCTTCCATTGACTCTAAAGTCAATTGGTAGCCAGCTATCTCATACCTAGCCCTTTGAAATTTATCTCTTTCAGTTACATATTCACTAAGTAACTTTTGATACATATCATTACACTTAGAGCATACCTCAGAGATAGTGGATGAACTTGGTGAAGTAGCTACCATAGCAAGCTGAACAGGATCTTCTTCAAATTCCATACTCCAATCAAAGCTTCCTAGACCATCTCTTGACTCCGAAGCAGCATATCCAGGCTCTTCATCAAAAGCTGTGCTCCAATCTTCCAATGCAACCATTGAGTAGGTTACAGGTTCATCATCAAACTCATTGGACCAATCAATCTCTGATAGATTCTCTTGAGAAACCAAAGCTTTTGGTTATGGTTCAGTAATAGGAACCTCTTTTCTTTCAGTCTTGGGCTGTTCAATCATTTTGTTTGCTTGATACTTTGCAAATTTGCATTCCCTTGCAAAGTGATCAGTCCTTTGACAATTGAAGCACTCAATTTTGGACTTATAAAATGTTATTCCCTGCTTAGCTGTGAAATTAATGCCTCTTCCTGTTTTATTCATAAACTTTTTCATCCTTGCAATGATCATGTCAACTTGCCATCTGATATCAATCTCTTCTATAGCATCATCATCAATTTGCAAGACATCTTCTTGATAGGTTACAGGTAGAGTTGCTTGTTAAGCAAAGAATGAACATAGAACATCATCTGAGGTGGGGGTGTTCGATGGAGATGAAGTGGTAGTGACCATAGTTGTACATGGAAGCTGAGTTTCAGTCACAGTACTTTGGACAGGATAAGCAGTACCTTTATTGGAAGTACTGCTACTGTTTTCAGAAGATACAAAAGCAATGTTTTGGGGTTTCTGATGTGTGCTTGAACCTATAGTACCATTCATCTCATGCTCATACACCTTCAGATTGTTGTAGAGATCATCAAAGTCCATTGTGTCCAAACCTGGTTGTCCTCTGATCATAGTAGCAACTATATGCCATGCGGATGGTAAGCTTCTCAAGAACTTCAAGTTAGCATCTTCAACTGATGCCTCAGCTCCATATAGTTCTAGCATACTCAGAAGATTTTGGAATCTTTCATAAGCAGAATCAAGACCTTCTCTTTCACCAACAGTGAAAGTTTCAAATTGTTGCTTCAACAAGTTACTGTGCATCTTCTTGGAAGCATCATTACCTCCAAACTTTTTCTTAATTGCAGCCCATAATTGTTTTGCATCCTGAGCATCATGAAACTTCAATAGGTGTCCATCAGGAATAGCAGACAGTAATATGTTGAGAGCTTTGTCTTGATTTCTCTTTGTAGCAACTGGGATGGTTGGTTTAGGTGGTTTAGGTTGTCTTGGGAGCCCTACTGGTTCATCAAGTACCGTATTGCCATTGACAATCACGTCCCATAAAGCATGGTCTGTGATGGCAATGTACTGTCTCATCTTCATGGCCCATAAATCATATTCTCCCTTCTTGACAATAGGAATTCTAACAACATTGATGGATGGAGCAGGTGCAGCCTCTGTCGACATCTTGAAGGGTATGTAGTAGAATCGGTTTAAAAGATTATCTTCTTAATCAGAGTTTCCAACACAAGCTCTGATACCACTTGTTGGATCGATATGCTCTGACCAAACTACTTTGTAGCTTGTAAGGTTTTTAACAATATTGAATAAACTCAACACTATTAATATTGAAACACTGTTTTGACCTTGTAAAGTATGCGGAATCTACTAACACAAAGCTTAAGAAGAACTTTTATATTAAACCAAACTTGAACCTGCTTTGTTACACAGATTCACTAACAATCCCTAACTTGACTAATATCGACTTCTCTAACTTATATTTTTAACACATAAAAACACATTACGACTAATACCTCTTAAGGCTCCTTTTATAAACACAAGGATATCCTTAAGTCGGTTTACAATACTTGAACGAAAAGTAATTATCCCTAACTAATTCTAGAATATTCATACAATATTACATAATAATCCTTTAATCAATATTGCACTTAAGTCCTTATTCTCTTCGAAGTACTTTGAATAATCTTCAATATGTAGCAGTACTTTGACCATGTTTGACTTTGATCTTCAAGCAGCACTTTGACACAGCAGTACTTTGAAATACAGAAGTACCTTGATCTTTATATCCCAACATAAAGTATGTAAAAATTCAAGTGTAAGGGGAATGTTCATTCCCTATGATGTATTATTTTGGATGGTAGGGTAAAAGTGTATGAAAAAAAAATCAAAAAAATTAAGAAAAAAGAAAAAAAATAGAAAAAGAGAAAAGAGAAAAAAACATACGGACTACCATCCCGTTTCATTTTATGTTTTTGTTATTTTTCATTTATTAGCTTAAGTTGAGTCTAGTCTTGGCTTAGCAATGCCATATTGTACATGTAATTAACCAAGATGGTTAACTCGCCAACAGTAAATATTGCCTTTATCCAACAAAACCGTGTATTCCATATCCCTACACCTAACGTTATAACCCATTTAAAGACCTCTTTGATAGTTTATCCTAGGTGCTTACGCCAAGTGGTGGAGGTTTGAACCTTTCCCAAGCCTATGGTAATCTATTTTGCTATGACAGGTAGTGAGAGATGTTTTCCATTTCCATATTGTGATATATACTTTAATACACCCGAGAGATGTGAGTATCTAAACACTATTTGTGAGGTGCTAGTATATGACCTCCGTGCTTGTCTTTGGTCTTTAGTGGAACGATTATTTGTTGTAATTACTTTTATATTAGTGTTAAATGACCCCTAACTTGTATTTTGATTAGAATAAAAGCGCAATTGCTTGAGGACAAGCAAATCTCAAGCGTAAGGGTATTTGATGAGGCGAAAAATGAACCATTTTAAGGGGGTCATTTTAGCCCGGATTTGAATTTATTTGATCAAATATTGCCCTAAATCGTTCCTTTTGTCATTTTATGTACTTTTGGAGTGAATTCTGGAAAAGGAAGCATTTTGGATGTTTTTGGAGCATAAAAGTGAAGAAAACGGCAAAGTCTTAATTTTCCTTGCTGGGAACAGTACCTGACGGCGTCAAGAATTTCTTAATGACGGCGTCAAGGGTAATACAAGAGGTGGAAGTGGATAAAGTCCGTGACGATCCAGAAGAGTTTTCTACTATGGAGATGACGGCGTCACCATAGGCCGTCATGGTCCAATTGTTAGTGACGGCCCTGATGAGGCGAAAAATGATCCGTTTTTAGGGGGTCATTTAAGCCCGAATCCGACTTTATTTGATCAAATATTTCCCTAAATCGTTCCTTTTGTGATTTTAGGTGTTTGGAGAGTGAATTCTAGAAAAGAAGCTATTTTGGACGTTTTTGAAGCATAAAAGTGAAGAAAACGGCTAAGTACCAAATTTCCATACTGAAAATACAAGGTGACGGCGTCAAGACCACCATCTTGACGGCGTCAGACATGAGGAATTAAACACCGAAGGTGGTGACGGCGTCAGAAGGATTCGTGACGGCGTCAAAGTGGCAAAATTATTATACCGTGGGTGGTGACGGCGTCACATAGGCCGTCATAAGTGGATCAAGGCCGTCCGAGGAAGTATATGGCGGCGAGGTAACGGCGTCACAAGTAACTCTTGACGCCGTCAGCCTGTTTTTCCTATATATAGTTTTCTAGTTTTTTTCATTAAGGAAAAGAAGTTTTGGTGAAACCCTAAAGACGATTTTGGTGCCTCTTTTACAGGTTATTCAAGGGTTCCAAACCCTTGAGACCTTGCATTGTAATTGAGATAAGTGTACTTTCAATTCAATCAATATGTCTATGTGTTGGTTGTTTATTTCTTGTTCTTGTCTCAATTCTACTATGCTAGGCTAGATCTCTCTTGTGTTTGCTTAGATCTAATGAAACCTAGATGTTGATTATGTGTTGATTACTTGTCTATTCTTGTTTTGAATGAATGATTTATATGTTAGGCTTAAGAAAACTGGCAGATCTCCAAATGGTAACATGCTTGAACGTCTTAAGAAACATGAACCGAGGCATACTAGGTCTTTATTGGTTGTATTTAATGCATGAGCCACTGTTTACAATTCCTATAGTTGTGCTGGGTCATGGTGTAGGAGGAGATAAGAGCTCATAGAGTTGGGGAGTTATGTATGCCACCCCACGAATGGTATTAAGGAATACAATCCGTCATTCATACAAGTGTAACAAGTAATTAACATGTAAAAGATATCTAGGGAGTAGTGAAGTCTAAGTAAACACAATTTCTCCAATTACTGCTCACAACTTTAGTATAATTTAGTTTAATTTCATTTTCATTATTTTAATAGTTTTGGGTTAGTTGAATAGCAACTAATTCCGCCCACTCCTTCAAAACCCGAGATTTTACTTGCTTTCATAAAAATATAAAAATACAAAAATAATCATCCCTCACCTCTAGAACTATTAATTAGGTTTTCTAATCCTAGCGACACTATTCCTAAGCTGAACGATCAATCCCCCGGTACTTGTCACTATACTATACTACAACGATCAGGTACACTGCCTGGTGGGGGTTGTAAGCTTCTCGAGATCCCTCGAGAGGTAAAGCAAGGTGCGATTCCCACGCATCAGGCCCAGAGTAAAATTACACATGACGGCGTCAAAAGTGGATCTAGGCAATCCAATTTCATTATGGGCGGCGAGTTGACGATGTCAGAATTTTCTTCTTGACGCCGTCACCCTGTAAAATCTATATATAGTGTTTCAATTTTCATTCATTAGTGTGTAACTTTTAGGGTGTAACTTTGGAGATAAACCCTAGTCCGATTTTCACAGCTTTTTCAAGGGTTTTTACCCTTTGAAACCTTTCATGTTCAATTGAGATAAGTACTCTTTCAATTCAATCAATATGTCTATGTGTTGCTTGAATATATCTTACACTTGTCTTGAATTTAACATGCTTGGCTAGATCTCTTGTGTGTTTGCTTAGATGTAGTGAAACCTAGATGTTAATTATGGGTTGATTGTTTGTTTATACTTGTTACGGATGATTGTATTCGATGTTAGGCTTAAGAAAATTGGCATACTTCCATTGGTAACATGCTTGAACGTCTTAAGAAACATGATCAGAGGTGTACTATGGTTTTTGGTTATATTTAATGCGTAGGAGAATTCTAATGATTCCATGTTAGGAGCTTCTAACGGCTCGACATAGGAGTGAAGTAGGATCCTATAGAGTTAGGGAATATTGTAAACGGCCCTACGACTAGTATTAAGGAATACGACCCGTCATCCATGCAATTGTAACAAATTATCAACCTGTAAAAGATATATAGGGAGTAATGAAACCTAAGTAAACACAACTTTCCCTATCATTGTTTACACCACTAGCTTAATTAGATTTATTTTCATTTTTGTTATTTTATTTTGATTGCATCTTAGTTAATTTGGGTTAGTTGGTTAGCAACTAATTCCGCCCACTCTTCCAAAAACCGAGATTTTAATTGCTTTCATAAAAATATAAAAATACAAAAAGAATCATCCCTCACCTCTAGACCTAGTTCTTAGGCTTTCTAATCCTAGCGACACTATTCCTGAGTTGAACGATCAATCCCCCGGTACTTGTCACTATACTATACTACAACGATCAGGTACATTGCCTGGTGGGGGTTGTAAGCTTCTCGAGATCCCTCGAGAGGTAAAACCTGGTGCGATTCCCACGTATCAATTACAAAACTACAAATCATAAAAACACAAATTAAACAACCCGAAAAAAATATGTACACCATTGTCAAAAAATATCTGAATCACAATAAACCCCTCCACCTAGAAACAATAAACCTTACACAAAAAAGTATCAATGCTAAAAGATGATCCAACGTTGTTCATCTACCGACACCACAATCAAACATTATCACACTCTCAGGTCTCTTATTCAATAATAAGAAAGCTAACAATCATTAAAAAATTATGTACCAAAACACAACACACATAGAGTTGCAGTTTTTACATAACCGAAAATGGCCATAAATAAACTTTAATTTTTTAGATCTAGAAATAAATAACCTTGAAATCTTTAGGTATACGATTTGTGTTGAAACCACATACACAACAGATAAGCCACACAAACATGGCAAGATAGTTGATCGGCGGCGGCGAAGATCCGGCAGAAAGTGGCGGCTGTCAAAAAACACGTATTTTTTTTGTTAAAACTCAGATCTAAACATAAAAAATGCAGATCTATAAAAAAGAACACTCAAAACTTAATTAATAGTGTATATATCTATTAAAACTCAAAAAATACCTCAGAAACTTAAAAAACTCTTTTGGTGCCTGTTAGTTTCGGTGGTTGGGTTCTCGGTGGTGACGTCTGGTGGAGGTGACGTCCGGTGGTGGCGACTCCGATGGTTTTGACGTCCGGTGAATGTGAGGTCCGGTGGTGTTGAGGTCTTGTGGTGGTGGCGAGAGTTTTGTGGTATGTGTGTTTGTATAATTTGATATGAAAGAGAGATGGTGTTTATATAAATTGTGTGCTTTGATATAAGTTTCTCTTGCAATATGAGGTGTTTCCAGCTGTGTTTCCTAAATTAGTTGCAGTTTCGGTTGACATTAATTCACCAGGCATTTAAGTTTCAGTTTCAATGTTTAATTGGTCAAACACCATTAATTCAGCAGGCCATAAATTTTGTTTCACATGTGAAGGGGCAAAATCGGGATTGACCGAAAGTTCAACTTTTCACAATTCCACAATTCCCCTTTGACCATTTTTCTTTTATAAGTAGTAAAGATAGTATTATGGACTTTGACGTTTATTATTACTGTTAGCCCGTAATATTGTTAGTAGTTGTATTGGGCTCAAGGCCCGTATCTAGAATCATCTATGTAATCCTATTTAGAGGTGCAAATTTACCGGTTAAAACCGGTTTTTGGTTTTAGAAAACCGGTTTTGGTTCGGTTCGGTTTTTTCAGTATCGGTTTTTTTTCGGTTATAAATGTTCGGAATCGGTTTTTTTCGGTTATAAATTTTCGGAATTGGGTTTTTTATCGGTTTTTACCGGTTCATTTTTTTCGGTTATAAATGTTCGGATTCGGATTTTTTATCGGTTATTTACCGGTTCGTTTTTTTCCCAGAATTTTACTAAAAACTGCTAACATTTATTTAATAACCTTGTTAATTATCAAACATATAAATAAGCAATATACTCATAACTTTTATTTAAACAATACAATTATACAACTAAAAAAATACAATCATAAATTTTATTTATTCAGTACAATCATTACTTTTATTGAAACAATACAATCATAAAAACATATAAATACTAATACATTTCGAGCTTCGGCATGACCATCACCCGAAAACATATTAGTGTAATCAAGTATATCGAGCTTCGGCATTGCCATCACCAGTTATACTCAACTACTCAAGATCATTTTCTTCCATAAAATCTTGTACATCTACATCTTCAACATCAAATTCTTCAAACTCACCTTCATCTAATTCGCCTTCGGTATTCGAAGGTGATAGCCCCATTTCATCTTCTTCTCTTACTATACCTTCTTCAACTTCTTTATATAATATTGGACCTTCCAACGATGATTCATATTGTATCCTATCTACTCCATCCAAATAATCTTTCAAACATACACATACTTCCATGGCTTCGGGGGTTAGTCTTGACCTTCTATCCGATATAATTCGACCGCTAGTAGAAATGGCCGATTCGGAAGCTACCGTCGAAGCTTGGATTGCTAATAAGTCACGAGCCATAGCAGATAAAATTGGAAATTGGATTTTCCTTTCTTTCTACCAAGCCAAAATGTCAAAGTTTGCAAACTCATCGGGACTTAAAGTTCTTAAAAAGTTCGTAGCCATATATTGTCCCAATTCGCTTGTTGGAGCCGATGTTCATTGACGCTTTGTAGCCTCTTCAAATAAATAATTATAAAGGTTTATATTAATGTCTCTTGTCATTCGGGATGACCCGGCCCGCATTTGGACAACAATTGGGTTTTGTTGGTGACCATATTTTGTTGCATAAATTCCAAATAATTTTTTAAAATTATCGTTAAATCTAAAAATTTGAGATGTTATATAGTTGGGGGTCTTCACCTTCTAACCCAAAAGATAAGTCTAAATTTTCCATTATTTTTGTTATTAAAAGTTCTACACCTCCAACATTTAAACATGGATTAAGTGCGGCGGAACAAGTAAAAACCAAAGGTAAACTAGCAAAATATTTTATAAATTTCTTTTTTAAAATTAAATTTAACCATTTTTCTAAACATTTGAGTAGGTGAGTTTTTATATTCATATAATTTTTCCGTCATAGCATAAATTTGGTTTAAAACTAATGGGCTAGTTGGGTAATAAACACCCGATAATATAAAAACATAGTTAATTCATCACTTCTAAGAGTAGTACAACTTACATGTTGATACCGCGGTTGTAGCCTCCTTTTGATGATCTCTGTAAGCTTGGCGTTGTCGAAGTGGTTGAATGGAAGCCATTGTTGAATGACAAACTTCGTAAAATCAAGTCGAAGCGCATCCGCATCATATATAAAAACTTGACCATCCGCACCAATAGTACCTTGCGACATATCATTTCGAACCGCCTTACAACTACCTAAATGATTCCTAAGTGAAGTATTAGACCCGGGGTTATAAAAATTCCCACATTTCTTGCAATGCACCCTTTCGATATTATCTTTCATAACACACAAATCGTAATTAGACCACATATCACCTTTTCGGGTAGTTGGTCCAATTTTAAAAACATCATCATTTGTGTAATGTTTTCGGGCATTGCTACTAGAAACGGAGGGAGTAGTGGAAGCTTGTTGTGATTGTGAGTTTTTCATTATAGCGAATTAGCGAGATTAGAGCATTTTTGAGAGATTAAAGAAAGAAATGAGATTGTTTTTTATGTGTTTTCAACCCCAACTCATTACCTCTATTTATAGTTGCTTAAAACACTCAAAAATCATCAAAAAAACTCAATAACAAGGCTATATGGCTTACTAGCCGTTTGCCTCGGTAAATCCCAAAAAAACCGGTCAAAACCGGGTAACGGTAACTTTTTTTTTAAACGGCTATAATTTTTTTAAAAAAACCGGGTAAAACCGGTTAAATTTTACAACGGTAATGTAACAACCGTGGTTTTGGAAGGTCAGTTTGACTGATAGTCTTGACTCGGTTGACGTTTGTTTGGTGTGTCCTAGGTGTTTGAAGTGATATAAGTGTGATATAGGTGATTTTTAGCACTAAATCCTTTTGCGTAAGTGGTTTTATTGTGATTTGGAAAGTTTGGAATTTGTGAAAGTTCATTTTGATCACCTTTGTGGTGTAGAAATGACTTGTGTAGTTTTTGGTGTTTTTGTGTTTTTGCGTAACGAGTCTTCGTTTAAGTATTTGAGCGTTAGCAAGTTACGAGGAGTTTGTTTTTATGTGTTATTCTTATAAAAGAGTGTGAAAATCTATTTTTGGAAAGTTTATTTTTGAAAATGATACTTTTCCGGTTTGTCTTAAAAACTAAGGTTTAATTATTGATTAAATTCATGTAATACAAGTTATGATGAATTAGGGTTTGTGTTAACTTCTGTAAATTAATGTTATTAAACATGTTGGGATCAATAATTAGTAATAGTATGATGTTTGGTTAAGAGGATTGAGCGTAAAACATGTTAGTTATTGAGTTAGGGTTTGGACAGAAAAGTAGTGTTGTAAAGATGTGAGTGTAATTAACAGATGGTTAGGAGTTAAGTCACGAAATTTTGGTCTAAATTGAAGTTTAATGAAAGAGCTTTCCAAAAAGTCCAGCCACGATTGATTTCAAGGTCGGGAAGTTGGTCTTTTGATTTTTCTTTGTTAAGGTGTCAAAGCTATCAAACAGGGACAGATTTTGGGTAAAAGTTTGAGGGTGTTTTGTGGTTGTAAAAGTGGTATTTTGACTAGGCCTTCTGGAATAGTTAATTATTAGGTTATATTAGACTACCACGAAAAGGATTCATGATAAAAACTTGTGGAAGTATTTTATGTTAATTAAAACTTTTTGGTGTGCGTTCAGATCCGAATTTGAGTAGTTGACAAGTTTGATTTTCTTTTGAGTACTTGTGTGTGTTATTGGTCCATGGCCTTCTGGTATTAGCTTGTATGCTTATGAGAGACCATGGTAAAGTTTTGGTGTGAGTTGTTGAGCTTTATTTGTCGTGATTTCATGTGGGCGAATGTACCCAAAAATTCTGCGTTTTCTGGTTTTATAAGTGCAAAGGATTTAGTGAGTGTTAGGTTATGGTGGTGGTTAGTATGGTGTCTAGGAGATCCATGGTGGGTCATATGAGTCTTAGACATCCATCATATGAGTATTACATGGGTTGTAGCTTTTAGCTTGACCTTGTGTAATGTGGATTATTTTTGTGTGCTATAGATTCTGAATTGTTTTTGTGGAAGCTGCGGAGTTTAAGGTGAGTTCATAGTCCCATATTTTTACTTTGTTTTAAAGTTGGGATGGGAATGATGTTTGTCTTAAATGGTTTAAATTATTGTGATTATGTGTGTGTGTCAAATAGCTTGGACTTATAATGTTATTGTATGTATGCTATATGTGAATGATATGTTATGTGATGTTATTATGTGGTCCAATTGAGGGGGAGTATCCAATTGGAGAGTAATACTCCTACTCGTACCATATTATGTGGATTGGATAATGTGATGATAATGTTGTGTAGTCCAATTGGGGGGGAGTATCCAATTGGAGATTAATACTCCTACTCGTTACTAGTCTGTGTGGTCCAACTGGGAGGGTGCTTACCCTGTTGCTCGTGCATACGACCTAATTGGAGAGTAGCATCCCTACTCATTTTTATTCTGTGTGGTCTGATCGGAGGGTATTAATTTACCCATTATTTGGAGCAGGGGTCACGTTCCAGCCCGGTATGTTGTGAATTTGGATCGGTGGGCACGTTCCGCCCGATGGTTGCCTTATGTGTGTTGTTGCCTTGCGAATACATGTAGCTTATATGATAACTGTAATTATTTGTCTAGCTATATTTTATAATCACAGTGATTTTGGTTGCCTAGCGTGTTTGAGTCTTAAACCTATGAATCTCACCAACATTATGTTGACATTTTAAGCATCATTTTCAGGTGAGCATTCTAAGGCTATGATAGAAGGAAGTGATTAGACGAGACCTTAGTTGCATTGAAAGTGGTTTATCTATGCGTTTGGAGTTTATCATGTTGTTTTCTTTCGGGTATTGTTATGACACTTTGTGTCTATACTTTTGCTATTTTTATTGCATGTAGTTATTCTCTATATAGACACCATGTGTTGTGATGATATCCATGAAGTTACACCCTCGCGTTTCCGCCTTGGCGAGGTGTGACAGATTGGTAGCAGAGCCAGGTTTCGATCCTGGGACCTGTGGGTTATGGGCCCACCACGCTTCCGCTTAGGTATCAGAGCCATGTATCAGAGCCTTGGTTATAGAGAATTAGGTGGTTGAACCTAGACTATAGCTTAGGAGTCCCTCATATAGTTGCATTTAGGACCTATGTGTAAGTATAATACTTTTACATGTCTATTTTCTTAACTTATGAGTTATTTTATTGAGTTCGGACGTCTATTCTATTCCCTATACGTAGTATTATATGTATCGACTTTATTATATCGACTTCCACGCGTAAGATGCTTCGTTGAACTACCGTTTTTGCTATCGGATGCGAGAGAAGTGGTCGGATGAAACGGATTAACTGCAGAATCCGAGTTCCCGATAGCATGTATCTATGTTCGGACAAGGAGAGGACGTTTATGGGAAACATTGGTGGAGAATAAGTGGAGAGGTTTGGAACCACGGTGACTTCTGGAGATAGAGCCATTACCAAATATCCTTGGTAGTGTCCTCACTTCACATAGGAAGGAGATGTGGTTTAATCTAAACCTCATGATTTGTATGCGCTTGTGAATCATGTGGAATTGGAAGAAAAGAATAGAGATGGTTTTGCATGTTGTCGACTACCTCAACATGTAGGAAACATGAATGGGTGGTTGAGTAAAGATGAAAGGGAGTTAGGATGGAATGGTGTGGATTCGGATCTAGAGTCCACAACGAGTAGTAAGTAGAATTGATCTGAGTGGTGAGATAAGTGCGAGAGTGGAGTTGAGCCATTATGCGACGTCTTTTGTTTTGTGTTATGTTTTGGAATTTGTATATTGTCTTTTACCGTCTGGAGCCATGTTCGAGCGTGATTACTCTTGGATATTGGATCGACCTTATCCAAGTAATTCTGATTATAGAGTTTACGTGATCGTTGGAATTGTTCCATGCGAGATGATTGTTTGCGACGTCTTTTGTTTTTGTTTGCATGATGTGTTGTCATAGGAGGGAGTACACTTATGAACGGGGGCATAGATAATTATGGTGGCCAACATAATTATACATGCGTCACGACACAAGTGGACTTGCAAGTATGATAGCATGGATTGCATGGTGTATTAGGTGTTATGTAGTATATGTGCGTTATCATTGAGATGAGTGGTTCTGGAAGTAAGTATGCGTGTGGAATAGGCTTATAACTATGGTCGCGAACATAATTATAAGGGTATCACACACGTGGACTTGTGACCATTATTGCATTGATTGATGTTTGTTGTTAAATGTTGTGGAAGATGGTATGTGATATCATGTTGGTGATGGCTGTATGGTTAGAGAAGTATTCTCTTAACCGTTTGGGCAGTCGATATATGTTGGGGTGTGTGGGTGGTAAGATTCCATCGTACCTATCATATGTTGATACCTCAATTATCGGTGGGTACTTATGTTGTGGTGTTTAAGTTGATTTGTTTGCTAGACGCTCCGTTTGTATACCTAATTCTTTGGTTGGCATTCCTATTTGTACCATGATGGTACAGATGCCATATTCTTTCTATTTGACGTCGTGATAGGTGTTGGGTAATCGAATTCGTTTTGTTGGATACTGTTTCATTTCTTTCGTTATTCCATACATTCATTCCTCGGAATGAATGTTATACTATTCTTCAAGTATTGTTGGTTCGTGACGAGTTGGTGTGGATATTTAATCCCTCATTTACACACACCAATTGAATTTCGTGACATGTTTTGTGAACTGTTAGTGTCGGTGTTTTTCTATGATTTTGGTTTGATCGTTGTACGAATGAGTCTGTAAGTTCATCGTTTGGTTTGCAATGCATTTGCGTGAGTGTTCACTTGTATGAGATTCATTTGATGATTATTTTGATTATGTGATTCTTCGGTGTTTTTCGTATCCAGTAAAGGGGTTGTGTTGGAGTCCTTATGGTATTTTAAAACTCGTTTTGGGTATTTCAAGGTCATTTGTTAGAAACCATTATTTTTATGGTTAAAATGAAGTGTGGAAAAAAATAGTTATGTTGATGTCTTTCATAAAATGGTATATATATATTTTATAAAAATGTATAAGTTTAAGATATGTCTTGTAAAAAAACGGTGTTCATTTGTTTTTGGGAAGGTTGAGTACGGGAATAAGAACTGTCTATGGTTCTCATTTACCAAACTTGTTATGTATTTAGTTCATTGAGTTTTTCTTTCGTTGAGGTACGCTTGTGGATGTTTTATGGGTATGTGTATTTTATATTTTCTTTGTATGGGTTTTCATGAACATTTTATCCGTGTCTACTTTTATTGGGAAAATTTTCTCATTGTATTTTTCTAGCTTTGATTTTGATGTTCGTTACTTCGTTAGTCGGTAATTCGTACCCCTTTTGAGTTCGTTAGTATACGTTTTAGTTCGACCGGTTTCATAGTTCGCGTCATTTACTTAGGATAGATTGTCGTTTTGATTATCAATTTGTTCGTTGAAGAAGAAGAGGGTGTTTGCCAAGTTGTTCAAGTGAGAGGTGTAGCTTTAAGATGTACGTTCTTCTGGAAGGTGGTCAACGATAGCGAGTGTTCGTGGACATTAGTAAGATAAAAGTGGTGAAGAGTACCTAAGACACCATCTGAGAGACGATTGTCCTTAGGAATGGCAGGTATTATTGGCGATTCATTTCTATCTTTCTATAGATTGCATAGGCATCGCGGAGGTGGAAGATCTATAAGAGGAACTGTGTGATACATGGTTTAAAGTTGGGAAATAGAACTTGGAGATGAGATTTGTATGGAGCAGGAAGTGTTATCTACACGGATCATAAGAATCTTTAGCATATATGTTGACAAGAGGTTAATATATGTTGAAGAGAAGTTGGGTGTGGAATTTCTCAGTGACTACGATTGTCTGATTCGCGACCGTCAAGGAAGGTCGGACATCGTGGTAAGAGCGCTGAGCGGGAGTGAACGAGTGAAACTTAGATGTTGGTGAGCAATGATTATGATAATTCAGTTCGGAGTTACGGGGATGATGTTGACAGCCTAGAGAGAGTGGTTCAAGGATGAGAACATGTAAGAAGAATGATTACTTGGTTTAGACCAGTAAATGGAAAGGAATGAAGATGGAGGAATGTACTTTGGGGACCATCTATTGGTTCTATTGAGAGGAAGCGTAAGGACAGCAACCATGCAAGGTATTTGATACATCCGAGAATGGATAAGACATATCATTACCTTTGCAAGAGATGTATGGAGGAGTAGGCGAGACTTTTCGCTCGGTGAGTTGGTAATGAGCCATGGGGTGTCGCAAGAAACATGATGAAATACTTACTTCGTGATAGTGGTAAACGTGTTATGGAGTCTTGAGAACGCGTATGTAGATGAGTGCGACTTATCATTCTCTAATGAGTGAACTAAGTGAGCGTACAAATCAGGCGTTGGATGGTGAGCTAAGAGCATGGGTGTGTTTGATTTTGGGGGAAGCCGAGGTATACATTCACCCTTAGCTGAGTTCTCCTATGTCAACAATTATAATTCTAGTATTGAGTATGTGTCATGTGAAAAGTTGTATGGAAGGTAATGTAGGTCACCTGTTCTGTGGGCAAAGGTTGGAACAAGTAAACTAATTGGTCCTAAACTAGAACGAGAGACTACGAATAAGGTTTTCAGATTTAAGAGAGAGATTTAAGGCAGTAAGAGATCGCCAAAAGAGTTATGCGGATTATTGCTGTAAGCCCTTAGAGTTTGGTGTTGGTGATATTGTGAGGATAAAAGTATCTCCTTGGAAGGGTGTTGTGCGTTTCGGTAAGAAAGGCAAGCTAGCACCGAGATACGTAGGACCATTTGAGATTTATGGAAAGGATTTGATTTGTGGCATACCGGTTGAAGTAAGATGAGGAATTAAGTGGTGTACATGATATGTTTCACGTATCTAATTGAAAGAAGTGTTTGGTGGATGCTAGTCCGCATGTGCCAATAGATGAAAGTAAGGTTGACAAGACCCTCCGTTTTGTCAAGAAACCTATTGAGATTATGGATCGAGATGTTAAGGGTTTGAAGTTTGGTGAGATAGCGTTGGTAAAGGTATGGTGGGATTCTAAGTGTGGTCCTGAGTTTACTTGGGAACGTGAGGATCAGATGTAATTAATGTTTGTTTTGTGTGTATCCATTATATGTGGTGTTTCCTGCAGTTACCATTTGGATTTTCTTTTGGTTTGAGGGTATCGTACCTACCTGTGAGAAGTCGTTTTGATCATTGGTTTTATTGATCGGGGAGTGTATCTATTTGCGTGTATCGTTGGAGTGACGGAATGTTTTCTATCGTGTGAATTCGAGTATTTAGTCGGTTCACATTTTTGCGATTCTTTCTCTGTGATTTTATGGTGTGGTATTTCTCCGCTTAAAAATCCATAAATTTCCTTTTGCTGTTGTGAGTGGTGACTATAGTAGTTGAAATCTCGGGACGCGATTTCCCTAAGTGTGGGATGATGTAACAACCGTGGTTTTGGCAGGTTAGTTTGACTGATAGTCATGACTCGGTTGACGTTTGTTTGGTGTGTCCTAGGTGTTTGAAGTGATATAAGTGTGATATAGGTGAGTTTTAGCACTAAATCCCTTTGCGTAAGTGGTTTTATTGTGATTTGGAAAGTTTGAAATTTGGGAAAGTTCATTTTGATCACCTTTGTGGTGTAGAAATGACTTGTGTAGTTTTTGGTGTTTTTGTGTTTTTGCGTAACGAGTCTTCGTTTAAGTATTTGAGCGTTAGCAAGTTACAAGGAGTTTGTTTTTATGTGTTATGCTTATAAAAGAGTGTGAAAATCTATTTTTGGAAAGTTTATTTTTGAAAATGATACTTTTCCGGTTTGTCTTAAAAACTAAGGTTTATCGCGTAAGACGTTAGGATTGGCTACGGGTACTTATAAAATATTAAAAGTATGAGGTTTTGAGTGTAATAAATTAATTTAATAAAAATAAATAAATATATATCCCTTATATATAAAAAATCGGCTAGAGGGTTTTTAGTGGAAAAAGGAAACCCAATTTGAGTCCAAATATGACTCTTAGGCCCAGGGATTATCCAAAATTAATATATATACAAACTCAAACAACCCTTGAACGTTTTTTTTAGTATTATGGTCGTTCAAGGGAGGCAAAGGAATAAGAATAAAGTTAGGGTTTCAATTATGTGAAGAAAACAAGCCTAAAGTATGCTTAGTAAACCCTTAATTATTTAATTATTGATTAAATTCATGTAAAACAAGTTATGATGGATTAGGGTTTGTGTTAGCTTCTGTAAATTAATTTTATTAGACATGTTTTGATCAATAATTAGTAATAGTATGATGTTTGGTTAAGAGGATTGATGATTGGGTCTAAACTAGTCAACTTTTATTAGTCAACCACTTGTGAATGGTCAACCGTAAAAGTCAAACTAATCAAGCCAATTCTCCGTGGATAGTATAGTGTTTCCCCGGGTCGTTAAAGTCCCAGCGAGATTGAAATGGTGCTTTGGGAATCGTTTATGAGAGAGTGGCACTGAGGACAGTAGCCCAGATGATGTGGAATTGATATTGCTACTGTTATTTTGGTATTTGTACACAGATATAATATTCACAAAAATCAGATACCAGATATATGCACGTATTCACAATTCAGACCACGTAACAGACAGAGAAAGTGGGATTTGATATTTAACAAACTACAGGGGGTGCTTTTGAACTTTTTAAAACTTAAAATAAAAAGAAAAGTGAAAATGAAAATGCAATTATAAAAGTAATTAAAATACTATTTAAATATTATTTAATTAATTAAACTATTTAATAATCTAATTTAAATCTAATTTAAATTAACTAAAAATGACAAATGATATAAATTAAACTAAAAATTAGCAAAAATATTTTCTAAACTTAAATTAGAACTTGAAGAAAGTATAAAAAATAAAAATAAATATTTTTGTCTTTTTATGGGTTTTTTATTAATTAAAAACTATTTAACTTAATTAAACTAATTAAACTACTTTTAATTACTATTAATACTAAATTAACTTAGAAAATTAAGAGAAAATTTATAAAATTACTTAACCATCACAGGAATCCTAAAAAATTATAAAAACTTTAAAAATTATGTTTTAAGATTAATCCATTAACTATTTACCTTTTAATTAACTTAAGTCTAATTTAAATGATTAAAATAAGAAAAATGGAAAATGAACAGTAGAAACTAAAAATTTATTTTCTAAAAGTCTATTATACTATATTAGAGCTAGGAAAAATATAAAAACTAAGTTTTACTTTATAAAAACTAAATATGATATTTAATACTTAATATTAATTAATAATTAAGAAAACTAGTATTAAATCTAATAAATACTAAAAGGCAGAATAAAAATCTGAAAAATTTACTAAAAATACTTTACTATATAACGTAATTAATAAAAATATAAAAATACTAAGTACTTAATTAAAATCTAAAAATGAAAATTAAAATTAAATTAAATTAAATAGAAACTGTTACTTAATTTAAACTTGACTTTTTTGGATTTTTCTTTTACACACTAACTTTACTACTGTAAATGAGAAACTTTTGTGAAAATACTTTGAAAAATAGCTTATTTATAAGCTATAAGCACCCCCTTTGCTTATTCAGTTGACTTTGGTTGACTGTTTGGGCAAATAAGCTCAAATGGGTGTAGGTGGGGTCCACAATGGTAAAAATGGGTACAAACAAGCTTAGCAAACTTAAATAAGCCAGAAACAACAAGCACTAAGCACAATTAAGCTGTATGAACCAAATAAGCACTTTGCACAAACAAAAATGAACTTAGAACTGAGACAGAGTTGATGGGCTAAACCAGGTGGGGTCCACTGAGTCCTAGGTCAAACAAGGGGTCAAAGTATGATCCCTGGTAGGAGGAGGGTTCAATGGTGCCAAGTATGACAAGTGGGGCCCACTGAGGTGGTCACAAATCACCACCAAAGTGGTGGTGATGGACTGAGTCTCGTGGTGCAGGGGAAGTGCTTGCCCTGCAAGTGATTTCCCTAGCTTGTGGGGCCCAGGGTGAATTTTGCAAAAATCTAAGCTACGTGGGATCTTAAAGGTTAGCTGGTAGAAAACAAGTCCACAAAAGCTCAAAGCTTGATTTTCAATACACAAATCTATAAAAATCACACTAGTTTTGAGAAAATCTGAAAATGCACAATTTGACTTTTTTAGAAAATGAACTAGTTTGACTTATGTGAACTTCTAATGATCCCTACTGATTAAAAATGGTGTTACAATATATATTTAAGCTAGTTTATACTATATTAACAACTAATGTAACTAATTAAATGGATTTAGACACCAAAAACCTTCACAGTTAACTGTGAAGGGTAAAATTGTGAGGTGTTGACTTTTTTGTGAAACAAAGCTAGTTTTTATGGTCTATATTACCTAATGATGCCTAAGGAAAGCTGTTTGAGATATGGTCACCTTCTGAGATCAACGACAACACAACCAACTAGACTAATCCAAACACCCATTTTGCTTAACTGTTTTATGATTTTTAAAGCAGATGAACACTAGGTTATACAAACTTGATTTCTAACTACTGATTATGATTAGATAGACTAATTTAAGCACTTAGAAACAGAATGTCACACCAACAACACAAGTATACTACTTAAAACTATTATGGCAGACAAATATTTAAATGTTAAGTAACTATGTATTCTAACAATCCAGTAATGATTACTAAGCTGAAAACAACTAAAACACAATCAACTAGCACAGATTAACACATATTAGTAATAAAAGAAACAATCAAATAGAAGCTACTCAGAATAGAATTTTAGTGGAAAAGTAAATGAGCCAAATCTTACAAGGGCACCCTCAGCATGAACAGAGGGTTTTCCTTATGAAGCCTATCTTTAGATAGGCCAATTCCAGCTCCAATCTTGCTCACCAATCCTTCTTCAAATCTGAAAACAAAACTAAACACCACAGTTGACCAAGGTTGACTTATTTTGTATTTTTGGTTTTCTTCTAGTATAACTGATTTTTAGAGTCTCTAAAGCTTGAATAAGCTTGTTGGAACCTATATGAGCTTATTTCAGTCCATAATTCAGTACACCATTAACACTTGAGCTATTTGAATAATTCAGAATTTGAGTAAATTGCAAAGATGAAAGACAGAATTGGAACTTGTGATTTTATAACTTCAAAAGGTTTAAATTACACTACTAACACTGTTACAATGCTTGAAATTGAAAAGATTACACTAATTTGAAAGATAATTTAAATTCGACACAAATTAAGACTAATAAAACTACACATTGCTTCCTTGCACTTCTTCTTCTATTTATAGCCATCCCTTAGGGTTCCCAGCATCCTCTGATCATTTCCCATCTCTCTCTGATAACTTTGGTCCACTCTAAGGGTGCCACGTGTTTTTGGCGGGAATCTTTGCAATTTGATTCTGGTACTCAGACAAGGGGTGGTGGCATTTAATGCTTTATGTGAGGTAGGTGTAGGGAGGTGTGGGTGTGTGATGATTATTCTGCAAGTGGTGGGGTGGTGGAGCAATACCAGGGGTGGTGTGGTGGTTTTGTGGTTTGGCTGAGGGAGAGGGAAAAGGGGAGTTGACCGGTATTTGACCGGGGTCAAAGGTTTGACATGGGTATTATATAAAACGGGGGTGTGGGTGGGCTGAGGTTTCAATGGGCCTAAGAAGTGGGCTTGTGTTGGATTGGATTGGTTTGTGGGTTAATATTATTAGTTGTAGGATCCGGTTTGGGTTTTTAATTTACACAAGGACCTTTTTTGTAAATTAACGAAAGTTAGGGGGTAGGATTTGGCATGTTTTTAATTTGTTCCCAAGGGTGTAATTTGCCATATCATGAATAGTATAAGGTCCTTTGATGATTTTTCAAATTTATTTTCACCAGGGACTGAAACCGTTAAACTTTCAAACTTCAGGGACCATTTATGTAATTTTCACCAAACTTTCCACCAAGGACCAATCCTGTCATAAAAGGTTAGTGCAAGGACAAAATTTGTTTTTCTCAAAGTTTTTCATATCCCAGGGACCATTTTTGACAATTTTCAAAGTTCAGGGACTAAACTTGACATTTTGTGAAAGTTTTCACCAAAGGACTGATTATGTAACTTTTTGATTTATAAGGACCTTTGGTGACTTTTTCAAGGTTTTAGAATGACCAGGGACTAGATTTGACAACTTTTGAAAGTTGGGGGACTGAAACTGCCAATTATGCAAACTTTGTGCGTTTTTCATCTGTTTTTGGTATTTTTGCATTTGAAACATGTAAAATACTTTCCTGGGATATTTTCACTATTTTGATTCAATATTGAGTGTTTTTAGATGTTTTGGCAGCTCAGAAATGGTAAAAATGATGAGTATTTACACACTCATCAATCCCCCACACTAAAACATTGCTAGTCCCTAGCAATCTTTTAAGAAAAACCTGATGGATTTGAAATTCTCTTTACCAAAAGCCATCACTTCTGGAGTAGCCAGGTGTAAGAACTGTGGCACACCTGATAACCGTGTGATTTTGAGCAAACCACCAGCTGTCAACGGATTTGATTAGTCTTTACCAAAAGCCGTTTGCTTCTGGACTAGCCAGCATCTTGATGGACTAAGTCAACATCTTGGTGAGCTAATTACCAATTATGGATTTTCCACGGCCTTTACCACAAGCCATAATCTTGCGGGCTAGCCAACTCATTTGCTTATGAGGATACGGGGGAGTTGAGGAACCATACAATTTTTTGCAAATTGCAAGCCATCAACGGGTTTGAGATGTCTTTACCAAGAGCCGTTTGCTCCTGGACTAGCCAATCCATTTGTTATTTGGACTTTGGCGGACTGATTACCACAAAAAATTTTGAAATAAAGTGAAAAAATTTTGGAAAATTTAGGCCTAAAAATGGGGGTACTTAGAAAGTTTTGTGATAAAATTCGTAAGAATTTCCCCCCCCCCCCCCCCACACTAGAATTGAATATTGTCCTCAATATTCAAAGTCCCGGCTATTATGCCGAATCTGTGAACGGAAAAAGCTAATATTCGAATCTAACTGTGGAAATATAGATTTTATTTTTCACTTTATTTATCTGTACATACAATCACACATTTTTTTATTTTTTTTTTGAATTGGAACTTATATACATATTTACTTTTCAAATGGTGGGGGACGGCCACTCCCCCACACTAGGGTGGTAGAAAGTAGAAAGAAGTCAGAAATACGGGTGAAAACCCATATATGTTGCTAATTTTTGTTCACCGAGTCACTAGCTTGACTCGATCCCCGAATTCATTGGTCCATGGGGAAAGTTTGGAGATCCGGGACAACCATGGGTGGTATGTCCTCTCCAAAATAATGTTTCAATCTATGACCATTCACTTTGAAGTTGGGACCTTCGGGTTGAGATAACTCAACAGTCCCGTATGGATATACTTTAGCAATAGTGAATGGTCCAGTCCATCGGGTTTTTAATTTCCCCGAGAATGTAACACCCCAACCCGATAAGGGTAGAAGTATTACATTACAGTGACATATCAGAACAAACACAAGCATATGATTCATACATACAAATAAATTCAGGGTTACAAATGAAAATCTGAAACTACAAGGTTACAAAACAATAAATACTATGTCTAATAAAGTGAAACTTCATCTAATCGTCTCTAGTCCAAAGCATAGTCTTCTAAGTCCAGTCACACTCTCTTCCCATAACCCAGCTTCCTACTAAAACCTGCCGCAGGAAAAGGAAATGCGGCTGAGCTTAAAAAGCCCAGTGAACAGATACATATACAAAGCAATGAAAATGAAACAGAACTGAAATATAGTGCATTGGGGAAATAGAATAAGGAATAAACAAATGAATAATAGAATAGAAAGAAGAAAGGATAGTCATCTACCACGAGCCCAAAACTCAAAGTCATATCTCAAAGTCATAAGCCTTCAATTCATAATCTCACAATCAGAGGGGATACCTCTTAGGCAACCAGATAATATGAGGGGTGTCCTCATGTATCATAAGGGTGGAGTGATCAGCTCCCAGGGGTTGTGAAAGGCGTGTATTGCACACAGCACCAGTCACCTCAAAGTCAACTCAAAGTCATAGTTAAATCCACTAAGCATACATATCTAGGATTGCAATCCATACGCCCCTTACTCAAAGTCAATCTCAAAGTCATATACTCAAAGTCATAATGGCCATAATAGTAATCATAAAAAGGGACGGCGTGAGAAATCACTCACCCACACATGAGTCATGCCAGCGGTGCATCACAGACATGCCTATGGTACCTCCATAGGTAGGGAAACAGAAATGGCTCGGGTATCAAACTAAGAGTCAGGTCTCATATCATACAAAAGGTCATATAGCAAAGGTGTATCTCAGAATCATATCAAAGGTTCATAATAGCAGTTCATAACAAAGGGTTCATATCAGAAATAGTATTCAAGGTCCAATCAGAGTTTATCAGGTCAAGGTTCATATTCAAAAATCAATTCATGGTTCAGTTCAAAAGTCCGTTTCAAAAGTTTCTATTAAAAGTCCAATTTAAATAATCTTTTAAAACAGTTTTCATAAAAATGGTCTTTCAAAATATAGTGTTTATGAAAGTTAAATAACCTTTCTTTTAAAAAGAAATTTAGCATCATTTATAAACATCTTTTCAAATCGGTTCTTCTCAAAACATTTCCATGGTATCATTAAGAAGGTTTTCATAGCATAGGTTCATAACGGAGGTCATATCAAGTGGGATCAATAGAGAAGGTTCAAGTAAAGGGGATCATAGCAATGGCATCAATTCGGGAACTAACGGATCAGAATATGAAAGAGATCATGAGAAACCTTTTGAGAAAGGTCAGAATATCTGTACCTTAGACCGCAAGTGCAAACACAATAGAAAACATAAAGATCGGAAGCAAACTCCTTCTTCGGCGAATCTACACGAATATATGATCGTCTTATTATTAACAAACTTATCTTAAATCATATCACTCATTTTAGTCGGCTTTTCATTTTTAGTAACTTTCCTTTTATAGCAGCTTTTCAAAAATAGTAACTATCCAAAATAGTAAGTTACCCCTTTTCAGTAAGTTTCCTCATTTAGTAAGTTCCCGAAATTGTAATTTAAGACTTAAAGGTTACAATGGATAATTAATAATATTTAAGGTTAAAATGACCAATATAATAGTTTAGGTTTTAAAATGTCAATATTATAAGTTTAGGGTCTAAAATATAAATTATCAAATTTAAATATTAAAAGTCAAATAAAATTATTTTAAAGTTTATTTTAATAAATTAATATTAAGATAATAATTTTGGACCCCGTCATTATAATTTTGTATAATTTAAAAACGTACCAATGATATTAATATTTATACCGTGACGACCCAAGATTTTTATCATTTTGAAAACAAGTAAGTCCATGACACCCTCTTGTTAAATATGCCGATACAAATACTTCTCTTGTTGTTTAAATAAGCCACGACACACACCCTTTTTCTTTAAACAATACTTGTGACTTGGAAACTCATATATGCAACACCCTCATTGTTTTATATATACACGACATGGAAAGAAGAGAACCAGTCACAAACAACTAAATGCCTAAACCTTTTAAACCCACAACCTGATTCGAATTTAGATAACTTACAACCTTATCAAAAACGTTATTTTGTTGACCCTTAAAACCATTCGACATTCAGCGGCTTCGCACCTTTATTGGTTTAAAAAAAACGTTTGCAACAATAAATTACCACACACATATAGACGTTTCATATAATGCAGGTTTTTAGGCAGATTCAAAGCGACTTCACAGCTTGCTATCAAACGATTCGACACAGATTTCTAGATAGCAAAACTTAGTTTTAACCTTCATGTTATACATGTTACTTAGCAGCAGGTAGGTCGCTTACATTAGGGTTTATAAAACATTATTTTCTGTGTACAAATCATGATTTTATGTGATTCACTAAGACGTATATCATGCATGCTTTCTTCTTACTCTTTAGCTCACATATAGATCAGTTTTTAAACAGGTTTATGTTGTACAAAAGTGAGTCGAAACAGATTCAAAACAGGTCATGCAGGTCGACATATATAGGACTTAAAATTTATTATATCATGTGATGACTTTTGTGATTTTATGTGAAGTTATCAAGCATATAACATGCAGGTTTTAAGTTGATTAAAAGTAAACATAACACATGTTTTTAACAGATTTAGAGCGAAGAAAAGAACAAGATTTAGATGATACAATACCCTTTTGTGTGGATCGAATGGAAGAGACAATTGAAAGACCCAAAATCATTAAGTTAACACCGAATCCAGGATGAGACAACACCCCTTGGAACCTGATGAATACCACGCCTAAACACCACAGCCTTTTGCTCCTTCTTGGTCTCGAACATAAAGAAAACCACCAGAAATAATGAATGCCGCTTTATTTTACTTTAGTAGGGTTAGGGTTTTAATAACTTTGGAGCGTATAACTTTGTGACAGAAAAATAAACTACACCAGTTCTTTTATTCTTTGGGGGTGGGTCGCAGATGGCTAAAGAGATCAAGGGAAATCATGGGCTCAAAATATTTGTTGGGTCCTTCGGGTTGTTAATGTTAGTGTACAAAAAGAAGCGGCCCAAAATAAAATTTGTGTCACGTTTATATTTTTCTCATATTTATTGTAGGTTTCTTCATATTTTCTGATTCAAAATTTGCTCAAAAGTTCACTTGTGATGTTTCGTTTTAATTTATTTGGATAAACGTATATTCGTTTTGTTGTTCTCGGGTTTTATTTTGATTCAGAAATTTAGGTCGTTATAATTCTTCCCCTCTAAAAAGAAAATTTCGTCCGCGAAATTGAAATGAAAACGAAGTGGAAAGCACAACGGATCATGGACAGAAATGTGATTGACTTGTTTCTCATGACTCGTAGTTATTGTCAAAACAGTTTCAGATTTCTCAGAAGGGCATATCATACTGAATTTGAATCAAAAGGATAATGTATCAAACATAACGGATGATAATCGAATTCTTTAGGAAGAGGTATAAAAATACATAGGATTTTCATCGAATTGATTAGGCGAATCAGATGAGAATACATTGAATTTTAGCAAACATGGGGTGATTTAAGGTTTAACTCTTCAGCTTCTCAAATAGTCTCGGCTTTCAGATAACCTTCCAAAGGTATTCTCATAAACAAACAGGTCTCGTTTCCTCAAAGTCCATAATCAGATATTTACTCATAGCAGATCATAATGAACAACTTCAACGAATGCGAAACGTATACGGGCAGAAAGCATATGGTTAGATATCATCAATGGCAGAAATTTCATAATGGAACCTAAGATTCTTATCAGAAGTTGCAAAGATCAGCAAAACACGTGTCGAGAGTCCAAACGTATCGAATCGTATAACAAGGACAGCATATCAAACGTATAGGTAGAGTGAATCTAAAGTCTCACTAAACTCAGATGATCTTGATCAGATGCCAGAATTCTAAAGCTTCTAAGGCACTTCTTAAAATATCATATGCCCACCATAAGTGCACGTTATATGATGTAAGTATTATCACGTTGGCCAGGCGTCATAATACTGGCATCATATACATATGCCCTCATGATGATCATACTTTATCTCAAGTCGTGAACACCCAAACTTATTTAAATCCACTTAGTCCACCTATAGTCTCAGAGGTCACCAAAATCAAACAACATAACTAAGAGAACGAAATTACTCGAAGAGTAACGGAGATCCGAGAATGTCATTCAAAATTAAGGTACGTCATCAGTAACGTCAATTCTTTACAGCATCATCTCGTCTAAACACAATGTCCGCTTTTAAATCCGTCCACTCATTTACAAATTTCAAAATTTCTTCCAAGTTGGGGTAGTCTGTTTACTCTTGTCCATCTTGCCTCATGATTAAGAGAATTTAAAATTCGAGTCTGGTTCCTCAAGCCTTCAGCAACTCTTCTTGGTACTGTGGCGTCGTAGCGGCAGTCTCTGACACGATCACTGTGCATCCCTCCATCCGCAGGTCTGCTTCTGCTCTCAATTCATCTTAGTACAACTAAAATGAATAGAGAAACAAGACTGCGTTTCTTCGACAGGTCTTCTAACATAGCTCCAGGTTTTAAGGTACATGATGTTGTTGTCGACTCCAGGTTGTGTGTTGAATGGTTCGTCTTCTTTGGTCTGGTTGTCTTGGTGCCCAAACTGAAATCTTCATGTGTTGCGTGATGCATGATTGAGCACTATCCTAGTTCCTCACTTCTTCTTGTATGCTTCTTCCATGGTAATGCTTGTTGCAACCATCTTCTACGACTCTTCCACCAAGTTTCTAACTCCGATAACGATCTTCGATCTTGGTCCTTCTTGTGAAAGCTCTGTCTTTACATTATACAGGGTAGTGTTGTCTATTATGCTTTCTGAACGTCAATCAAATTTATCTTCCAGGACAAAGGGTCGTCTCACCAATAATCTCTATGTTCTTCTTTCGTTTTAGAACACAACACAATGTCATACTATGACAATTTTTCCAAAACACGCGAAAAACATGATTATTCTAGCCAACACCATTGGCATCATTCAAGTTCATAAATGTTATAACGAGTGCAAAGGCAACTTCAGAAATCATCTCAGGGAATTTTCACATCGCCTTCTTTCTTCTTCAGGAACTGAAATACTTCCCAAAGGTTACTCTCGGTTAGTTAACCCCCTTCTTAGAAGTTTTTGTGGTTGCTTCTTCAGTCCTTCAAATCTAAAATGATGCAATCAGACGCGGAGTTTCAAAGGAAGACCAAATTAATTATTGATACGCGGAAACAGATAATGATTAGTGATAGTGGTACGTTTAAGTTCACGATAGTCGATACATCATCGCATACTTCTCTCGTTCTTCTTCATAAACAAACAAGAGCATCTAAAGAGAATCACCAAGGTTAAAAATCATATTCCATCAGCTCCTTCAATCTCTCAACTTCTATGGCACCATGGTTTCTTCACTGATATCAGTTCAATGTCCACTCTACTTCTTAAGCAGGAAGGAGTACCAAAAGGTTCATCAGAGAATACCGGAAAATCTTCGTATGACAAAATATTTCCCAATAGTAGAACTTTCCAAGGGTTGATAATAATGGTTTTCAGGACAACTTGGTAATCACATGAGTTTGGGGTAGGTGTTTCCATAGTGACAGAAATTTTAGCAGATGTAGAGAGTCATCATAATGGAGTAGGGTGAAGCAGATTTTTAAGGTCACATTTCAGATATGGTAGTCTATGGTATCTTCACGAATAGCCATTTAGTCCAAAAGACCGTACAATCAGACATCTCAAAGTCAAAGGATTCATAGAGTGAATACAGTCGTCAAATCATACAGATAGTTCATATATCAGAGTCAAGTACATGGTTCAACAAAAATGTTGGGATGGATAAACGAACAGTTCAATGTGTGGGAATTTCGTTTAGCTTCTTAGCATAAGTAGCAGGTAGGATGTTTATCATTGGTAATACGAATATCGTATAATCGTCAATTGTGAGAGGTACATAATCTCAGTTATTAGCATCATCATGCTTAGTTAACAAATTCATATAGAGATAGTATTTACATCATACCCTTCCAAAGGAAACGGTTGGCAGAACAAGGTTCATCATTCAAAGAGAGGAAACAAAACTTCTCATATTCGTGGTTCATAATTACCAACATTCTCATAGGAGTAATAATGGATCATACAGAGTTAAGTAGTATCGGATGATACATTCATACCCAGCATAAGTAATGAATTTACAGAATGTGTCGAACACATTGTGGTTGAATGACCTACGATGTGGTCGAAAAGGTGTCAAACAGCTTATCAAACAAATCGGAGGCGGAGATTCAAAATCTGAAGGTGAAACTTAAATGTGTAAGGTATCCAGGCAGCCTTCCGAGGTATTCCAAACTTACTTGGTTACTAAGCTTAAGTTGCAAAACTTCTAACTTCTGAAACAAAGGTCCTTATAAGGCTTATCTAAGAGCAAAGGCACGATCAGAGTGATGCGGAAGCAAATGATACTTACATAAATGTCTTAGTCTACCCATTCCTCACTGGTAATAACTTGGGTTCCTATGGGGAATCCTAAGGTAAAGTTTCAAAGGTTGTCTTATGAGTGCCTACAGGGAAACTTAGGGGTCCAAACTTCACAGGTCAAGGGTAAATGTATTACGAATCGCAGCCTGGGCTCTGATACCATAATTGTAACACCCCAACCCGATAAGGGTAGAAGTATTACATTACAGTGACATATCAGAACAAACACAAGCATATGATTCATACATACAAATAAATTCAGGGTTACAAATGAAAATCTGAAACTACAAGGTTACAAAACAATAAATACTATGTCTAATAAAGTGAAACTTCATCTAATCGTCTCTAGTCCAAAGCATAGTCTTCTAAGTCCAGTCACACTCTCTTCCCATAACCCAGCTTCCTACTAAAACCTGCCGCAGGAAAAGGAAATGCGGCTGAGCTTAAAAAGCCCAGTGAACAGATACATATACAAAGCAATGAAAATGAAACAGAACTGAAATATAGTGCATTGGGGAAATAGAATAAGGAATAAACAAATGAATAATAGAATAGAAAGAAGAAAGGATAGTCATCTACCACGAGCCCAAAACTCAAAGTCATATCTCAAAGTCATAAGCCTTCAATTCATAATCTCACAATCAGAGGGGATACCTCTTAGGCAACCAGATAATATGAGGGGTGTCCTCATGTATCATAAGGGTGGAGTGATCAGCTCCCAGGGGTTGTGAAAGGCGTGTATTGCACACAGCACCAGTCACCTCAAAGTCAACTCAAAGTCATAGTTAAATCCACTAAGCATACATATCTAGGATTGCAATCCATACGCCCCTTACTCAAAGTCAATCTCAAAGTCATATACTCAAAGTCATAATGGCCATAATAGTAATCATAAAAAGGGACGGCGTGAGAAATCACTCACCCACACATGAGTCATGCCAGCGGTGCATCACAGACATGCCTATGGTACCTCCATAGGTAGGGAAACAGAAATGGCTCGGGTATCAAACTAAGAGTCAGGTCTCATATCATACAAAAGGTCATATAGCAAAGGTGTATCTCAGAATCATATCAAAGGTTCATAATAGCAGTTCATAACAAAGGGTTCATATCAGAAATAGTATTCAAGGTCCAATCAGAGTTTATCAGGTCAAGGTTCATATTCAAAAATCAATTCATGGTTCAGTTCAAAAGTCCGTTTCAAAAGTTTCTATTAAAAGTCCAATTTAAATAATCTTTTAAAACAGTTTTCATAAAAATGGTCTTTCAAAATATAGTGTTTATGAAAGTTAAATAACCTTTCTTTTAAAAAGAAATTTAGCATCATTTATAAACATCTTTTCAAATCGGTTCTTCTCAAAACATTTCCATGGTATCATTAAGAAGGTTTTCATAGCATAGGTTCATAACGGAGGTCATATCAAGTGGGATCAATAGAGAAGGTTCAAGTAAAGGGGATCATAGCAATGGCATCAATTCGGGAACTAACGGATCAGAATATGAAAGAGATCATGAGAAACCTTTTGAGAAAGGTCAGAATATCTGTACCTTAGACCGCAAGTGCAAACACAATAGAAAACATAAAGATCGGAAGCAAACTCCTTCTTCGGCGAATCTACACGAATATATGATCGTCTTATTATTAACAAACTTATCTTAAATCATATCACTCATTTTAGTCGGCTTTTCATTTTTAGTAACTTTCCTTTTATAGCAGCTTTTCAAAAATAGTAACTATCCAAAATAGTAAGTTACCCCTTTTCAGTAAGTTTCCTCATTTAGTAAGTTCCCGAAATTGTAATTTAAGACTTAAAGGTTACAATGGATAATTAATAATATTTAAGGTTAAAATGACCAATATAATAGTTTAGGTTTTAAAATGTCAATATTATAAGTTTAGGGTCTAAAATATAAATTATCAAATTTAAATATTAAAAGTCAAATAAAATTATTTTAAAGTTTATTTTAATAAATTAATATTAAGATAATAATTTTGGACCCCGTCATTATAATTTTGTATAATTTAAAAACGTACCAATGATATTAATATTTATACCGTGACGACCCAAGATTTTTATCATTTTGAAAACAAGTAAGTCCATGACACCCTCTTGTTAAATATGCCGATACAAATACTTCTCTTGTTGTTTAAATAAGCCACGACACACACCCTTTTTCTTTAAACAATACTTGTGACTTGGAAACTCATATATGCAACACCCTCATTGTTTTATATATACACGACATGGAAAGAAGAGAACCAGTCACAAACAACTAAATGCCTAAACCTTTTAAACCCACAACCTGATTCGAATTTAGATAACTTACAACCTTATCAAAAACGTTATTTTGTTGACCCTTAAAACCATTCGACATTCAGCGGCTTCGCACCTTTATTGGTTTAAAAAAAACGTTTGCAACAATAAATTACCACACACATATAGACGTTTCATATAATGCAGGTTTTTAGGCAGATTCAAAGCGACTTCACAGCTTGCTATCAAACGATTCGACACAGATTTCTAGATAGCAAAACTTAGTTTTAACCTTCATGTTATACATGTTACTTAGCAGCAGGTAGGTCGCTTACATTAGGGTTTATAAAACATTATTTTCTGTGTACAAATCATGATTTTATGTGATTCACTAAGACGTATATCATGCATGCTTTCTTCTTACTCTTTAGCTCACATATAGATCAGTTTTTAAACAGGTTTATGTTGTACAAAAGTGAGTCGAAACAGATTCAAAACAGGTCATGCAGGTCGACATATATAGGACTTAAAATTTATTATATCATGTGATGACTTTTGTGATTTTATGTGAAGTTATCAAGCATATAACATGCAGGTTTTAAGTTGATTAAAAGTAAACATAACACATGTTTTTAACAGATTTAGAGCGAAGAAAAGAACAAGATTTAGATGATACAATACCCTTTTGTGTGGATCGAATGGAAGAGACAATTGAAAGACCCAAAATCATTAAGTTAACACCGAATCCAGGATGAGACAACACCCCTTGGAACCTGATGAATACCACGCCTAAACACCACAGCCTTTTGCTCCTTCTTGGTCTCGAACATAAAGAAAACCACCAGAAATAATGAATGCCGCTTTATTTTACTTTAGTAGGGTTAGGGTTTTAATAACTTTGGAGCGTATAACTTTGTGACAGAAAAATAAACTACACCAGTTCTTTTATTCTTTGGGGGTGGGTCGCAGATGGCTAAAGAGATCAAGGGAAATCATGGGCTCAAAATATTTGTTGGGTCCTTCGGGTTGTTAATGTTAGTGTACAAAAAGAAGCGGCCCAAAATAAAATTTGTGTCACGTTTATATTTTTCTCATATTTATTGTAGGTTTCTTCATATTTTCTGATTCAAAATTTGCTCAAAAGTTCACTTGTGATGTTTCGTTTTAATTTATTTGGATAAACGTATATTCGTTTTGTTGTTCTCGGGTTTTATTTTGATTCAGAAATTTAGGTCGTTATAGAGAAGATCTTTAATCTTGAGTTGAAAAGAAGGACTCTGTCACCGACGTTGAAAACGCGGTTCTTAATCTTAGAGTCGTGAATCTTCTTTGTCTTTTCTTTGTAGATCAAAGAGTTCTCGTAGGCTTGGTCACGAAGTTCGTTTAATTCATTGAGTTGAACCTTACGATGATCACCCGCTATATGAAGGTCGTAGTTAGCATGTTTCAAGGCCCAGTAGGCTTTGTGCTCGAGCTCGATCGGTAAATGACACGCCTTCCCGTATACAAGCTTGTATGGAGTACACCCAATGGGTGTTTTGTAAGCTGTACGGAAGGCCCAGAGTGCATCATCTAGTTTATCCGACCAGGAAGCACGGTTTTCACCTACTGTCCTCTCAAGAATCCGTTTTATACCACGGTTGGAAACCTCCACCTGCCCACTTGTTTGTGGGTGATACGCGGTAGAAAGACGATGAGTAACACCGTACTTAAGCATGACTTTTGCAAATTGATCATTGCAAAAGTGAGTACCGCGATCACTAATGATGGCACGTGGAGTTCCAAAACGAGCAAAGATGGATTTCAAGAATTTCACAACAACTCGGGCATCGTTAGTGGGTAAGGCTTTAGCCTCAACCCATTTTGACAAGTAGTCAACAGCCACGAGTATGTATTTGTTTCCACGAGAAGATGGGAATGGCCCCATAAAGTCAATGCCCCAGACGTCAAAGATTTCACAAACTTGAATAGCATTTTGTGGCATTTCGTTCTTTTGTGAAATATTCTCGTGACGCTGACAAGCATCACAGGATTTGACTAACTCGTGGGCATCCTTATAGATCGTGGGCCAATAGAAACCGGAATCAAACACCTTTTTGGCGGTGTAGTTAGGACTATGGTGGCCCTCGGTGGGTCCAGCATGGCAAGCCTTGAGAATATCAGTGGCTTCCTGTCCGTATACACATCGCCTGATGACTTGATCGGCACATACTTTGAAGAGATATGGGTCGTCCCAGAAGTAATGTTTAACGTCTTTGAAGAATTTTTTCTTCTGTTGGGACGTCAACCCCTTCACGATGAAGTTACCCGCATGGTAATTTGCAAAGTCGGCAAACCATGGGGTAGTAGAGTCACCACGAAAAGCAACCGCATTGAGTGTCTCGAGAGGAAATGTTTCATTTATTTCCTTTTTCTCGGACACATCTTGATGAGGGTTTTCTAATCGTGAGAGATGATCAGCAGCAAGGTTCTCAGCTCCTTTTTTATCACGGATAATGATATCAAATTCCTGAAGGATGAGAACCCAACGGAGAAGCCTCGGCTTTGCATCTTGCTTTGCAAATAGGTACTTCAAAGCCGAGTGATCCGTATACACCACGCATTTGGTTAGGATCAAGTATGGCCGGAATTTCTCAAAGGCATACACCACAGCTAGGAGTTCTTTTTCAGTGGTGGTGTAATGACCTTGAGCCTCGGTCATAGTTTTGCTTGCGTAGTGTATAGGCTGAAAGTATTTTGCTTTCCGTTGCCCCAAGACCGCACCTATGGCAAAATCACTAGCATCGCACATAAGCTCAAAAGGTAGGTCCCAATCGGGGGCAACAAGAATTGGTGCCTCGGTAAGCTTTTTCTTTAATGTTTCAAAAGCTTCGATGCACTCAAGAGAGAAGATGAAAGGAGCATCCTTCTCGAGGAGATGGGTCATAGGCCGGGCAATCTTAGAAAAATCTTGGATAAACCTACGGTAGAAGCCGGCATGACCCAAAAAGCTCCTAACACCTTTTACGGTGGTGGGATGAGGTAATTTGGCAATGACATCGATTTTAGCTCTGTCAACCTCAATCCCGTCTTTTTAAATTTTATGGCCGAGGACAATGCCCTCCTTGACCATAAAGTGGCTTTTCTCCCAGTTGAGACTTAGATTCGTTTCTTTGCAACTTTTAAGCATCTATTCCAAGTGGGAGAGGCAAGTCTGGAATGAATCTCCGATGACTGAAAAGTCATCCATGAATACCTCCATAGTTTTCCCGATCATGTCGGAAAATATAGACATCATGCACCTCTGGAACGTGCCTGGTGCATTACATAAGCCGAAAGGCATACGTCTGTAAGCAAAAGTTCCGTAGGGGCATGTGAAGGTAGTCTTCTCTTGATCCTGGGGATCAATGGGGATTTGGAAGTAACCCGAGAAGACATCGAGGAAGTAGTAGTATTCATTCCCCGCAAGTCTTTCGAGCATTTGGTCCATAAAAGGGAGAGGAAAATGGTCTTTACGGGTGGCTTCATTCAACTTTCGATAGTCAATACAAACTCGCCAACCCGTGACCAAACGAGTTGGAATCAACTCGTTATCCTCGTTGGTGACAACGGTAATGCCACCCTTTTTAGGAACACAATGAATTGGGCTAACCCAAGGACTGTCAGATATAGGGTAAATCAATCCCGCATCAAGAAGTTTTAAAACCTCTTGTTTGATAACTTCGTGGATTTTGGGATTTACCCTTCTCTGATGTTGCACTGCTGGCTTAAAGTCATCCTCCATTAAGATTTTATGAGTACAAAAGTTAGGGCTTATGCCCTTAATGTCGGAGAGTTTCCAAGCAATTGCTTGCTTGTTTGACTTAAGAACCTTTAGGAGTGCAGCCTTTTCCTCATCTTTCAAGTCTTTGGCAATAATGACGGGTAATTTATTATCACCCTCCAGAAATGCATATTCTAGATGATGAGGCAAGTCCTTGAGCTCAACTTCGGGAAAGTCTTCAGTTATTTCAACATTTTTGACTTCGGCTTTATGAAGTATTTGTGGAGACGGAAAGGGTGAAGAATCGTCATTTAACAATCTTTCAAGGAGAAGAATGTCCCCCTCCGGGTCAAGATAGTTTTCATCAACCCCACTTGGGATTGAGCTATCTTGAGCAAGAAAAGCCTCGACCTCTTCCAGAAGGAAGTCACTTCCCTCAAACGGAGTGAGGGAAGGGGAAGGGTCGGAAATGATAGGGTCAGCAGAAAGACTGCCACTGGATGAGAAACCAAGGACCTCTTGAGAACACTCCTCAGACGCAACATCGATGACATCAATTCGGTTAACCGTTTCAGCGTCATAGTTGGAGGAGTATCTTGAAGTCTGATCAAGATTGAATGTGATGGCTTCGCCACCAACACGTAGTGTGATTTCTTCTTCGAATACATCGATTAAAGCACGACCCGTTCTTAAGAATCCCCTCCCGAGAATGAGAGGAACTCTTGGGTCAGCATCGAAATCAACAATCACGAAATCTGCCGGAAAATGGAACTTTCCTACTTTCACGAAGATATCTTCGGCAATGCCGAGAGGACGGGATATAGTACGGTCTGCAAGTTCGAGTGTCATGCAGGTCGGAGTGAGAGCAGGAAGTGAGAGTCTTTTCCAGACTGTGTAAGGCATCAGGTTAATGCTTGCGCCAAGATCGGCCAAGGCAAAGCATTCAACCATCCCAGGAAAAATACATGGAATGAGAAATTTCCCGGGATCTCCAAGCTTTTCGGGAAGCTTTTTCAAGAGCACTGCTGAGCAATGCTCATTGAGTGAAGTTTTTGCCATCTCACATAGTTTTTCTTTGTTGCTTATCAGATTTTTGATTGTCGAAGCAAACTTAGGCATGAGAAGAAGAGCGTCCGTGAAGCTAATATCGAAATGCAACTCTTGGAAAATTTGATAAAATTTTTCCATCTGATGATTAGCTCTTTCGCGGTTCTTTTGATCATTCAAACGTGAAGGATATGGAATTGAAGGCTTAGGATCATTCTTTGGAATTTCATCAGGACTCACAGGAGGATCAAATACAACTTTCGGCTTACGAGTCGGGACCGGGACAACTTGAGGGTGGACGTTGTTGGTACCTCCGTTATTAGTAGGAAGTACCGTGTCTGTGGTAACCTCAGGTTCACGTTCCGCTACCTTAGGAGGAGAAGAAGAGGTAGAGGGAATCGCGGGTCCATTGTATGATACCCCACTTCGGGTGGTGATCGCTTTGACATCGCCCCTCGGGTTAGCGATCGTGTTGCTCGGTAACGTACCCGGGCCCGAGGGTCGATCATTTAAAGACTTCTGAAGTTCAGAGATCTTGCCGATCAATAACCGATTCGTTTTCTCTTGTGCTTTCATGAATTGTTTTAGCACTTCATCGGAGGAAGACGAGAGTGGAACAACGTTTTGATTTTGAACAGGGGGATTTTGAACACGGTTGTTTTGAAAATTCCCTTGATTTTGATTGTTGTTACCCTGAAAATTGTTTCTCTGATTGAAATTACTCTGATTGTAATTCCCTTGATTCTGGTTTCTTTGAAAATTTCCTTGAAAACCTTGGTTTTGATTGCCATTTTGAAAATTGTTTTGATTAAACTGGCCTTGATTTTGGTTCGGGTTTTGGAAATTTGAGTTTTGACCTTGGTTAAAATTCTGATACGCGTTACGATTTTGATTTTGGTTAAAACCGGGAGGTCCGAGAA
Organism: Artemisia argyi; assembly: GCA_030686995.1. Lineage (NCBI taxonomy): Eukaryota > Viridiplantae > Streptophyta > Magnoliopsida > Asterales > Asteraceae > Artemisia > Artemisia argyi. Next base: position 159,298,299 of record CM060679.1, read on the forward strand.
AATTGTTGGAACGATAGCTTAAGAGATTACGGTCCCCTTGCGGTTGGTAAGAATTACCCCCCGTGTTGTAGGAACCGTTAGCAGCATAAACGTTCTCTTGAGGAAAGTCAGCAGTAGCTGGACACTCGGAATACAAATGTGGGCCCCCACAAGTTTCACAACTTCGGGCCACGGCTTTCACTTGTTGATTTTGAACCTGATGTTGCATCGTTTGGTTCATTCTCAACACAGCCGTAGAAATATCATCCATCTTTTTGGTAAGAGCAATTATTTCAGGAGATGATGATGAAGGAGTAACTAAATTACATGACGCATCCCTCTCCGCAGAGGAATCCCAAAAGTTATGGTGGGCAGTCATGTTCTCAATCAAGTCATAGCACTCCTCGGGACGCCTTTTCATAAAGGTCCCACCAGCAGCAGCATTGAGAATATCTCGGTGCCTCAATGTCAGACCACTATAGAAGGTATCTATGATGGTAACTTGCAACATATTGTGGTTAGGGCACCGATCAATAGCTAGCTTATAACGTTCCCAAGCCTCAAAAAGAGACTCATCGGGACGTTGCCGGAAGTTGCTGATATCATTTCGTAACTTGGTAACCATGGAAGGTGGAAAATATTTTGCTAGAAACTTGGTTACCATCTCATCAAAGGTACGAATAGAATTCTTTGGGAGTCGGTCAAACCATGCAGTGGCATGATGAGTGAGAGAATAGGGGAAGAGGTACAGCCGGAGGGTATCATCGGTGACACCATGCTGTTTCATGCTTTGGGTGACCGTAAGATATTTGTCAAGATGCTTGTTAGCATCGTCACCCGGTAATCCTTGAAATTGACACGAATTCTGGACTTGTTGGATCATGTGATGCTTGAGGCCAAAGTCCGTAGCCCCAATAGTGAGTAGTGCAATAGGCCCACCCCGCCCTTGCATGGTAGGCTGGCACAGCTCCTCCATCGTTCGGAGATCGGGAGCTGGCACATCCCTGGGAGGGTCAGGGGGTGGTAATGGTAGTGGTGGCCCAGCGGCCATTTCGGTTTTTGGTTCTTCTGTATCAGAACGTAGCTCGGGTACGTTTTTCTGATTTTTACGTTTTGTTTGTGACCGAGTGCGCATGCACTAAAAACAATTTTTCAACACAAGTTCGAGGCAAAACCACAGTGAACTTAAACCAGAAATCACAAGTGAATGGCTTCTTTGAAAAAGGTACACCACTCACAGGGATATAAAGGCAAGTTTTAATCTTAAGTTTGGGAACTTATTATGGGTTTATTTATTAATTTGAAAAACTGCTTTAGGCTTATGGGTGTGTGTGCAGAAAACTTGGGAAATATTTTTGTAACTGATTCGTTAACCGAAATCGTTCTTTTAAGATTACTCGCAGGCTGGCGGGAGGAAGTAAATAGGTTTCCTCTTCAGTTCGCAATTTAATGTCACAACTTACCTTAAACCAACTGTTTCAGGTTGTAATCTTAAAGAAAACGAAGTAATTTAACTTCACAGTTTGTTTTTGATTGTTTTTAATTTTTTTTTTTTTTTTTTTTTTTTTTTGTGTTTTCAACACTTCAGGAGAAGTGTTAATGAACGTTTTTTTTTATATGATTATATTTTTACAAAAACTTTTTACAAATTTGTGTGAAATTTGTACAGGGAGGGTTTTGAAACCACTAAACTTAAAACGATTTTGTAAAACACGCAACAACCTCCCCGGCAGCGGCGCCAAATTTTGATTGGGTCTAAACTAGTCAACCACTTGTGAATGGTCAACCGTAAAAGTCAAACTAATCAAGCCAATTCTCCGTGGATAGTATAGTGTTTCCCCGGGTCGTTAAAGTCCCAGCGAGATTGAAATGGTGCTTTGGGAATCGTTTATGAGAGAGTGGCACTGAGGACAGTAGCCCAGATGATGTGGAATTGATATTGCTACTGTTATTTTGGTATTTGTACACAGATATAATATTCACAAAAATCAGATACCAGATATATGCACGTATTCACAATTCAGATCACGTAACAGACAGAGAAAGTGGGATTTGATATTTAACAAACTACAGGGGGTGCTTTTGAACTTTTTAAAACTTAAAATTAAAAGAAAAGTGAAAATGAAAATGAAATTATAAAAGTAATTAAAATACTATTTAAATATTATTTAACTAATTAAACTATTTAAAAATCTAATTTAAATCTAATTTAAATTAACTAAAAATGACAAATGATATAAATTAAACTAAAAATTAGCAAAAATATTTTCTAAACTTAAATTAGAACTTGAATAAAGTATAAAAAATAAAAATAAATATTTTTGTCTTTTTATGGGTTTTTTATTAATTAAAAACTATTTAACTTAATTAAACTAATTAAACTACTTTTAATTACTATTAATACTGAATTAACTTAGAAAATTAAGAGAAAATTTATAAAATTACTTAACCATCACAGGAATCCTAAAAAATTATAAAAACTCTAAAAATTATGTTTTAAGATTAATCCACTAATTATTTACCTTTTAATTAACTTAAGTCTAATTTAAATGATTAAAATAAGAAAAATGGAAAATGAACAGTAGAAACTAAAAATTTATTTTCTAAAAGTCTATTATACTATATTAGAGCTAGGAAAAATATAAAAACTAAGTTTTACTTTATAAAAACTAAATATGATATTTAATACTTAATATTAATTAATAATTAAGAAAACTAGTATTAAATCTAATAAATACTAAAAGGCAGAATAAAAATCTGAAAAACTTACTAAAAATACTTTACTATATAAGGTAATTAATAAAAATATAAAAATACTAAGTACTTAATTAAAATCTAAAAATTAAAATTAAAATTAAATTGAATTAAATAGAAACTATCACTTAATTTAAACTTGACTTTTTTGGATTTTTCTTTTACACACTAACTTTACTACTGGAAATTAGAAACTTTTGTGAAAATACTTTGAAAAATAGCTTATTTATAAGCTATAAGCACCCCCTTTGCTTATTCAGTTGACTTTGGTTGACTGTTTGGGCAAATAAGCTCAAATGGGTGTAGGTGGGGTCCACAATGGTAAAAATGGGTACAAACAAGCTTAACAAACTTAAATAAGCCAGAAACAACAAGCACTAAGCACAATTAAGCTGTATGAACCAAATAAGCACTTTGCACAAACAAAAATGAACTCAGAACTGGGACAGAGTTGATGGGCTAAACCAGGTGGGGTCCACTGAGTCCTAGGTCAAACAAGGGGTCAAAGTATGATCCCTGGTAGGAGGAGGGTTCAATGGTGCCAAGTATGACAAGTGGGGCCCACTGAGGTGGTCACAAATCACCACCAAAGTGGTGGTGATGGACTGAGTCTCGTGGTGCAGGGGAAGTGCTTGCCCTGCAAGTTATTTCCCTAGCTTGTGGGGCCCAGGGTGAATTTTGCAAAAATCTAAGCTACGTGGGATCTTAAAGGTTAACTGGTAGAAAACAAGTCCACAAAAGCTCAAAGCTTGATTTTCAATACACAAATCTATAAAAATCACACTAGTTTTGAGAAAATCTGAAAATGCACAATTTGACTTTTTTAGAAAATGAACTAGTTTGACTTATGTGAACTTCTAATGATCCCTACTGATTAAAAATGGTGTTACAAGATATATTTAAGCTAGTTTATACTATATTAACAACTAATGTAACTAATTAAATGGATTTAGACACCAAAAACCTTCACAGTTAACTGTGAAGGGTAAAATTGTGAGGTGTTGACTTTTTTGTGAAACAAAGCTAGTTTTTATGGTCTATATTACCTAATGATGCCTAAGGAACGCTGTTTGAGATATGGTCACCTTCTGAGATCAACGACAACACAACCAACTAGACTAATCCGAACACCCCTTTTGCTTAACTGTTTTATGATTTTTAAAGCAGATGATCACTAGGTTATACAAACTTGATTTCTAACTACTGATTATGATTAGATAGACTAATTTAAGCACTTAGAAACAGAATGTCACACCAACAACACAAGTATACTACTTAAAACTATTATGGCAGACAAATATTTAAATGTTAAGTAACTATGTATTCTAACAATCCAGTAATGATTACTAAGCTGAAAACAACTAAAACACAATCAACTAGCACAGATTAACACATATTAGTAATAAAAGAAACAATCAAACAGAAGCTACTCAGAATAGAATTTTAGTGGAAAAGTAAATGAGCCAAATCTTACAAGGGCACCCTCAGCATGAACAGAGGGTTTTCCTTATGAAGCCTATCTTTAGATAGGCCAATTCCAGCTCCAATCTTGCTCACCAATCCTTCTTCAAACCTGAAAACAAAACTAAACACCACAGTTGACCAAGATTGACTTATTTTGTATTTTTGGTTTTCTTCTAGTATAACTGATTTTTAGAGTCTCTAAAGCTTGAATAAGCTTGTTGGAACCTATATGAGCTTATTTCAGTCCATAATTCAGTGCACCATTAACACTTGAGCTATTTGAATAATTCAGAATTTGAGTAAATTGCAAAGATGAAAGACAGAATTGGAACTTGTGATTTTATAACTTCAAAAGGTTTAAATTACACTACTAACACTGTTACAATGCTTGAAATTGAAAAGAATACACTAATTTGAAAGATAATTTAAATTCGACACAAATTAAGACTAATAAAACTACACATTGCTTCCTTGCACTTCTTCTTCTATTTATAGCCATCCCTTAGGGTTCCCAGCATCCTCTGATCATTTCCCACCTCTCTCTGATAACTTTGGTCCACTCTAAGGGTGCCACGTGTTTTTGGCGGGAATCTTTGCAATTTGATTCTGGTACTCAGACAAGGGGTGGTGGCATTTAATGCTTTATGTGAGGTAGGTGTAGGGAGGTGTGGGTGTGTGATGATTATTCTGCAAGTGGTGGGGTGGTGGAGCAATACCAGGGGTGGTGTGGTGGTTTTGTGGTTTGGCTGAGGGAGAGGGAAAAGGGGAGTTGACCGGGGTCAAAGGTTTGACATGGGTATTATATAAAACGGGGGTGTGGGTGGGCTGAGGTTTCAATGGGCCTAAGAAGTGGGCTTGTGTTGGATTGGATTGGTTTGTGGGTTAATATTATTAGTTGTAGGATCCGGTTTGGGTTTTTAATTTACACAAGGACCTTTTTTGTAAATTAACGAAAGTTAGGGGGTAGGATTTGGCATGTTTTTAATTTGTTCCCAAGGGTGTAATTTGCCATATCATGAATAGTATAAGGTCCTTTGATGATTTTTCAAATTTATTTTCACCAGGGACTGAAACCGTCAAACTTTCAAACTTCAGGGACCATTTGTGTAATTTTCACCAAACTTTCCACCAAGGACCAATCCTGTCATAAAAGGTTAGTGCAAGGACAAAATTTGTTTTCTCAAAGTTTTTCATATCCTAGGGACCATTTTTGACAATTTTCAAAGTTCAGGGACTAAACTTGACATTTTGTGAAAGTTTTCACCAAAGGACTAATTATGTAACTTTTTGATTTATAAGGACCTTTGGTGACTTTTTCAAGTTTTTAGAGTGACCAGGGACTAGATTTGACAACTTTTGAAAGTTGGGGGACTGAAACTGCCAATTATGCAAACTTTGTGCGTTTTTCATATGTTTTTGGTATTTTTGCATTTGAAACATGTAAAACACTTTCCTGGGATATTTTCACTATTTTGATTCAATATTGAGTGTTTTTAGATGTTTTGGCAGCTCAAAAATGGTAAAAATGATGAGTATTTACACACTAATCAATTGAGCGTAAAACATGTTAGTTATTGAGTTAGGGTTTGGACAGAAAAGTAGTGCTGTAAAGATGTGAGTGTAATTAATAGATGTTGAGGAGTTAAGTCACGAAATTTTGGTCTAAATTGAAGATTAATGAAAGAGCTTTCCAAAAATTCCAGCCACGATTGATTTCAAGGTCGGGAAGTTGGTCTTTTGATTTTTCTTTGTTAAAGTGTCAAAGCTGTCAAACCGGGACAGATTTTGGGTAAAAGTTTGAGGGTGTTTTGTGGTTGTAAAAGTGGTATTTTGACTAGGACTTCTGGAATAGTTAAGTATTAGGTTATATTAGACTACCACGAAAAGCATTCGCGATAAAAACTTGTGGAAGTATTTTATATTAATTAAAACTTTTTGGTGTGCGTTCAGATCTGAATTTGAGTAGTTGACAAGTTTGATTTTCTTTTGAGTACTTGTGTGTATTATTGGTCTATGGCCTTCTGGGATTAGCTTGTATGCTTATGAGAGACCATGGTAAATTTTTGGTGTGAGTTGTTGAGCTTTATTTGTCATGATTTCATGTGGGCGAATGTACCTAAAAATTCTGCGTTTTCTGGTTTTATAAGTGCTAGGGATTTAGTGAGTGTTAGGTTATGGTGGTGGTTAGTATGGTGTCTAGGAGATCCATGGTGGGTCATATGAGTCTTAGATATCCATCATATGAGTATTACATGGGTTGTAGCTTTTAGCTTGACCTTGTGTAATATGGATTATTTTTGTGTGCTACAGATTGTAAATTGTTTTTGTGGAAGCTGCGGAGTTTAAGGTGAGTTCATAGTCCCATATTTTTACTTTGTTTTAAACTTGGGATGGGAATTATGTTTGTCTTAAATGTTACTGTGATTATGTGTGTGTGTGTCAAATAGCTTGGACTTATAATGTTATTGTATGTATGTCATATGTGAATGATATGTTATGTGATGTTATTGTGTGGTCCAATTGGGGGGAGCATCCAATTGGAGAGTAATACTCGTACTCGTACCAGATTATGTGGATTGGATGATGTGATGATAATGTTGTGTGATCCAATTTGGGGGGGGGGGGGGGGGAGTATTCAATTAGAGAGTAATACTCCTACTCGTTACTAGTCTGTGTGGTCCAATTGGGAGGGTGCTTACCCTGTTGCTCGTGCATACGACCTAATTGGAGAGTAGCATCCCTACTCATTTTTATTTTGTATGGTCCGATCGGAGGGTATTAATTTACCCATGATTTTGAGCGACGGTCACGTTCCGGCCCGGTATGTTGTGAATTTGGATCGGTGGGCACGTTCCGCCCAATTGTTGCCTTGCGAATACATGTAGCTTATATGATAACTGTAATTATTTGTCCAGATATATTTTATAATCACAGTGATTTTGATTGCCTAGCGTGTTTGAGTCTTAAACCTATGAATCTCACCAACGTTATGTTGACATTTTAAGCATCATTTTCTGGTGAGCATTCTAAGGCTATGATAGAAGGAAGTGATTAGACGAGACCTTAGTTGCATTGGAAGTGGTTTATTTATGCGTTTGGAGTTTATCATGTTGTTTTCTTTCGGGTATTGTTATGACACTTTGTGTCTATACTTTTGCTATTTTTATTGCATGTAGTTATTCTTTATATAGACACCATGTGTTGTGATGATATTCATGAAGTTACACCCTCGCGTTTCCGCCTTGGCGAGGTGGGACAGGTAACATTTTTTTTTTTTTAAAAGCGGGCCAGGTGTATATATATATATAAAAATTAAATAAAAAAACCGGTTTAAACCGATTATTTTTATAAACCGGATAAAACCGGTTATAGAACCGGTAAAAAACCGGTCTGGGGAAAAAAATCAAAAACCGGTCTAACCAGTTCGGTTTCAAAAAACCGGTTAAAAAAAACCGGTTTCCGGTTTGCACCTCTGTTAGAATATTAGTAGTAAACTTAAACGTAGTTTAGGGGCTTAAGTGTACTTTGTAATTAGATTAGGTGTTAGACATAAACTAGGATTAGGTAGCTTGGAGTGCAAGGAAAGCTAGGTTTCCACCTCCTCATCTCTATAAATAGAGATGAGGGGGATACTAGTTATTCATTCTTCTTCCTCAATTGTAAAAGCTTTATTGGTTTTGATAAATGGTTCGTTGAGGGTATATCGTGTGCATATTCTTGTCGGTTCTTTGTAGTCTCTAGTGTCTACTACTCGTGTGCTCGATACAACTCGCGATCTAGTTTCCGCGATCGAATTTCGGATTGTTGTCGAGGTATTTTCCAACAAGTGGTTTCAAGAGCCGCGGTTATTGTGATCATCAAAGTTTGAGTGCTAGATCGAGGTATCGAGTTTCGGTTTCGAAACAGGTTTTGGTGTAGCAATCGGTCGACGAGAGTTTTTGTGATTTTAAAACCCACGTGAAAACTATTAACAGGTGGCAAGGTATATTTTCCTTTGTAGGATCTTCTAGAAATCAATAATCGTTTTCGTTTTTTATTTTTTTTAAAAGAATAAAAAGAAAGGTGGCGTGAGGGGTTTAATACCAAGGTGAGTAAATATTATCTTATTCACATATCACTTGAACTGCTACAACGGTGATTTTTTTTGTCAAGACTACTCGAGTTTTGTTTAAAACTCAACTTCGGTTATCGTATTTTTGGTTTTAAAAGATGAAGGGTTTTCTTGTTGTGTTTTTTTTCTTGTGGTTCAAGTTTCGATCGTGGTTAGCTTGGGTTTTAAGTTTACGATCGGGTTTGATTGTTCGAAATCGAGGGTAGGGTTATTCTAATTAATTCGATTTGCAAGAAGGGTTTATAGCAACAAGGGAGAATATTGCACACGGCTTGTGAGGCTTGTCAGTAAAGTTGGTTAAGAAACAACTTGACAAGGTTTTTAGCAAGATAAAAGAAGAATGGCTAGTTCAATAACTAGGTTTGACATCGAAAAATTCGATGGGAAGAATGACTTCGGGTTATGGCAAATAAAGATGCGTGCTTTAATGGTACAGCTGGGATGTGATGCTGCATTAGAGACATTACCCGTGGACATGGAAGCAGGTGAAAAGGCTGCTTTGATGAAGAAGGCATACAGTACCTTGATTCTATGCTTGGGAGACCGGGTTTTACGGGAAGTTACCAAGGAAACAACTGGTGCATAAATTTGGACGAAGTTAACTAGTCTATATATGACTAAGTCCTTAGCAAATAGACTGTATCTTAAGAAGAAGCTGTACACATTCTATATGAGTCCAGGTACAAAACTGGGTGATCATATAGATGAGTTTAATAAGTTGATACTTGATTTGGCGAATATTGATATCGAGATTGAGGATGAGGATCAGGCACTTATGTTACTTACGTCGTTTACATCGTCTTACGAAAACTTTGTGGAGACATTGTTGTATGGGAGGGAATCCTTTACAATGGAGGATGTTTTGGCGACTCTGAATTCAAGAGAGTTGAAGAAAAGAACTGAAGGCACAAAGGAAGAAACTGGTGACGGGTTATATGTAAGGGGAGGGTCAGATCATTCAAGGAAAGTTCATTCTGGTGGAAGTTCGCGGTTCAAGTCAAGGGGTAGAACTGGTAAACTCAAGTGCTTCATATGTCATTCAGAGGATCATCTGAAGAGAGACTGTCCAAGGAAGAAGTCAAGTGGGTTCGTCAGGAAGGGTAAGCATGATCAGAATTCTGATTCTTCTAATGACGACAGTAACGCCTATTTTTGAGAAGCATTGGTGGTAGTCGGGAATTATGAGATGACTGAATTGGTAATGGATTCAGGTGGGTCTTATCATATGACACCTAGGAGGGATTTTTGGTATGACTTCAAGGTTTTTTATGGTGGTTCGGTTCAGTTAGGTGATAACAGGACATGCACTATCAGAGGGACAGGAAAAGTGAAGATACAGTTGCATGATGGTTCAAGCTTTATACTGGAAGATGTCAGGTATGTTCCAAGGTTAAGAAGAAGCTTGATTTCATTGGGTACTCTTGAAAAAGAGGGTTATACTGTGAAGATGCAGATGGGTAGAGTCAAGGTGATCAAAGGTTGTCGGGTTATGATGACTGGGATCAGGAAAGAGAACTGTGTGTATACTCTTGAAGCAAAAGTGATGACTTTTGGTGTACAAAAACATGGAGGTTCTAAACAAATTGGGTTCAAACAACTTGGTCATAAACAAGTTGGGTTCAAACAACTTGGTCCTGGTGTTAAAACAGGAGTCCATGGAGTACAGGTTGATGAACGTGTTTGGTTTGAGGTGGAACTGCAGGGAGCTCAAGGGAATCGTGAAGCTGAGGATGTTCAGGTTAGTAACGATGATGCTGGAGTGGCTCAAAGAAAGTTGGAGGACAAGCAACTTAAAGAAAATACAAACACGGGCTGCTTGGTAAATGAGCAGGAAAAAGTACACCTTGGTATAAAGGTGGGGGCAGACATTACGATAACCGGAGTACCTGGTCAAGAAGGTGCAGAGGGTAATGTTGCTTAAAAGAAGAAAGTGAATGAGTCTAAGGAAGCTAATCTTGGGAAATTACTGAAGTACAATGCCTGGTCGACAAGGTGGTCCCCGGTCCGAGGTTCCAGCACGAGGAAAAGATGTTGAGTATCGGTTATGTTTAAGTGTTACTCCTAAGGTGGAAATTGTTAGAATATTAGTAGTAAACTTAAACGTAGTTTAGAGGCTTAAGTGTACTTTGTAATTAGATTATGTGTTAGACATAAACTAGGATTAGGTAGCTTGGAGTGCAAGGCGAGCTAGGTTTCCACCTCCTCATCTCTATTATGCTAGTTATTCATTCTTCTTCCTCAATTGTAAAAGCTTTATTGGTTTTAATAAAGGGTTCGTTGAGGGTATATCGTGTGCATATTCTTGTCGGTTCTTTGTAGTCTCTAGTGTCTACTATTCGTGTGCTCGATACAACTCGCGATCTAGTTTTCGCGATCGAATTTCGGATTGTTGTCGAGGTATTTTCCAACAACCTCTAATCCTATTTATGTAGTGTTTTATGAGGTTAATGAGATATACGGGTTTTACATAGAATAAGTTGGTTAGTTGTTCTTACCATGTACTCTTAAGATTACAACGGCATAATGATAATAAGTTGTGTTACACATCATAGGAGCAAGTACTCATGGATTCAAGCTTCATCTAAAACATGTGTGAGACATGTTTATGATGTATATATTATATATTATGTAATTGTATAGGGAAACGGTTAAAATTTATTAATAAAAGTAAGATTACAATAAATAAAATTAACAGTGCATATATAACATAAAATTAAGTACAAACAAAATAGGGGCAGAGAAAAAAAACGACGATAATTAAACAAAACAATAAAAGGTCAAGACATGAGGCTCGTATTCAACACAATTTCTTGAAAACAAATTCGTCATTTTTTTTAGAACGTCAAATTTTACAACCTACATCACCTATCTCACATGTCTCCGACGAGACTTGAACCTACAACCTCCAGGTTGATGGGCCACTCACATACTGTTGGGCCAAGAGGCCTTTGGTCGCCATCTATTTCTTAAAGTACAACGGCCAAAACTGATGTACTGTCGCACGTGACAAACTTGCCTGAACGATCACGGAAACAATGGTGTGTTCCTGATCGAAGCTTGCTGGAAAATCGTCTGGAATGAAGTTATGTTTTTGGTTGTTTAAAACGAATTAGCAAGGGGTTTAATTTATAGTGTAAACCTAGCTTGGTGACCAAGAGAGAATTGCTACCATATAAAATTGGTTTTCAAATTTGTTCCATATATGTGATTTCTTGTTCAAGAAGCCTCAATATGTAACTAAAATAAACTGATACAAAATCTGAATATTAAAAAGGAAACGAAATCTGCAGCAAAAAGATTGGCACACATGCGAATTTTCGAAGTTGCATTCGTGTATGCATGTCGCGCGGGCTTACATCAGTTTACAAGTTTGGAACTCATATTGGCCTAGGAATATGATTTTTAGCTCCCCCCTGCACGCATGTAGGTGTGGAGTGTCCCCGCTTTGGTATCTTGCAGTTAGCAGAACGGTGACCAGGTTGGTCACAGTTGTAACACAACCCTTGGAACTCATGTTTAACAATTCCATCTTTAGACGCAAGGTACTCAACCTACCCTGTGCCCTTCTTGTCGTTCTTCACTTTACCTTTGCCTTTTCTTTTGGAATTGGACTTGAATATGACAGAGCATACTCAGCTATATTTGCCTCAGGCATAATCAGGCATATAAGTGTTTTTTTAGCCAACTTGTTATCCTCTTCAATACGAAGACGAACAAGCAAGTCTTCAACTCTTATCTCCTCACTTTTATGCTTCAGGTAGTTTTTAAATTCTGCCCAGCTTGGAGGTAACTTTTCAATAAGCAACAACTTGAAAAGTTTCACTCAAAATCATTCCCTCAATATGAATGTCGTGTAGCAAAAACATGTAGATCTTGAACCTGACTAATCACATTCTTTGAATCAACCATCTTGTAATAAAAAAACGTGCTACCGCGAATTTCTTCGTACAAGCATCCTCAGTTTTGTACTTGTATTCCAATAACTCTCATAATTCTTTGGCAGTATTGGTCTTTGATGAGTGCTCAAACACTCATCATTTTTGGACAAATCTGAACTGCAAAACATACAAAAACACTCAGTAATGCATCAAAATACTGAAAATATTTCAAAATTGTGTTTTATATGTTTTAGATGCAAAATGTTTAAAAACAAATGAAAAACGAACAAAGTTTGCATAATTGGCAGTTTCAGTCCCTCAACTTTCAAAGATTGTCAAAATTAGTCCCTGGTCAAATTAATTCAAAGAAAAGTCAACTTAAGTCCTTGGGAATTCAAATGTTGTCAAAATCAGTCCTTGGAGTTCAATTTTTAGAAAATGGCAAAAATGGTCCCTCAACTTTGAATTTTGGCAAAACTAATCCCCGAGAATTTAATTTTAGAAATCAAATATCAAAAGGCCTTGGGAAATTAAATAATGGCAGGATTAGCCCTCGGATTATTCATGGAGAACTTGGCAGAAACACCCCCTTAACTTTCAGCTTTTACAAGAATGGTCCTTGTGATTTTAATTACTACAAAACAAAAGGGCCTTTGTATTAATAAACCCAAAACAAACAACAACCCAACTCTACCCTAAGCCCAATCCAAGCCCAACCCTTAATAATAAATCCCCATCCCCGTTTTTTTAATACCCTAGGTCAAACCAGGGTCAACCCCAGCTTCCCTCCTTCACGTGTACCCCCTCCTAGCCTGCCAAAACCTGCCATAGCCAAACACAATCATCACACTTTCATCCTCCCTCCTCTGCCAATACTCCACCTACACTAACTTTCCACCACAACACTACAAATGTTGCCTCCCATGCCAAGTTAAACCTGCCAAGTTGCAATACCCCCTTTTTCCCACCAAAACCCCAATTGAGGGCTGAGATGATATTAGAGAAATCCTATGGATGAGCTTTGTTCAAGAAAAGTAGAAGCAGAAGTGGACAAGATATAACCCTAGTTTTATTAGAGTATAAATAGAAGATGTTGTAAGCCAATTTTTGGCATGAGGATTTTAGAGTAGGTAATGTAGTGTAGAAAATAGTTTTAGTTTAATTTTAAGTATTGTTAGTTTCAAAAATCTCAGTTGTAAACTCTTTCAATTCAATAAAAGTCTTGTTTTTCTTAAAAAAAAAAAACTCAGCTTATTTCTTACTCACCAACTGCTTAATATTAGTCTAATTTAGCTTATTCATGTTTCTTATTGTTTATCATGTGAGTTTAATGTCCTTAGTTCATTAGCTTAGTTTTATTTCTCTTTGCCAAAAAAAATAGTCTAAAATAGCATAACTCAGTCTTTTGCTTATTAGCTTATGAACCTGCTTATTTGTCTTTGAATCTTGTTTATTTAGAGTTCATATGCCTGTTTCATTCTCTGTGTTCAAGGTTTATTGCAGAAATCTGTCCCTAGCTACTTGAATACCAATACAGACCTCTATAAAGGACTGTTTGGCACAAGTATGCCATTTGAACCCAAGAGTAGTTTTTGCCCATTTTAGAAGTTTGATCACCCCTAGTTTGATGCTGATAGTAGTTTTAGAGTTAGCTTAGTTAGTTTCTAGTACATTTAAAGGCTTTTGGTTAGATTATAAATTATTGCTTTTGAAAACTGTTTTACAAAATCAGATGGGGTAGATTTAGATTAAGCTATGTTTAGTTGTTGGTTTGCTTTAGAGTAGTTCCCCATAGGCTAAGTGTAATTACTGCATATCTAGTTTTGGAATTTTGCTTGTCAAAATTTACCAATTTAACCCAATCCCATAACTGCATACAGTTATGCAGTAAGCCCAAACCACTTAGGTCCACATTTTTAAATTGCTTAATTTTTGTCCTTATGACCTAAATTTTGGTATGTATGATCTTTGCCAGTAGGTTTACATGCTAGTATTTTTAGATTAATTTTAGGAATGTTTTTAAGCCCTGTGCAAGTGCTCCAAGTTGACCCATTAGGCCCGTTTTACCCCTGAGCAGCCTTGGGATAAATGGTTCCTGCTTATTGCTTTCTAGTGCCAAATTGCTGTTATTTTCTGCTTCAATTTGCTTTTACATGTCCCTTAGTAGTATCTCTTTATCTGTATCTAGCTTTTGGGAAGTAGCTTATTGAAATTCTAGCTTATGTTGGGGCTGCAAATCACCCCTAAGCCTGCTATTGCCCTGCACCCACATCTGTCCCAACAGTGGGTTATACAAGCTCAGTTCAAGCTTGTTACTCATTGATTTTAAGTTTTTAGTTTGCTTGTGGTTGATTTAGTTGTTGTTGATCTTAGTTTTTGCCTTATGCTCAAATGGTGATAGCTGCTACTCTTTTAAACTCACTTAGGTGTGACCCCCATATTTGTGCATTCAGGGGGTATTTATGAGCTCTTTGTGAGCTCATCTCACAAGATTATCCTGAGCTTGTGGTCCTGTTGGAAAGCCCAATTGGTGTACTTTTAGGTTCCTAGCTTAATTTGAGCCTATAAGCTAATTTGATAAGCTGAATCAGCCCATTAAGTTGCCTAAGTGACTGTTTAACAGGTAGTGTATTTAGATTTGCTTATTTGATGATTTCAGCTGATTGCTTGTGTCTTTCTTACTGTTTTTGCTTATTACTAGTATACCTCACTCAATTGCAGCTTAATCTATAGCTTGTGTCCACTGAGTAGCTTGTTTCAAGCTTATTCAAAAGCTCAAACCTCATTTTCAAGCCTATAAGCCAACTGTTGGGCTTATTTCCTTGCACACTGCTTATTTTTGAGTTCCTATCAAAGTAGCTTCACAAAAGTTGTTACATTTCAGTAGTTTAATGGTTTTGTAAAAGAAAATTCAAGAAAAAACAAATTTAATTTTTAGTGATAGTTTCTATTTAACATAATTTAGCTTTTTAATTTTTCTTTTTAAATTTTTGTCAAGTACTTATATGTTTTTATATTTTTCTTAAATTCCTAGTATATTAAAGTATTTGTAGGAATTTTTCCAGATTTTTATCCTTTGATTTAGTATTTATTATAATTAATATTAGTTTAATAATAATTAAATAATATTAGTTAATTAAATAGGTTTATCAATTTTTATTTAACAACAACATCTTTTTATATTTTTCCTAGGATTTATTAGTCATAAAGTAATTTTAGAAAATAGTATCATAATTTCTACTGTTCAATTAGTATTTATTTTAATTTAAATTAGTTTAATTAGTAATTAGTAATTAATTAATAATAATTATTTAAAAAGTCTTAAAAATATATTTTCAGTTTTAAAATTAGTTTTATAATATTTTAGATTTTTCCAAATTTAATTTTCATATTTTTAGTGTATTTTCATAATTAGTTATAATTTAGTGTAATTTAAATAATTAAAAGTAATTAGGAAATTAGTAATTAATTAATAATAATTAATTAAATAGTGTAAAAAATATTTTTCTTTTTCTAAAAATTTTCTTTTATCATTAGGATTGTAAAAATGTAATTTTCATATCCGTAGGTATTTTATTTAACAAGACTCGTGTTTTATTTCGTACGTCTACGTAACTTTAAATCAAACAAACGCGTTTTTAGTCTTAGCTTACGTTTTTAGTATATCTGATTATCAGTAAATGTTAATATAGTATTTCTAAGTTATTTTCATTCCTAATCTCGTAGTGTAATCATTCACAACCCCTTTCTGTCCAAATTCACCCGATCACAAACCCGTTTTGATTACCATCACACCTCGTCGGGACATAACGACCCGGGGAACCACTGTACTTCAACGGAGATTGATTCTAGGCTGTTTGACTTGGTTGACCATTCACCTGGTCAATTAGGTTGACTGTTTGGAGCCAATCAAATTTTGACGCCGCTGCCGGGGAGGTTGTGTGCGTTATTCTAAACGGTTTTACTGATTAGTGAATCTGGATATACACTCATTATATATTTACCATCCTTTGTTCATATTTTCTTAAAAACAAAACTGTTCACGAAAACTTTTTAAAATTAGTTTTCAACGAACACAAAAACACAAAAAGATTTTCTTTCTTATAAAATGTTTATCAAAAATCCCAAAAATATCCATCTTTGCCCTCCTACCTTTTTGATTCTTCATCCCTTTACCCTCTATCCTTTTGATTCTAACTTCTTCCACTTCTCCTGTAATTGATTCGAATGGCATCTCTCGATGACGATTTCTTTGAACAAAGGGCCTTTAAGAGCAACATTGAAAAACTTATGGCCTTGTCAAAAATTTCGAGATGTCGTGTTGATCATGATGGACCATCGATCCTTATTCCCTCTCCGGTGAGGGAAATGGAACGAGAAACCAGGGTGACAAAGGACCCGGTACTTTCCTATAACAATGGAAGTGCTAAATACGTCCAACCTACGGTTGTCCAAAAATCTAAGCTCACAATTGCTCCTAAACCGTCAAGAATTGATCCTAACCTTTCACGGTTTACGGTTAAAAGTTTGTCAAGCAAACGTACAGAGCTTAGGGCAGTGACTGAAAAGAACGACTTACCTAATTTTCATGTTTATCAAGAACAAAAACCCGAGACCATAACGGAAGTGGTGGAAATTCCTAGCTCTAAGAGCACACCACTTGTCCCACCTCCGGATTTTATTCCTTGTGTTGGTTGTGGTGAGCCGCTTTTCGGTTTGCCATGTCGTTGGTGTACATGTGAACAATGTGGTAATGATATTCGAGACGGAAGTTGTTTGTTTTGTGGTTCGAGGAATTCATTTGCTTATGATCCTAATCAGAACTCATTCAACGACTCTTCAAATTTTTCCAATTACCCATCACATTCATACAAGCAAGAATCATATTATCCAAATCACAATTATGCTTCGTATCAAAATACACCAAACTTTTCGTGTGAATATTGTGGAGGTCCTCACCAAGGTTTTGATTGTCAAAATGGTCAAAATTATGGTTGCGACCAATATCCATACAACTCACCAAACCAGACTCAACAGTTTAACTGTTGTGAGTACTGTGGTGGCCCACACTACAGTTCTGATTGTCAATCGGGTAACACGCTTGTCTATGAGCAGTTTCCTGATAACAATTATGACTCTAGCACATACGACTCACAGCCACATCATTTTTACTGTTGTGAATACTGTGGAGGTCCTCACTGCAGTTCTGATTGTCAAACAAGGAATCCATTTCCTTGTAACAATTATGACTATTCATCTCAAGACCAACCTCCACAGTACCAATTGACCCAAGCAACTCCTCAATACCCGCAAGACCTTTGTCATGAGGTTCTTGAAGCATTTAAAAAATTTAAGGAGGGGTTGGCTACTACATCGTTTCAAGATTCTCGTGAGAAATCAATGGCAGAATTACTTGCTGAAGAACGAGATGCTAGAAACAAAATGAGCATGGAAGAATTACTTGCTGAGCAAAGAGCCGCTAAAATACGTGCAAATCTTCGCTACGCTGCTCTATATGATGACTATGATGACAGTGATGATGATGAAGATAACATTGTCATTATTCAAAACGATTCATCAGATTCATCAGTTGTGATTCCTTCCATGGATAATCAGGGAGAAATAATGTGATAGAGTCACTAGCCATTGATCAAATGGAACTTGAAAATTCCATAACTGCTAGTACTTCTAAACTCCCTCAGTCTATTGATATCACACCCGAAGTTCACACTCACTCTCTGAATATGGGGGATGAGCATCTTAGCACTGTTCCTCAAAAGGAATTGGACGAATTCATAAAGTCTAGTGTTGAGAACCTTGTCCCAATCCCAGGAGAGTCACAGGGGACTTTTGATCATGTGTGTGACCTACCTTCTCCCCCTGAAAATCCAAAAGATCATTTTGAGACTTTCTCCGATTTTAATGATGATTGTACATCTTATGGAGAAGTTGAGTATGAAGAGGCACCACTGCCTCATTCTGATGTTGACCCTCTTATTGAGGAGTTCACAGATGAACTTACTCACATCAATCCACTTCCATTGGGAAGTGATGATGATCTGTTTGACCTTGAAGCCGATATGGGAGAAACTAAAAATCTTTTAAACTCTAATCCCAACATCGAGCTTAGTATTTCACATGCTGATGAAAATTCTTTATCTTCTGGAGACATCAGTCATGTGGAAGGATTACCTTCTGAGCTAGTCAGCTTAGAAGAAGTGAATGATGAGACTGACACTGAAATCAAGGATGAAGCACTTCGTGCAACATTATTGAATGTCGATCTCCTCATTTCTAAAATCGAGGCTTTCAAAGAGAAACCTATTTCATCTCCTATCCTCATTAAGGATAGTGACATTTTCTCCGATGATCCTATTCCGGAGTTTGAAGCCTTCACTTTTGATCCTATGGGAGAGAAGATTAGTGGCAGTACCACTTCTCATTCTCATAATTCTCTCCCCGATTATGAATCATTTACCTTCGATGAGTTCTCCTGTGAACTCACGCACATCAATTCAGAATATGATTCATTCACATTCGATGAGTTCTCCTGTGAACTCACTCATATCATATCTCCACCGGAGTATGATAACTTCTACTTTGATCTAGACACACCCGGGATATGTCTTGATCACATGAGCTTAAATGATGAGATTCATGATGATGAATCCATGAATCCTCCTCCAGATGATGATGAGTTAGTCAAGATGTTTATCATGACTTTCTTTCTCTTTTTCACCTACCGGGTGACTTCTCCTGTTCTTCACTCCTTCGGGAATGAAGACATTATCTTTGACCCCGGCATCACCGCTTATAGTTTATACTATCTTAAGCTGGGATTATATCTCATCGGTGTGGAACTTTCACGTGCTTCAAATGTTTGTCCAAACATCTTGAATGAAAGTCTGATTGAGATTGCTTCTTCCACATCATGCTTCCCCAAGGACAAATTAATTCGGGGTTGAGTCAAGCTAGCGACTCGGAAAACAAAAACAGTAGCATGCTTATAGGGTTTTCACCCTAAGTGTGGGGGAGTTACCCCCACTGTGGTTACAAAGAAAGTGAAAAACAAATGGTGTTTCCACATTTAGCTTGTAATGTTGCCCTTTTACGTTCAAAATGTCGGCATAATAGCCGGGGCTTTGAATATTGAGGACAATACTCATCCTAAGTGTGTGTGTGTGTGGGGGGGGGGGGGGGGGGGTATTTCGCTATTCTAGCGAATTTTATCACATTTTACTATCTGGTACCCCCGTTTTGGCCAAAATTTCAAAAAAAATTCAAAAATGTTTTCACTTGTGCTTCAAAATTTTTGTGGTTATCAGTTCGCCATATCTAAACGACAAAAGGATTGGCTAATCCAAGAGCAAACGGCGCTTGGTAAAGATATATCAAATCCGTTTATGGCTTGCAATTTGCCCAAAATTGTATGGTACCTCAACTCGCCATATCCTAAAAAGCGAATGAGTTGGCTAGCCCGCAAGATTATGGCTTGTGGTAAAGGCCGTGGAAAATCCATAATTGGTAATCAGCTCACCAAGATGTTGACTATTCCATCAAGAGCTGGCTAGTCCAGAAGCAAACGGCTTTTGGTAAAGACTAATCAAAACTGTTGACAGCTGGTGGTTTGCTCAAAATCACATGGTTATCAGGTGTACCACAGTTCTTACATCTGGCTACTCCAGAAGTGATGGCTTTTGGTAAAGAGTTTTTCAAATCCATCAAGTTTTTCTAAAAAGATTGCTAGGGACTAGCAATAGTTTAGTGTGGCGGATTGATGAGTGCTCAAACACTCATCATTTTTTGTCAAATCAGAACTGCAAAACATACAAAAACACTCAGTAATGCATCAAAATACTGAAAATATTTCAAAATTGTGTTTTATATGTTTTAGATGCAAAATGTTTAAAAACAAATGAAAAATTAACAAAGTTTGCATAATTGGCAGTTTCAGTCCCTCAACTTTCAAAGATTGTCAAAATTAGTCCCTGGTCAAATTAATTCAAAGAAAAGTCAACTTAAGTCCTTGGGAATTCAAATGTTGTCAAAATCAGTCCTTGGAGTTCATTTTTTAGAAAATGGCAAAAATGGTCCCTCAACTTTGAATTTTGGCAAAACTAATCCCCGGGAATTTAATTTTGGAAATCAAATATCAAAAGGCCTTTGGAAATTAAATAATGGCAGGATTAGCCCTCGGATTATTCATGGAGAACTTGGCAGAAACACCCACTTAACTTTCAGCTTTTACAAGAATGGTCCTTGTGATTTTAATTACTACAAACCAAAAGGGCCTTTGTATTAATAAACCCAAAACAAACAACAACCCAACTCTACCCTAAGCCCAATCCAAGCCCAACCCTTAATAATAAATCCCCATCCCCATTTTTTTAATACCCTAGGTCAAACCAGGGTCAACCCCAGCTTCCCTCCTTCATGTGTACCCAGTGTTCTAAAAGGCGCGCCAAGGCACCGCCAAGGCGTCGCCAAGGCGCGAGGCGTGGCCTCGGCGCCACGAAATGGACCAAGGCGTGAAGTCTAGGCGTCGTGTGAAAAGGCGTGGAATAAGGCGCGAAAAGGCGTGCCAAGGCGCGCCTTATCGTATGGTGTGGCGCCATTTTTAGAAGGGGATGATTTGGGCTTAAATTTTGGGCCTAGTAATTTCTAAACATAGTTCAAATTTTCACTTTATTTCTTATGCATATCACTTTTTGTAAGCTCACCTTTTGTAAACTCACCTTTTGTAAACTCAATATGCATATAAAATATGATATTATAACATAAATGAAAAATATATAAATATTTTTTCGCCGCATTAGTCACGCCGCAAAAAACGCCATGGCTTCGCCATGGCGCGTAAGGCTTGAGGCGTGGCTTTGCCGCCACGCCACGCCTCACGCCATTTATAACATTGTGTGTACCCCCTCCTAGCCTGCCAAAACCTGCCATAGCCAAACACAATCATCACACTTCCATCGCCCCTCCTCTGCCAATACTCCACCTACACTAACTTTCCACCACAACACTACAAATGTTGCCTCCCATGCCAAGTTAAACCTGCCAAGTTGCAATACCCCCTTTTTCCCACCAAAACCCCAATTGAGGGCTGAGATGATATTAGAGAAATCCTATGGATGAGCTTTGTTCAAGAAAAGTAGAAGCAGAAGTGGACAAGATGTAACCCTAGTTTTATTGGAGTATAAATAGAAGATGTTGTAAGCCAATTTTTGGCATGAGGATTTTAGAGTAGGTAATGTAGTGTAGAAAATAGTTTTAGTTTAATTTTATGTATTGTTAGTTTCAAAAATCTCAGTTGTAAACTCTTTCAATTCAATAAAAGTCTTGTTTTTCATAAAAAAAAAGCTCAGCTTATTTCTTACTCACCAACTGCTTAATTTTAGTCTAATTTAGATTATTCATGTTTCTTATTGTTTATCATGTGAGTTTAATGTCCTTAGTTCATTAGCTTAGTTTTATTTCTCTTTGCCAAAAAAATAGTCTAAAATAACATAACTCAGTCTTTTGCTTATTAGCTTATGAACTTGCTTATTTGTCTTTGAATCTTGTTTATTTAGAGTTCATATGCCTGTTTCATTCTCTGTGTTCAAGGTTTATTGCAGAAATCTGTCCCTAGCTACTTGAATACCAATACAGACCTCTATAAAGGACTGTTTGGCACAAGTATGCCATTTGAACCCAAGAGTAGTTTTTGCTCATTTTAGAAGTTTGATCACCCCTAGTTTGATGTTGATAGCTGTTTTAGAGTTAGCTTAGTTAGTTTCTAGTACATTTAAAGGCTTTTGGTTAGATTATAAATTATAGCTTTTGAAAACTGTTTTACAAAATCAGATGGGGTAGATTTAGATTAAGCTATGTTTAGTTGTAGGTTTGCTTTAGAGTAGTTCCCCATAGGCTAAGTGTAATTACTGCATATCTAGTTTTGGAATTTTGCTTGTCAAAATTTACCAATTTGACCCAATCCCATAACTGCCTACAGTTATGCAGTAAGCCCAAACCACTTAGGTCCACATTTTTAAATTGCTTAATTTTTGTCCTTATGACCTAAATTTTGGTATGTATGATCTTTGCCAGTAGGTTTACATGCTAGTATTTTTAGATTAATTTTAGGAATGTTTTTAAGCCCTGTGCAAGTGCTCCAAGTTGACCCATTAGGCCTGTTTTACCCCTGAGCAGCCTTGGGATAAATGGTTCCTGCTTATTGCTTTCTAGTGCCAAATTGCTGTTATTTTCTGCTTCAATTTGCTTTTACATGTCCCTTAGTAGTATCTCTTTATCTGTATCTAGCTTTTGGGAAGTAGCTTATTGAAATTCTAGCTTATGTTGGGGCTACAAATCACCCCTAAGCCTGCTATTGCCCTGCACCCACATCTGTCCCAACAGTGGGTTATACAAGCTCAGTTCAAGCTTGTTACTCATTGATTTTAAGTTTTTAGTTTGCTTGTGGTTGATTTAGTTGCTGTTGATCTTAGTTTTTGCCTTATGCTCAAATGGTGATAGCTGCTTGATGAGTTCATAAAAACTCATCATTTCTGTCAAATCTGAACAACAAAAACATGTAAAAACACTTAGAAACACCACAAAATACTACAAATATTCTTAGAAGGTGTTTTTATATGTTTCAGACATAAAAGAACTGAAAACAGGGAAAAACGGCCAAAGTTTACCAAATTGTCAAAATCAGTCCCTGAACTTTCATGAAATGTCAGAAATGGTCCCTGGATGATTTATTTTAAAGAAAAGTCAATAACAGTCCTCAGGAGTCATGAAATAACAATTTTTACCCTTGAAAGTTCAAAATATCAAAATTGGCAAAACAGGTCCCTGCAGTTTCAATATTGGCAAAAAATACCCCCAGTGTTCAAAAATGGAATTTTATCATTAAAAGGTCCTTGGTAATTCACAAATTGACAAATTTGACCCCTAGATGATAAATTCAAAGAATTTACAAAAAGGTCCCTATACTTTGAAAAAATGGCAAAAATGGTCCCCGGTTGTTTTATTTTGGAAAAATATCATTTAGGGCCTTATAATATTTAAATATGGCAAGAATGGTCCTTTTGATAAAGTTTGGAAAAGTTTCAGATTTAGTCCTTGGAAATTCAGAAATTACATAAAAGATCCTTGGGCTAAATATTTACAAACAAAAAAATAACTAAACCAAATCCAATACACAACCCAAATAGCAAAACCTGGTCCATCCCATATCTTAGGCCCAAACAACCCTGAGCCCAAACCCTTTATTAAATAAAAACGGGTCAACACCCTTTGTTTGACCCTGGTTTCTTCTACCCATCATCCCTGACCTCTCCACCTCCTGCTACGACCACCACTCCACCACCTGCTTCCACCTTCACAACCTTAACCCCTACTTGTCAACCCCACAAACAAACCCTTTCCCCCTGGTTTTGTACCAGGGGAGGACATGTGTTAAAGCTACTATCCACTTTGTCCCCTACACCCTGCCATGCCTTACATCCACCATCCCTAGCTCATCCCTACATCCCAAATTGTCCCCTACATCTCCACAACATCCCAAAGGGCATTAATTGCCCTGAAAACCCTACAAGCAGCCTAGACTACTTTTGGCGCCAAAAGTAAGTTTAAACAGCCATGATGAAATTGGACACATCCAAAGGCTTATATTGGTGGGAAATGCTCAGAGAGACACGTGGAACAACCAAGGATGCTTTAAAAAGAGAAGAGAAGCAGAGATTGAAAGTGGTAGTTAATTTGTATTTTCAATTTTTAGTCGTTATTTTCAAATTGTAATCTTAGTTCAATGTACCTTTGTTTTTAATCTAGTAATCTTTAATTCAAGTTGTATTCAGTGTTTTTGAAGTTAATATAAGTTCTAAAGTTTAGTTTAAATTGTTGTCTCAATTTCTCATTTTACTAGTATTTTCAGTTTAATCTTAAGCCCTTTATAAATTGTGATTAAAGCTAGTTTACAAGTTCATTTAAGCTTTTTAAAAGTTTATATAAACTGTGAAATAGCTTATTCAGTCTTATTTTTGAAAAACAAAAAAAAAAATATAAAAATAGTAGAAAAATTAGTAGAAAATCAAAAATCAATGAAGATGATTCAAGAAGGCTGGAGCAAGGGAAATTCAGGATTGCCCTTGGGTTAGTTGCTTCTTGGGAAGCTTTAGGAGTGGTATATGGTCCTTATCTCTCAGTTCTCAGCTTAAATTCAGTTGTAAGCCATTTTTCATAATTTTGGCTTTTCACTGTATAATAGCTTTTTATTGCTTATCTATGACATTCTGTGTCTAGTTGGAATATGTTAGTCATAATTTAGCTTAAAATATCATGTTTGTTCATTAAAATCTTTGGTTACTTAGTTTCTCATATGAACTGTTAGTATAGCATAATCATAATCTGTGGTATTTAATTGTTGTAATTGTTGTTTCTGTGTTCCTATAAGCTTTTAACAGTATAATAAGTCCTTATAAACAAGTGTTATGGTTTAAATTTAGCTTGTGCTTTGAGATCTACAAAATTCATATACATAAAGGGGTGTTTGGATTTTGTGAGTTCTAGTACTCTCAGTCGGATTTTGTTGTTGTAATTGCTTGTAACATCTCTAATTAGGTTTAGGTAGCAAGTTTAAGGTGTAAAATACATGTTTTACAAGTGAAAAAGTCAAATCCACTTACAATATTTATTACAGTTAACTGTTGTATATATGGTTTCCTAGATCTTTCATATCATTTCATAACTAGTTGTTTTAGCTTTAAACCTTCTCATTATAGATTAATATAACATTTACAGTTCATTAGGATCAATCAAACCTCAAAAAAGTCAACTTGAGTGTTTTTCTCAAAAAGTCAAAGTTTACCCTTTGTAAAAAATCCAAAAAATCCAAGAATTGTTTAGAATTTTGTGATTGGATTTAGGACTTGAGTTTTTTACATTTTGAAGCCTCCCACCTAAGCTTTGGAATCCCACAACCATTATATATTTGTGAATTTTTATGTGGGCCCCACAAGCCCTCAAAGTAGCCCCACCAGGGCTGTTTTTCCGAAATTCCAGCCATTTAGTTTTTGATTTTTCATTTCTTCGTTATAAGTCCGTTTGACCTAAAATTTGGTTTGTAGCTTATTCTTTTGCTTATTTACTTAGTGGTATTTTTAGTTTAATTTTTAGATTTTTTTTACAAGGGTAAATCACCCTTTTTAGGGCTGCAAATCTTAAAATCAGCAAATACATTAAAGGGAGTGTTTGGCTCAAGGTTGTTCACTGAGCTCCATTGTGTTTGAGTGTGAGTTTTTGGTTCAGTCAGATCCCACTAGGTTGCATTAGGACACATCAAGCTTAAAACTTAGGTCTTGTGTGACCAAAAGTCAAATTTCCTTTTTAAAAATCTAAACTTGTTATCTGTTAAGCATTTATGTTTAACAATCAGTCATAGTAGCTCACTAGTGGTTAATGTAGCTTTAGATCATCTCCTTGTAGCTTATTATCACATTCTCAGTCCATTAGAAGTAATCTAATCTCATAAAAGTCAACTTTGTAGTTTAAGTGAAAAAGTCAAAATTACCCATTTTGCAAAAATCTCAAAACTTGCAAGATTTGTTTAGAATTTTGTGTTAGGATCTAGGACTTGTGCTTTTTAGGGATTGTAGTCTACCACCTCAACTTTGAAATCCCATAGTCGTTATATTGTTGCAATTTTTTCTGTGGGCCCTACAACCCCCCAAACAGAGCTGCAGGCCCTTGCTGCACCAGCAGCTCCTCCACTGTCCCAACTTCTGTGGGTTCCACAGACCTCATAACTGGGCCCCACTTAGTGATTTTTGGTTCTTTGGACTCCCCTGCTGGCCCTCTACCCATTTCAAGCTTGTGTGGAAGCTTAAGCTCCCTGGGACCCACCTGAAATTACCCCTAAACTCTGTCCCATTTTCAGTGTACAAGTATGAAAATCAAGTGCTTATTGTGGTTCATTGGCTTATCCTGTGAGCTTATTTGTTACATTCTTACTTATTCATGTTAAAGGAACTTACTTGAACCATAATCCACCCCTGTGGACCCCACAAAGGCTGATTTCCATCAAAAAGTAAATAAAAGTCAACTGTCCAAGCTTTTTGTGTCCAAATTGCTTATTTTTAAGCTAGAAACAAGTTGTCTTCACAAAAGTTGTTTGATTTTAGATATTAAATAGGTTTGTAAAAGAAAATTCAAGAAAAATCAAATTTAAAATAAGTGATAGTTTCTATTTAATATAATTTAAATTTTAATTTTCATTTTTAGATTTTTATTAAGTAACCTATATTTTTATATTTTTATTAATTTCCTTTTATATTAAAGTATTTTTGTCTTTTAGTATTAATTATAATTAATTTTAGTTTTATTAATAAATAATCAATAATTAAGTTATAAATAGCATAATGAATTTTTATAAGGTAACACCTAGTTTTTATATTTTTCCTAGCTTTTATAAGTCATAATATAATTTTAGTAATTTTTCTAGAATTTTTACTGTTAATTTACTAGTTTTTATAATTTAAATAGTTTAATTGGTAATTAATTAATAAATAAAATAATAATTAGTAAATTAGTTTAAAATTTTATAAAACAAACTTTGTATAATTTTTTTAGGATTCCTGTGATGGTTAATTAGTTTTATAAATTTTTCCATAATTTTCTAAGTCATTTTAGTATTATTAGTAATTTAAAATATTTTAAATAGTTTAATTAATATAATTAGTAATTAATTAAAAGAAAATCATAAAAAGACAAAAATATTTATTTTTAATTTTTTATACTTTCTTCAAGTTCATTTAAAGGTTTAGAAAATAGTTTTGCAAGTTTTTAAATTTAATTTATAGTCTTTATCAGTTTTTGTTTGATTTAAATTAGTTTTAATTAAATAGATAAATAGTTTTTATTTAAATAATTAATATTAAATAATAAAATAATCTAAAAAATAATTTTCTTTTTAAATTAAATTTTCTTTTAAGTTTAAGTTTGTAGAATTTTCATTTTTACCCCTTGTAGTTTAAATTTTCATTAAAACTTACCTTTTTCCCCGTACGTAGACGCAAGTTTCTAATTTGTAATCGTTTTTAGTTCATATAGCTGTTTAAGTATATTGTTTAACTGTTTCATTGTATAAATTAGTAACATAAGCCATTCTCACCTATTCCTGTTCATAATCACCCGTTCCCAAATTCCGTTTTATTACAGATTTCATACCTCGTTGGGATTAACGACCCGTGGATACCTTGTACTCCACGGAGCATTAGTCTAAGCTGTTTTTGACTTGTTAACCATTTAAACTTGGTTAATATTATCTGACTGTTTAGCACTGATCACTGCTACTCTTTTAAACTCACTTAGGTGTGACCCCCATATCTGTGCATTCAGGGGGTATTTATGAGCTCTTTGTGAGCTCATCTCACAAGATTATCCTGAGCTTGTGGTCCTGTTGGAAAGCCCAATTGGTGTACTTTTAGGTTCCTAGCTTAATTTGAGCCTATAAGCTAATTTGATAAGCTGAATCAGCCCATTAAGTTGCCTAAGTGACTGTTTGACAGGTAGTGTATTTAGATTTGCTTATTTGATGATTTCAGCTGATTGCTTGTGTCTTTCTTACTGTTTTTGCTTATTACTAGTATACCTCACTCAATTGCAGCTTAATCTATAGCTTGTGTCCACTGAGTAGCTTGTTTCAAGCTTATTCAAAAGCTCAAACCTCATTTTCAAGCCTATAAGCCAACTGTTAGGCTTATTTCCTTGCACACTGCTTATTTTTGAGTTCCTATCAAAGTAGCTTCACAAAAGTTGTTACATTTCAGTAGTTTAATGGTTTTGTAAAAGAAAATTCAAGAAAAAACAAATTTAATTTTTAGTGATAGCTTCTATTTAACATAATTTAGCTTTTTAATTTTTCTTTTTAAATTTTTGTCAAGTACTTATCTGTTTTTATATTTTTCTTAAATTCCTAGTATATTAAAGTATTTGTAGGAATTTTTCCAGATTTTTATCCTTTGATTTAGTATTTATTATAATTAATATTAGTTTAATAATAATTAAATAATATTAGTTAATTAAATAGGTTTATCAATTTTTATTTAACAACAGCATCTTTTTATATTTTTTCTAGGATTTATTAGTCATAAAGTAATTTTAGAAAATAGTCTCATAATTTCTACTGTTCAATTAGTATTTATTTTAATTGAAATTAGTTTAATTAGTAATTAGTAATTAATTAATAATAATTATTTAAAAAGTCTTAAAAATATATTTTCAGTTTTAAAATTAGTTTTATAATATTTTAGATTTTTCCAAATTTAATTTTCATATTTTTAGTGTATTTTCATAATTAGTTATAATTTAGTGTAATTTAAATAATTAAAAGTAATTAGGAAATTAGTAATTAATTAATAATAATTAATTAAATAGTGTAAAAAATATTTTTCTTTTTCTAAAAATTTTCTTTTATCATTAGGATTGTAAAAATGTAATTTTCATATCCGTAGGTATTTTATTTAACAAGACTCGCGTTTTATTTCGTACGTCTACGTAACTTTAAATCAAACAAACGCGTTTTTAGTCTTAGCTTACGTTTTTAGTATATCTGATTATCAGTAAATGTTAATATAGTATTTCTAAGTTATTTTCATTCCTAATCTCGTAGTGTAATCATTCACAACCCCTTTCTGTCCAAATTCACCCGATCACAAACCCATTTTGATTACCATCACACCTCGTCGGGACATAACGACCCGGGGAAACCACTGTACTTCCACGGAGATTGATTCTAGGCTGTTTGACTTGGTTGACCATTCACCTGGTCAATTAGGTTGACCGTTTGGAGCCAATCAGTCTTGCACTACACGTTGTATAAATAATCCATCAAACCATTCAAAATATAGTTCTGACACAAGAAATCTTAATGTTTCCATGCTTTCATAATTTGAACAACATGTGAATTAGAGGGTTCACCTTCTTTATGAGGTTTCAATTGAGGTGTGGTCTCTTTATAGAAACGCACAAGGTTCAAAGGTGCATGATAGAAGAACATATTCTACCACCACCTATTAAAATTAACAACAAATAAATAACAGAAAATTAGATTACAATAAATAAAAGAGTAAATTGCATAAATCGTCTTTAAAGTTCGGCCAAATTGCATGTTTCGTCTCAGTGTTACGAAAGTGCAAGGATCGTCCCTGTAGGGAAACATTTGGTGCAAATATCGTCATTTTTGGAGAAACTTTTGGTGCAAGTATCGTCCTTGTGAGGACGATACTTGCACCAAAGGTTTCCCCACAGGGATGATCCTTGCACTTTTGTAATATTTGGGACGAAACATGCAATTTGACCAAACTTTAAAGACGATTTATGCAATTTACTCTAAATAAAATTAACAGTAAATAAATAATATAAAATTAAATATAGACAAAATAGAGGCAAGTAAGTAACACAAACTCTAAATAAAGATTAGTAAATAAAACAATAAAAGAAGTAGATGTATTGTCGGACGAGACAAACTTGCTTGAACAATCATGAAAACAATGGTGTGTTCTTGATCGAAGCTTGCTGGAAATTCGTCTGGAATGAAGTTACATTTTTGATTGTGTGAAACGAATGAGCAAGCACTTAAATTTATAGTAGCTTGGTGACAAAGACATAATCGTTGCAATATAAAATTGATTTTCAAATTTGTTCCATATATGTGACTTCTTCCTTAATATGCCACTAAAATAAATTGGTACAACATCTGGAAATAGACGAATTTTTAGAGCTGCATTCGTGTTCGCAGGTCATGTGGACTCGCAGGAGTTCACAAGCTTGGAACCCATTTTGGCTCAGTTCCTAATTTGGGCGATGTGGGATACAATCCTAATTCCAGATTTTTATTTTATTTTTTATTTACCTCATAATGCATCCGACTTACAATTTTTTCAATCTCCATGTAGGTTTTTTTTTTTTTTTTTTTTTTTTTTTTAATAAAAAATTAAAGAAAATAATAATAACCCAACTTTTGAAATCATGCTTTTTTGTGTATCCCGTGAGTATTTTACCTTTTATATTAGGTAACAACTCTATTGACAATGAGCATAGAGTAAAATGATCATTTTACATGAGCAAATTATACACAAAAGGCGAAATTCAAAAGTTTGGCTATATAATAGAAAAAATAATAATAATAACAATATATATATATATATATATATATATATATATATATATATATATATATATATATATATATATATATATATATATATATATATATATATATAGGGGGACTTTCTTGCGAGAACCATTTTATCTGCGAGAACTGAGAGAACCACAAAAAATATACATGCACGCCTTTTAAAATAAAATAAAAATACATGCAAATCATCAATAATCGTAAGTACCCACCAATGTTCTTCAATATCATCATGAACTCATCCTCTTTTTTCACAAAAACCATACACACGGCCGCAATATTGTCGTTGCACGCCTTATAAGAACATACATGCACACCTTCGAAGAAAAATTTTGTATTTCCAATTTCTTATCAAATTCTTTAGAACAACTATGTTTTTCTTAAAACATGTAAGTTGTTTTTTAGAACATTATGTACAAAAATACAATTATTGAAGTCTTGCATGTATGTTTTTGTTGATTCTCTCAGTTCTCGCAGATAAGATGGTTTTCGCAAGAAAATCTCAATATATATATATATATATATATATATATATATATATATATATATATATATATATATATATATATATATATATATATAACTAGAAAAAATGGTAAGTTAGATGCATTCCCACGTAATTAACACGGTTTGAAGTGTATCACATTAATTTGAGACACGATATCTTATTCATATAACTCTGATCCATTGTTAGACTTTCATCCTCAAAGCTTTCATTTTAACCACTGTTGATATATTTTATTTCTGATTATTTTATCGTAACCATTCTTTTTATCATCAAAAATATATCTGTAGCAAAAATCGAGCTGACATGCATTTCAATTACAGTTACCCAATGAACCACTTTGTCCCATGCTTCTTAACCGCTGTTTCAACAAATAAAAAATAATACTGTAAAAAATAAAGAAGAAAATAAGATGTTCTCTACTTCCCAAGTACCCATCTTTTTTGCACTTTAATTTCACCTGTTGTAGGGACCTAGCTATGTACCCTAGTACACTTAGTTTGCTGTATCGTATATGAGTATATTTGTATGTGTCAAAATATGTATGATGAAACTGATACAAAATGTCTGGTTTCCAAATACGGAAAGGGGCATCATGAAACTGACTGACAAATGTCTTAAACACATTTGTTGGGAACAAGCAAAAACATCCATTTCTAAACCCACATGCACATATAAGCCAATTGTTGGGAATCCGCGTTAATAATAGAGATGCATGTATAATGTGATCACACAAAAGCATACCGGATCCAGAAATTTTTAAACGGTGCTGCACAAATTTTTTTCCCTAGGTGCTAACAAATGTCAAATAAAATGTTAATATTTATATGAAATAGTAATAAAAGTTTACAAAAGGGTAGATCAACGCTTCTACAACAAGTTTTTCCTTCGACGTTATAAGGTTTGAAAGCGCTTCATCACATTTTCATCAATCACAGCAAATGATTCATTTTCGGCGATGCATAATTGGACTTTTATTTAATATTTTCTCATTCAAGTTAAAATTTTAGCTTAGTTTTTAAACTTGAGTAAATGTTTAAACTTGACTACTGTTATAGGATACAAATCAAAGCTAAAGTAGCGCAGAACATATAAACGGGTGTTGCACAAACTAAAAATCAAAATTTTCCTTATAATTTCACACTTCAAGGACTAATATCGGGCTACACCCGCCAATATACTAGGTCCACCCCTGCATACAACATATTTTACAAAAGGAATAAAGTGAATTTCATGCTAAAAAACATAAAAGCTGTAACATTTGATTGAGCATATCAACATTTATAGCCTCAAACTAAGAGTAAAATCGAAACATTAATTTTCTTGTTGTAATAATTAGTTATATGTTTGATGTTTAATTATATCGTAACTTTAACTGTCATATACGCTGAAACTAACGATGTGAATGGAAAAAATTCACAAGTTACATGCCAAACTAAAGTTATGTGATTTTTATATATTACTTATTTTTGTTCATAAAAATGAAAAAAAAAATAAAAAAAAATAAAATAAAAAATAAAATAAAAAAAACATGTTTAAATACCATGAAAAAAACTTATAGTATGAGTGTAAAGAGATGAGACCTGAGAGTAGAGCAAACATAGAAATAGATAGTCTTATCGTTAAAAGATTATTCTACCTTTTTGTGGTAATCATCATACCATGCAATTCAATATGCTGACATAAAGCTTACTATGGTCAGCACTAATATACGTACGTTCGTCTTTTCAAGTCAAAGAATACTCATTACGAAAATGTTTATCAGAAAAAAAGTAAATGCAATTAGAATGTTTATAAGCTTGTGCTCGATCAGTTCATTAATGTTAACATGTGAAATATAACCACTAGCTATCTCTGATCATTTAATTTCTTGTCTTGATTTTGCTATTGGTAACCATAATTTTGATAGAATTGCCATAACCATGGTAGTTTCCATTTTCCAAAAATAATCATTTTAGTCACATTTTGCATGTATACATCTAAAAATAAAGTTCACTTTTCATTAAGTGCGAACAAAAAAGTGTGTACAAATGACTAATTTGTTGTAGTTAGCATCCCCCTACAAATGAGTTTATACCGAAAAGTAAATACAAGTGGTTAATTTAGTATACATATAATAAAGATCTCCATGGCTTAAAGAGAGAGAGGAATGTAAGAAACTAACTAAAAGAAGTAAATAACCTAGCATCTTTCCATTGATCACCATGACTTCCAAACAAATGGACCATATCAGATCTCATAAACAAGAACAGCAACAACAATGAGACTCAAGTGATCATATAATGCATGTATTTGTGAACCTAAAATAATCCTAAACAAGAACATATAACATCGAATATTCGAATCAGTTAAGCTCGTCCAAGTCGGAGTTCCAAATCCAAGTCCAGCTCAATCTTCTCATCTTTAAGCAAACCCATCCCCATATCAATGCTAAATATTCCATTTTTCTTCCAAACCCTAATCTCATTTTCTTCTTCTCTATCTTCCATTCCCATACTGCTCCTTGTCATGCAAACAAATGATGGGACCTTCTTTTCTCCATATTTGTTGTTAGTAGTTGAAACGCAAGGGAAAAGAGACGGATAGTAGGTCTTGTAAGGTAGGTAACGAACTGATGATGGTTGTGATACAACATTAATAGGGTTAGGGTTAGGGTTAGGTTTAGGGTTTGGATCATCAAGAGACTGAGGCGAAGAGTATAGCCTAGCTCTATCTCTTCTGTGAACATTCATGTGACCACCAAGAGCTTGTGGAGATTTGTATTCTTTGTTGCAAAAGTTGCACATAAAGTTTCTTTGAGGCCATGAAATACCTTGATAGCCATAATTATCCTTTTTACCACTTTCAAGTATGAGATTGTTACTTTCCCCTTTGCTTGTAACCTTCTGATCCATTATTTCACACTTCACTTCCTCCAAAAGTTGTGAGAAAGAGAAGTAAAGCATGCAAGTAAGAAAATGTAGTGAATGATTGTGGAGGTTTTATAAACAAGGTAAGGATACACACAAGTAAAAGTACGTTGTAGTTATGATAATTTATGACAGTCTCATAATTGGATTTTTATTTTATGTTTTCACTTTAATTTGTGCATATTTAATTTAAGAATTACATGGGCATAACCAATTTCCATGGAAAACTTCAGTTTATTTCTTAAGACTACAAGTCTACAAAATCCAATGATTTAGAGCTGAGGGTCCATTTTCTTGACAAAGTTTTGTACTATCTCAAAGCATGATGCTTCTGAAGGCTGTTTTTTTAAGACTTTTAGAATTGGGCTGTTTGGGCCAACGCTGGACTTTGTATACCTGTAGTCCAATTAATTGAAACTAAACTCCTACTATTATAAACATTAAAACATATAAATTAATCATGCATGTTAATACATTTCAACATGATAAGCCTAATAATGAATTACCATGAATATAACAATGAGTCTAAATGACTAAATCCTATTGAGCACTACAACTCCTGATAATTCACTAAAAATCAACCACAGCTACACGTACTATTTGAAGTTTTATAATGTATGGGCGAGTCGTTAATTAAAGGACCATATACTGCATTTCCCAAAACAATATATCATTATATATCATAGAACCATATACTGCATTTCCCAAAACAATATATTTTCTACTGAATGAATAACACGAGCTAGGCTCAAATAAGATTTGTAAGAGATGGATGGACTAATTCACTAGATAAATGAGCCATAATGATAAACTGAAACACGAGTGATCATGATTCAAAGACTCTGCGATAAGAAACTGAATCCAGAATGATCACGAATAAGTGGTGGGGGATGTATATCCACAATACTAATCTGATCCATTGATTTTGAGAGATCATCAACAGAGAATGGTATGCTGCACACGGGACATGAAATGTTTTATATAGATAAAACCAGTGAAATCAGAAAATTATTTCCGAAAACAAATATTTTATTTGATGGTAGATATATGTCCAACCTCAAATGTTCCTCCAACAAGAAAGATTCGTTGTCATCTACATTTAAAGCCAGCACCTTCATCTTGGAAATTACCTGTCTCACAAAAAGAAATTTAACCTTATATTGACATATGTCATTCACTTAATTAGGCGTTCTTCAGGGCTTACCTCTATGTCTTAGTGACTTGATACCAAAAATGAGCTTAATACTTGGTTGTGCATTTATAGTAAATAATAATTATAAATAGATTTTACGATTACTCTGTATGTTTCATCTCTAACGGGTCAAATATGACAAATAAAAAACTAGTTTTCAGGGAAATTGTTCAATTGGGCCAACCGGTTTAAAAGTTGTCCGAACTGTATGTTAAATGCATATGATCTATTAAATCATTTTGTCCAGATAATGAGAATGTTATTGAAATTTTATAACTATTGTACTGGTACGTACATCAGGAGAAACGGTTGGTGTGTTGTAAATGTTATCCCGATACATTGAACTGATTTTGTATAGCTGTTGTATATTAAGAGCCTGCATGAGCAACAGATTTACCATCAGTTTATAAGTATCAATCCCATTCCATCTGTATGAAAATAAAGAGTCTAAATACTTACTGGGCACAGATCATGACTTATATAATCTAATGTCATATTCGTCTTTCGTTTATTAACCTAATTAAAGCAACATATAAAAACTAATGAGAGAAAGCTCGCAAATATGAAGCAAAACAATTAGATATCACAGCTGTAAAAGTAATTGGAAAAAGAGATGCAATACGTACGATGAACTCAGTAGCTTGTCTTGTGTGCTTTAGTTCATCCCATGCTGATCCTGCATACTGAAATTAGATTTCTCAAAAGATAGATTTAGAAGTAAAAATAGAAAATAAAAATATTGGACGAAATAAAAGTGTACCTTTTCAGTTGCTTGGTGGCACCAACTTTCCAGTTCAGACAACCCTTTCTTAAGATATTCTCCATGATCATAAGAGCAACACTCCCGTCTCACCACTAAGCTGAAAAGCATATACTCTAAGTTATAATGAGCAAGCTGTACTCATGTAAGTAAATAGCCATGTACTGGAAGCTATTTGTCTTAGAACCTGTTGAATATTCGTACATTGATGAAAGAAAAAATCTGCATGAAAATTTTGCGAACCAAAAATGGTGGTACCTACAAAGACATACATTATTACATGTGATGGAGATGTGTAAAGTTTTATGCAGGTACAAGTCATAAAACTTTTAATGAAATTTTCTGCCTTTCAAAAAAAAAATCGCACGCTTAATTGTGCTCGTGTAAGTAAAACTTTATGTACTAGAAAATTGGCATATCACATAAATAAGTTAAAGTGTTTGGGTTTTGTTCTCGTATGACATGCCAATTTTTGGCTGTCCACGTCTAGGACATCCCACATGTCATGTTTCAGTGGCCTTGTGCGATAATCAGAAAGTAGGCTTCTTAAACATAAAAAAGAAAGTATAAATAGATGTAAATAACCATTACTTTCAGACTTCTTATTGATATATGCCTCTACATAGTTTGTAGTTCTTATTCTGGAGTGTTAATTTCCCGGAAAAATGAGGCCCTCAAAAAAGCTAGATCAGTACTAGCTGGTTATGATGGAACTAAAGAGAACTGAACCATTGAAATTTGAATAGAATGCAAAAGATGGGACAAGGCAAAAAGAACTGCAAGCACCAAGGATAATCATGTGAAAGGAAGAAAAATATGGTTAGCCTTAAACATAAATTAAGACCGCGTGGCAATTAAGGGAAAATTAATTAAACATGTGAAAATATGGTTACTGACATTGTTAGAGTCCAATATCTTTAGGAAGTCCAGAATGTTTTCAACAATTTGTTGCCAAAAATATTCTATGGGAATATTATTCGACACCCCTCTTGCTGCCTAAACCATTCACAAATAAGATGTTAAAAGATTCAAAGGAAATTGAAAGAAGAAATGAACTTAATCTGCAGCAAGTACCTGGATGCATGAGTTAACCAATGGAACTAGCTCTTCTTTTAAGTTTTCACGTATCATCCCGTATATTTTTTCAACATACGTTGTTAACTGATTCTTGAAAAGCAAAGCAGGTTTTTTGGCTTGAATTCTCTCCCCAACAGTAGTTTCACTAGGTTCGAATGTGCGTTGCAATAGGAGTACTAGAAGCGTTGATGTATTTGATAGCCAATAAGCTAAGACATCTTTGTTATTGTTTGTCTTCAATCAAAAGGAAAATAATGTAAAAAATGCACCACTGAGATGAGATGTTAAAGTACCGCTTAAATATGCAACAATTCTCAGGTTACTTGCTTAATTTTAAAAAGATAAAAGGAATACTCTCCTTACTTAAAATGATACCTAAAAATTTAAAGCCAAACAAAAAGTTTGTAGTGAACTTATATTAGCTGAATTACTTCAAGCGAAATAGAAAATACAATGCCACTTGTTACTTATAAGAGTCATCCTTGGGTTGCCTTCTTTACCAAAAACAAAAATCATGCCATGAAAACAGATCCTTTACGTAAAATTCATACCTCAATATCGTGGTCTATGGTTTGAATTATCCGATCAAAAATGTTGGTTTTTTCAGCTTCAAATGACTTCCACTGCCTGAGACATTTGTATATGAAGCAAGCAGCAACCGGTCGGCCATTTGAGGGTTCTAGGCGTTGAGCAATACATTTAATTAGCAAACTCTCAAATTCCTGTTACAAGAACATAAGTTTAAAAAAATACATAGATCAACAAAAACAAATAAGTGTGCATGTTATATACTTCTGAAATTATGTAGAAACATCGACTCACCATGGCAGCTTTCGTATTTTGGATTCTCCTTATTTGTTGTTGTTGTTGTTGTATAAAGGGGATAGAGGAACACATAGATGTAAATATCAAAGAATTTATCTCTAAGACTAAAATGGAAAGTCTCAAGATTACCTTATACCATTTTGATTCTATGATTGTAAGCTTCTCCTCAAGCCTAGCAATTATGACATTTTGTATATCAGAATCACTCGATATTATATAAAATGTTATTGAATATGAGACAATAATTGGTATAGATCCAATGATCAGTGTTAAGAGGATCATTTTCACATCAAAAAGATGATCTATAGGGTTAGAACCTTGTAATTTCTCCTTTTTACCTTTTTATTTCAAGTGCATATAGTAAGGATGCTACTCCATGTGTCCAGTCCATTACTATTTTATTATTATCAAAATAAGTGTTCACTTTCATATCTCAACCAATCAAATTTGTTTTTAAAGGTTAAAATGACATGTTATTGGTGTAAAATGTAATGGTCTTCATTTTTCTTAAATTGTGTGTAATATGAAAATTGACTTATAATTTGGGACTGGAAGATTATTTTACTAAACTCGTGCAAAATAAGTAACAAACTAATATCAACATGCATTTCAATCTGGTTAAAAAATTTCGTTTAAAAAAATCTGGTTGAATTTTCTGATGCGAGTAAGAATCAGTTTAAAAATATGTGCATCAATACCGTTTTCACTTTTTATAAACTTATTATATCTCACTCGATCTTGTGGAAGATGACAATCCTATTACATCCACAACTACATGATAATAATCAAATTTTGGTCGAGTTCTTGTTAAAGACTCTTTGGTGGCATATATGAAAAGCAAATTGCAAGACATAAAACATGTATTCTAGATTTTATTATTTATTTATTTATTTATTTTTTATAAATTTGAATATATGTCGAGAAAATGCATTTGTTACAATGATAGATTAATAGTAATGGCACATTAAAAGTATATATACCAATGGTTTGGGGTGAAGTTTTATTTGAAAGGACTAAAACTTGAGATAATCTAGCTAGCTAAATAACACATGTGATTGTGCCTAAAATCGCATTTTATTAAAACACCTTGTGAAATTTCATTCAAATATGATTCTCGTTTAACTAGAAACATATGCAGTATCCATTTTCTGATCTAAGAGCCCATATCAGTTTCCTCATACTCAAGTTCGTTGGTGGTCTCAAATGAATTCACCCCCAATGATTTGAATATTACTTTAAGCATCCATCTATGACCGAAGAAACTCATACTTTTTCATGTTGTGCTAATCTATAGCAACATAAAGGGTTGATATATAGAAATTTTATATGATTCTTTTGAACAGTAACTAATGTTGAGGAAATGTTGTACGTATGAATCGGTCAGAGCACATCTTGTTTGATAAAAATATAGATGGTGTTGAACCAATCTGAAAGCTTCTGAATCGTGCAGGGCCAAAAGCATGCAAAACCATTGAGTACCCCCACCTTTCCCCATTTTATCATTTTTTAGCTTTTAATCGGTTGCTACTTTTCTTTTTATACTTTACTCAAAGAAGAAAACTTGTACTTCATAAGTTCGCATGATGCCCGGTATATATTGAAAAGTTTACTTTAAGAGCATAGACACTATAAAACTATTACTTTTAATTTGATGGAACGTCAACATGTTTATATAATTTCATGAAACACTTTTTCTTTTACATAACAATTGGTGTTTTATTAATATAGGTTACTTATCAATGTGTTACTTTCGATTTACACTAAGTGAGTATGAAGGATAAAATGGTAATTTTAATCATTCAGAGTGTTGATTCAGAAGAATTTTCAAACGTTCATTTTTGTTTAGGACGTAACTCATTCAGAATCTTTAAATTATTCAGCACATTTGATTTATTCAGCGTTAAATCACATCTATTTATCAATCAACCCCTAAGGCATCCTAACGCTACAAAAAACATGATATTAAATTCTTTACAATTAATTTTTTATAAAGTAAATTTCAAAAATCGTCGCTACGGTTTGGCCAAATTGATGGCGTGGTCCCTGCCTTTTGAAAGTGCAGCGGTCGTCCTTGTAGGGAACTTTGGGTTGAATACTCAGTCCTGGCTGAAGTTAAATGACTAAATGCCCTTTGGCTAAAAGGAAAAAAGACGAGGGTATTTTAGTTACGGAATATTTCATGTAAGCCAGGGATGAAATTTGCAACCAAAGTGCCCCACACGGACAGTTCATGCACTTTCGAAAAGGCAAGGACTGCGCCTGCAATTTGGCCAAACCACATAAACGACTTTTGCAGTTTAATTTACTCTTTTTAATATATTTACAAAAAATGATCTTCATTGAGTATAGAACAAAACTATCAGCTCTATAAATATTTGAGGAAATGAAGTACATTACTAAACCTCTTAATGCAAATTCATCATCATTCGACACAACCCATGCATCATAATTCCTAAATCAAAACTCAGAATCTGCCTAATGGCCATAAGCTAGCAAGTGTAACCATATGACTCAGCAAACATATGACTTATAACATATCAGGAAAATGTAACTAATGAAAACTGTAACGACTTTATATTGTTACCCTGATTTTGAAGCTTACAATATCGGGCGACTGCTTGAAGATCCCACATAGAATGTTTAATATAAGTCTAATTCGGCTGATTTACTAAAAAAAAAAGTCTGCTAAAACTAAACCTTCCAATAAGGGTCAACTTCCAGGTAAGGAGAACCATAATGAAAAACTGAAATCCAAATGATCATGATTCATCATGCAGCAATAAGAAACTGAAACCCGAATTATCACGCATAAGTCGTGGGGGCTCGATATCTTCAACATTAATCTGATCCATTGATTTGGAAAGATCGTCAACTGAGAATGGTATGCTGCAGAATGTGACAGGAAGTGTTGCATTAGATGTATGTAAGTTTGTACGATGCAACCTATGATACCAAGAGAAATTTTTCCAAAAACATAATCTAAGTAATTCTCAAAATATCTTTAACCTTGTATCATCATCTAGCAAGAAAGAACTGTCAACGGCCTTAAATGAATCTTCAGTCGCCCGCAACCTCAGCTCAGAAATAACCTGTCAACACCGTTGCATCTGTAAGGGGATTCTCCACAGCTCAATCCAAATTCTGATGATTTGATATTAGAAGTAAGTTAAACACTTTGGTGTGCCTTTTAAAACTAATTCAGTTGTTAACTAAACGTGACGACCAATTCACTTATAAATATCATATTATATTTATTCTGATAATGTTCTATGGCTTTTGTCTAACTGGCCAAACCAGAAAAATCAAGATAATTAGCATAATAGGTAACGGGTCATATTCGGTTAGAGGTTCCCCAAAGTATTTTCTAAGGCATAACAACCACCTAAATCAATTTATTCAAAACTTATATTATTGTTGAAGTAATATAGGTCAATTTGTAATTATACTTTTTTTCTTCCAAAAATGGTTAAAAGTTTTAGGCAAAAAGTGTCTAAGTTCAGCTCGACCCGTTACTGAACCTGCCCTTTTGCCACCTCTAGTAGTTATGCATGATTATTTTGATACATACATCTGGAGAAAGGTAAAATGTGCCGTGTGTGTCATCGGTATACATACTACTGATCTTGTATAGCTGCTGTATGCTAAGCACCTGCAGGTGTCAAAGTTTTACATTCAGTTTAATATGCATCAGTTATATCATTTCTAGCTAGTGAAATATTTCAAGTTGAGACTTACTGGGCACAGATCATGAGTTATTTCACCCAGCGTCTTCTTTGGCTTTTGATGCATAGCCTAAAAGCAACAAATGTAAATTGATTTGGGACAAAAAAACTGGAGGAAAACATATTAGATATCCCAAATTTATAAACCACTAAAAATTAGATTCAATACCAGGAACCCAGCAGCTTGTCGTATGTGTTTGAGCTCATCCCAAGCTGAACCTATATACTGAAATTGATTTTGAGAAAGTGAGATAAAGAAGTAGAAACAACATGAAAAAGAAATAATAAAAGAGGACAAAGAACTCTTACCTCTTCAGTTGCTTTGTAGCAACAATTTTCCAATTCAGACAACCCCGCCTTGACATATTCCCCATTACTGAAAGAGCAGCACTTGTTAGTAAATTTAGTACACTTGAGGGATCAATTCACACCTGGTAATGGGTTTGGAGGTATGGAGTATACACCCATTTGGTCACTGAATCCCCTGACTCAATAGTGGTTATGTACTGAATCTGTTGATAGCATGATTCTGCTGCTAGCTGATCCTGCTGCTAGGATTCTGCTGAAAGCAAGATGCTGCTGACAGATGATTCTGCTGCTGATAGCATTCTGCTGCTAGTGTGATTCTGCTGCTGGCATTCTACTGCTAGTATTATAGTTTCCACTGATAGTGTTAACATTACCACTGCAAGTGATAATGTTTCCACTGATAACCACTGATCCTATTATTATGGAAATTATTATGTTATAATTAATGGGCCGTTAATTATACATAATACCATGGGCTAGGGTTTTGAGTATGCTCTATTATAAATAGAGATCACATCATTCTGCATGAATATACGTTTTTTCACAATACGATTAACACAAAACCCTAAACACTTCAATACGCATCTGGTTCTTGATTTGTGCCTAAAGCAAGAACATCACTTGGTCTTATCCCATAGAGATATTCGTGTAACCCAGGCATAGGGTCGAATAGTTTCTATTGGAAAGTGATACCACGATTTCAAGTGAATATCCGGTACCTTTATTGATTATCTTAACCCTAATCTGGGAACTGTTTTGCAGCTAAACAACCAACAATCAATAGAAACTATTAGTGAAAATAAATGGTTGCTGCTATGAGACAAATGGCTACTAACTTTTCCAAGTTGGAAAAGTTTGAAGGTGTTGATTTCAGAAGGTGGCAAAAGAAGATGCACTTCTTATTGTCAAGTATGAATGTGGTGTATGTTCTCACGACTGAGATTCCAGAAGATCATGGAGATGATGCTACTATGGATCAGATGAGGGCAAGGAGCAAGTGGGAGAATGATGACTACATATGCAGAGGTTTGATTCTCAATGGTATGTCTGATTCTCTATTTGATATTTATCAGAATGTTTAAACTTCTCAAGAACTATGGGATTCCTTGGAAGCCAAGTATATGGCTGAGGATGCATCAAGTAAGAAGTTCCTTGTAAGTAATTTTAACAATTACAAAATGGTTGATTCTAGACCTGTCATGGAACAATACAATGAACTTCTTAGTATACTTGGTCGATTCACACAACACAAGATGAACATGGATGAGGCTATTTCAGTCTCTTGTATCATCGATAAACTACCTCCTTCTTGGAAAGAGTTCAAGCATATGCTTAAGCATAAGAAGGAGGAGTTAACTCTTGTTGAGTTGGGCAGTCACTTGCGCATTGAGGATTCACTCAAAGCTCAAGACATTGACAAGCCAAAGAGTAGCACTGCTACTGGTCCATCAGTTGTCAATATGGTGGAGCATAACAACTCCTCCAGGAACAATGACAACAAGGGCAAGCGTAAGCATCAAGATAACACCAAATCTGATCTTAACAAGAAACCTAAGGTGACTTGTTGGAAGTGTGGGAAACCTGGACACTTCAGGAAAGATTGCAAGGGTGGTAAAGTTGGAAACAAATCCAATGGATCAGGCACAAGTGGAGGGAATGGTAACACCAATTCTCTGAAAGGTCAGAATGTGTTTAATAAGTCTTTTAAGATTTATTATGTTACATATATATCTGATATTTACTTTGTGCAGGATGATGATGTTGCGTGGTGGGTTGACTCTGGAGCAACAATACATGTGTGTAAAGATAGAAGCTGGTTCAAGACCTACAAGTCAATGAATGATGGTTCTATTCTTCACATGGGAAACGAGTCAACTGCCTTGGTGCATGTAAAAGGATGTGTTGAGTTGAAGTTTAGTTCTGGAAAGATTGTTTCTTTATTTGATGTTTTACATGTTCCTGATATTAGAAAGAATTTGGTTTCTAGTAATGTTTTGAATAATTGTGGTTATAAACAGGTTATTGAATCTGATAAGTTTGTTTTATCTAAAAATGGTGTGTTTATTGGTTTTGGTTATTTATGTAATCAAATGTTCAGACTTAATATTGTTCATGATAATATTGATTCTGCTTTTATATCTACATCTAAACTTTATGATTCAAACCTATGGCATGCAAGACTTGGCCATGTACATTTTAAAAGAATGCAAGATATGTCTAAGGATGGGTTAATTCCAGCCTTTGATGTGAACACTGAAAAGTGTAAAACTTGTATGTTGAACAAGATAACTAAGAAACCTTTTCAAGGAGTAAAACGTGAAACTAAAGTTTTGGAGTTAATTCACAGTGACCTTTGTGATTTACATGCTACTCCCTCTTTGGGGAATAAAAAATACTTTGTAACTTTTATTGATGATGCTTCTAGGTTTTGTCATGTTTATTTCTTACATTCTAAAGATGAAGCATTAGATAAATTTAAAGTATTTAAAACTGAAGTTGAATTGCAACAAAGTTCTTTGATCAAAAGATTGAGGACTGATAGGGGAGGTGAGTTCATGGATACTCTGTATTTTCAGTCTGTTGGAATAATCCATGAAACGACTGCCCCTTATACTCCTCAGCAAA
This sequence comes from Artemisia argyi, assembly GCA_030686995.1. Taxonomy (NCBI): domain Eukaryota; kingdom Viridiplantae; phylum Streptophyta; class Magnoliopsida; order Asterales; family Asteraceae; genus Artemisia; species Artemisia argyi. The sequence goes on from CM060679.1 coordinate 159,342,590, forward strand.
ATGGTATTTCTGAAAGGAAAAACAGGGTGCTGAAGGAGATGGTTAATTCCATGTTGTCCTATTCAGGGCTGAGTCAAGGGTTCTGGGGTGAAGCTATGTTAACAGCTTGCTATTTATTAAATAGGGTTCCCAACAAAAGGAACAAAGTTACCCCTTATGAACTTTGGACTAAAAAGAAACCTAACCTTAATTATCTTAGGATATGGGGTTGTAGGGCTGTTGTAAGACTCCCTGATCCAAAGCAGAAAACTTTGGGTGAAAGAGGCATTGAATGCATCTTTGTTGGATATGCTGAGCATTCCAAGGCATATAGGTTTTATGTTATAGAACCTAATGATTCTGTTTCAATTAACTCAATAATTGAATCAAGGGATGCAGTCTTTGATGAGAACAGATTCTCATCTATCCCTAGACCAAGTCAAAGGATTCCTAATAGAACCAATGACAATGGTGTTTCAGAGGTTCCTGCTGATGAGGTTCCTACTGATGAGGTTCCTACTGATGAGGTTCCTGCTGAGGTTGTGGAACAACAACCTGAACCTGAGCTCAGAAGGAGCAATAGGGTGAGGACTCCAAAGTCATTTGGACCTGAATTTCAATTATACTTAATTGAAGGTACAAGGAGTGAGGTCTCTGACCAATACTCTTATTGCTTCATTGTGGAGGATGATCCCAAAACATTTGAAGAAGCAATGAAATCCCAGGATGTTGCTTTCTGGAAAGAAGCAATTAATGATGAGATGGACTCCATCATGGGCAATAACACTTATGTGTTGACTGATCTACCACCTGGTTGCAAACCTTTAGGGAGCAAATGGATTTTCAAAAAGAAAATGAAGGTAGATGGAACTGTTGAAAAGTTCAAGGCAAGATTAGTTATTCAAGGCTTTAAACAAAAGTCAGGAATAGACTACTTTGATACTTATGCTCCAGTGGCACGTATCAGTACCATAAGATTGCTAATTGCTTTGGCATCAATTCACAATCTGATTATACATCAGATGGATGTGAAGACAGCTTTCTTGAATGGTGATTTGGATGAGGAGGTTTACATGAACCAACCTCAGGGCTTCATCATGCCTGGCAATGAAAACAAGTGTGTAAACTAATTAAGTCTCTTTATGGACTAAAACAGGCACCTAAGCAATGGCATCAAAAGTTTGATGAAGTGGTTTTGTCTAGTGGTTATTTACTTAATCAAGCTGACAAATGTGTATATAGCAAATTTGATGAATCAGGTAAAGGAGTCATCATTTGTCTATATGTTGATGACATGTTGATCTTTGGCACTGACCAAAATCAAGTTGATCTTACAAAAGAATTTTTGTCATCAAAGTTCTCCATGAAGGATATGGGGGAGGCAGATGTTATCCTTGGCATTAGGATTAAACATGAAAGTAACAAAATTTCTATCTCACAGTCTTATTACATTGAGAAGGTGTTAAAGAAATTTAATTACTTTGATTGTACTCCAGTGAGTACTCCTATGAATACAAGTGAGAAGCTAATGCCTAATACTGGCAAAGCTGTATCTCAACTTGAGTATTCTAGGGTGATTGGCTGCTTGATGTATGCCATGACTTGTACTAGGCCTGATATTGCTTTTGCTATGGGTAAACTGAGCAGGTATACTAGTAATCCTAGTGCTCATCATTGGCAAGCAATTCAGAGGGTCTTTAAGTATTTGAAGAGAACTATGGATTATAGTCTCTCATATACTGGTTATCCTTCAGTATTAAAAGGATATACTGATGCAAGGTGGATCAGTAACACTGAAGACACTTCGTCTACCAGTGGTTGGGTATTCCTACTTGGTGGAGGTGCAATTTCTTGGGCATCCAAGAAACAAACTTGCATTACCAGTTCAACCATGGAATCTGAATTTGTGGCTTTAGCTGCTGCTGGCAAAGAAGCTGAATGGTTGAAAAACTTGCTTCTTGAGATTCCATTGTGGTCTAAACCTATAGCACCTATTTCTATCCGTTGTGATAGTGCTGCTACATTGGCAAAGGCTTATAGCCAGATGTACAATGGGAAGTCTAGACACTTAGGTGTCAGGCATAGCATGATTCGTGAGCTTATCATGAATGGGGTGGTATCTATAGTGTTTGTTAAATCTCAACAAAACTTAGCTGATCACTTGACGAAGGGTTTGGCTAGAGACTTGGTTTTGAAGTCTGCTAAAGGGATGGGTTTAAGTCCAACATAGTCACTGAATGCAAGGATACCCAACTCCCTTCTAAGGAAACTTGGAAGCTGAGTTCAATGTGGAAAGCTGATCATTTGGTGGACTGAAGCACATGTATTACAAACATCCCAAGGTTGTGCTTGTTACCTGCTGAAAGGAGGATGAAGTCTTCACTTCTTAATGGTTAATTTTCTTTGAAAAAGTGCTAAGCAGGAGCATGAATTAAAGATGAACCACCTATGTAAATGTTGAAGTTTTGCCGCTTCAGGAAGCTTTGGGCTTTTAGCTTTTACAACATTTATGAATTGGATATGGACACATGGCTTGTATAGTGTCAGGAGTATTTTAGTGTTTGAAAACTTGTGTGTATTTATCATCAGGTATTTAAATGGGATGAAGGGTTCAATTCTTAGAACACCCTGATTCTCGAATATTTGAAAGTATATGTACTAATGTGGAAATTCAATCCTCAGGATATTTTCATTTATGCACTTGTTTTGGTTTGTGTTTGAATTTTCATGCAAAGGTAGTGAACTAAATTTGGGGAGGATTGTTAGTAAATTTAGTACACTTGAGGGATCAATTCACACCTGGTAATGGGTTTGGAGGTATGGAGTATACACCCATTTGGTCACTGAATCCCCTGACTCAATAGTGGTTATGTATTGAATCTGTTGATAGCATGATTCTGCTGCTAGCTGATCTTGCTGCTAGGATTCTGCTGAAAGCAAGATGCTGCTGACAGATGATTCTGCTGCTGATAGCATTCTGCTGCTAGTGTGATTCTGCTGCTGGCATTCTACTGCTAGTATTATAGTTTCCACTGATAGTGTTAACATTACCACTGCAAGTGATAATGTTTCCACTGATAACCACTGATCCTATTATTATGGAAATTATTATGTTATAATTAATGGGCCGTTAATTATACATAATACCATGGGCTAGGGTTTTGAGTATGCTCTATTATAAATAGAGATCACATCATTCTGCATGAATATACGTTTTTTCACAATACGATTAACACAAAACCCTAAACACTTCAATACGCATCTGGTTCTTGATTTGTGCCTAAAGCAAGAACATCACTTGGTCTTATCCCATAGAGATATTCGTGTAACCCAGGCATAGGGTCGAATAGTTTCTATTGGAAAGTGATACCACGATTTCAAGTGAATATCCGGTACCTTTATTGATTATCTTAACCCTAATCTGGGAACTGTTTTGCAGCTAAACAACCAACAATCAATAGAAACTATTAGTGATAATCAATGGTTGCTGCTATGAGACAAATGGCTGCTAACTTTTCCAAGTTGGAAAAGTTTGAAGGTGTTGATTTCAGAAGGTGGCAAAAGAAGATGCACTTCTTATTGTCAAGTATGAATGTGGTGTATGTTCTCACGACTGAGATTCCAGAAGATCATGGAGATGATGCTACTATGGATCAGATGAGGGCAAGGAGCAAGTGGGAGAATGATGACTACATATGCGGAGGTTTGATTCTCAATGGTATGTCTGATTCTCTATTTGATATTTATCAGAATGTTGAAACTTCTCAAGAACTATGGGATTCCTTGGAAGCCAAGTATATGGCTGAGGATGCATCAAGTAAGAAGTTCCTTGTAAGTAATTTTAACAATTACAAAATGGTTGATTCTAGACCTGTCATGGAACAATACAATGAACTTCTTAGTATACTTGGTCGATTCACACAACACAAGATGAACATGGATGAGGCTATTTCAGTCTCTTGTATCATCGATAAACTACCTCCTTCTTGGAAAGAGTTCAAGCATATGCTTAAGCATAAGAAGGAGGAGTTAACTCTTGTTGAGTTGGGCAGTCACTTGCGCATTGAGGATTCACTCAAAGCTCAAGACATTGACAAGCCAAAGAGTAGCACTGCTACTGGTCCATCAGTTGTCAATATGGTGGAGCATAACAACTCCTCCAGGAACAATGACAACAAGGGCAAGCGTAAGCATCAAGATAACACCAAATCTGATCTTAACAAGAAACCTAAGGTGACTTGTTGGAAGTGTGGGAAACCTGGACACTTCAGGAAAGATTGCAAGGGTGGTAAAGTTGGAAACAAATCCAATGGATCAGGCACAAGTGGAGGGAATGGTAACACCAATTCTCTAAAAGGTCAGAATGTGTTTAATAAGTCTTTTAAGATTTATTATGTTACATATATATCTGATATTTACTTTGTACAGGATGATGATGTTGCGTGGTGGGTTGACTCTGGAGCAACAATACATGTGTGTAAAGATAGAAGCTGGTTCAAGACCTACAAGTCAATGAATGATGGTTCTATTCTTCACATGGGAAACGAGTCAACTGCCTTGGTGCATGGAAAAGGATGTGTTGAGTTGAAGTTTAGTTCTGGAAAGATTGTTTCTTTATTTGATGTTTTACATGTTCCTGATATTAGAAAGAATTTGGTTTCTAGTAGTGTTTTGAATAATTGTGGTTATAAACAGGTTATTGAATCTGATAAGTTTGTTTTATCTAAAAATGGTGTGTTTATTGGTTTTGGTTATTTATGTAATCAAATGTTCAGACTTAATATTGTTCATGATAATATTGATTCTGCTTTTATATCTACATCTAAACTTTATGATTCAAACCTATGGCATGCAAGACTTGGCCATGTACATTTTAAAAGAATGCAAGATATGTCTAAGGATGGGTTAATTCCAGCCTTTGATGTGAACACTGAAAAGTGTAAAACTTGTATGTTGAACAAGATAACTAAGAAACCTTTTCAAGGAGTAAAACGTGAAACTAAAGTTTTGGAGTTAATTCACAGTGACCTTTGTGATTTACATGCTACTCCCTCTTTGGGGAATAAAAAATACTTTGTAACTTTTATTGATGATGCTTCTAGGTTTTGTCATGTTTATTTATTACATTCAAAAGATGAAGCATTAGATAAATTTAAAGTATTTAAAACTGAAGTTGAATTGCAACAAAGTTCTTTGATCAAAAGATTGAGGACTGATAGGGGAGGTGAGTACATGGATACTCTGTATTTTCAGTCTGTTGGAATAATCCATGAAACGACTGCCCCTTATACTCCTCAGCAAAATGGTATTTCTGAAAGGAAAAACAGGGTGCTGAAGGAGATGGTTAATTCCATGTTGTCCTATTCAGGGCTGAGTCAAGGGTTCTGGGGTGAAGCTATGTTAACAGCTTGCTATTTATTAAATAGGGTTCCCAACAAAAGGAACAAAGTTACCCCTTATGAACTTTGGACTAAAAAGAAACCTAACCTTAATTATCTTAGGATATGGGGTTGTAGGGCTGTTGTAAGATTCCCTGATCCAAAGCAGAAAACTTTGGGTGAAAGAGGCATTGAATGCATCTTTGTTGGATATGCTGAGCATTCCAAGGCATATAGGTTTTATGTTATAGAACCTAATGATTCTGTTTCAATTAACTCAATAATTGAATCAAGGGATGCAGTCTTTGATGAGAACAGATTCTCATCTATCCCTAGACCAAGTCAAAGGATTCCTAATAGAACCAATGACAATGGTGTTTCAGAGGTTCCTGCTGATGAGGTTCCTACTGATGAGGTTCCTACTGATGAGGTTCCTGCTGAGGTTGTGGAACAACAACCTGAACCTGAGCTCAGAAGGAGCAATAGGGTGAGGACTCCAAAGTCATTTGGACCTGAATTTCAATTATACTTAATTGAAGGTACAAGGAGTGAGGTCTCTGACCAATACTCTTATTGCTTCATTGTGGAGGATGATCCCAAAACATTTGAAGAAGCAATGAAATCCCAGGATGTTGCTTTCTGGAAAGAAGCAATTAATGATGAGATGGACTCCATCATGGGCAATAACACTTATGTGTTGACTGATCTACCACCTGGTTGCAAACCTTTAGGGAGCAAATGGATTTTCAAAAAGAAAATGAAGGTAGATGGAACTGTTGAAAAGTTCAAGGCAAGATTAGTTATTCAAGGCTTTAAACAAAAGTCAGGAATAGACTACTTTGATACTTATGCTCCAGTGGCACGTATCAGTACCATAAGATTGCTAATTGCTTTGGCATCAATTCACAATTTGATTATACATCAGATGGATGTGAAGACAGCTTTCTTGAATGGTGATTTGGATGAGGAGGTTTACATGAACCAACCTCAGGGCTTCATCATGCCTGGCAATGAAAACAAGTGTGTAAACTAATTAAGTCTCTTTATGGACTAAAACAGGCACCTAAGCAATGGCATCAAAAGTTTGATGAAGTGGTTTTGTCTAGTGGTTATTTACTTAATCAAGCTGACAAATGTGTATATAGCAAATTTGATGAATCAGGTAAAGGAGTCATCATTTGTCTATATGTTGATGACATGTCGATCTTTGGCACTGACCAAAATCAAGTTGATCTTACAAAAGAATTTTTGTCATCAAAGTTCTCCATGAAGGATATGGGGGAGGCAGATGTTATCCTTGGCATTAGGATTAAACATGAAAGTAACAAAATTTCTATCTCACAGTCTTATTACATTGAGAAAGTGTTAAAGAAATTTAATTACTTTGATTGTACTCCAGTGAGTACTCCTATGAATACAAGTGAGAAGCTAATGCCTAATACTGGCAAAGTTGTATCTCAACTTGAGTATTCTAGGGTGATTGGCTGCTTGATGTATGCCATGACTTGTACTAGGCCTGATATTGCTTTTGCTATGGGTAAACTGAGCAGGTATACTAGTAATCCTAGTGCTCATCATTGGCAAGCAATTCAGAGGGTCTTTAAGTATTTGAAGAGAACTATGGATTATAGTCTCTCATATACTGGTTATCCTTCAGTATTAAAAGGATATACTGATGCAAGTTGGATCAGTAACACTGAAGACAATTCGTCTACCAGTGGTTGGGTATTCCTACTTGGTGGAGGTGCAATTTCTTGGGCATCCAAGAAACAAACTTGCATTACCAGTTCAACCATGGAATCTGAATTTGTGGCTTTAGCTACTGCTGGCAAAGAAGCTGAATGGTTGAAAAACTTGCTTCTTGAGATTCCATTGTGGTCTAAACCTATAGCACCTATTTCTATCCGTTGTGATAGTGCTGCTACATTGGCAAATGCTTATAGCCAGATGTACAATGGGAAGTCTAGACACTTAGGTGTCAGGCATAGCATGATTCGTGAGCTTATCATGAATGGGGTGGTATCTATAGTGTTTGTTAAATCTCAACAAAACTTAGCTGATCACTTGACGAAGGGTTTGGCTAGAGACTTGGTTTTGAAGTCTGCTAAAGGGATGGGTTTAAGTCCAACATAGTCACTGAATGCAAGGATACCCAACTCCCTTCTAAGGAAACTTGGAAGCTGAGTTCAATGTGGAAAGCTGATCATTTGGTGGACTGAAGCACATGTATTACAAACATCCCAAGGTTGTGCTTGTTACCTGCTGAAAGGAGGATGAAGTCTTCACTTCTTAATGGTTAATTTTCTTTGAAAAAGTGCTAAGCAGGAGCATGAATTAAAGATGAACCACCTATGTAAATGTTGAAGTTTTGCCACTTCAGGAAGCTTTGGGCTTTTAGCTTTTACAACATTTATGAATTGGATATGGACACATGGCTTGTATAGTGTCAGGAGTATTTTAGTGTTTGAAAACTTGTGTGTATTTATCATCAGGTATTTAAATGGGTTGAAGGGTTCAATTCTTAGAACACCCTGATTCTCGAATATTTGAAAGTATATGTACTAATGTGGAAATTCAATCCTCAGGATATTTTCATTTATGCACTTGTTTTGGTTTGTGTTTGAATTTTCATGCAAAGGTAGTGAACTAAATTTGGGGAGGATTGTTAGTAAATTTAGTACACTTGAGGGATCAATTCACACCTGGTAATGGGTTTGGAGGTATGGAGTATACACCCATTTGGTCACTGAATCCCCTGACTCAATAGTGGTTATGTACTGAATCTGTTGATAGCATGATTCTGCTGCTAGCTGATCCTGCTGCTAGGATTCTGCTGAAAGCAAGATGCTGCTGACAGATGATTCTGCTGCTGATAGCATTCTGCTGCTAGTGTGATTCTGCTGCTGGCATTCTACTGCTAGTATTATAGTTTCCACTGATAGTGTTAACATTACCACTGCAAGTGATAATGTTTCCACTGATAACCACTGATCCTATTATTATGGAAATTATTATGTTATAATTAATGGGCCGTTAATTATACATAATACCATGGGCTAGGGTTTTGAGTATGCTCTATTATAAATAGAGATCACATCATTCTGCATGAATATACGTTTTTTCACAATACGATTAACACAAAACCCTAAACACTTCAATACGCATCTGGTTCTTGATTTGTGCCTAAAGCAAGAACATCACTTGGTCTTATCCCATAGAGATATTCGTGTAACCCAGGCATAGGGTCGAATAGTTTCTATTGGAAAGTGATACCACGATTTCAAGTGAATATCCGGTACCTTTATTGATTATCTTAACCCTAATCTGGGAACTGTTTTGCAGCTAAACAACCAACAATCAATAGAAACTATTAGTGATAATCAATGGTTGCTGCTATGAGACAAATGGCTGCTAACTTTTCCAAGTTGGAAAAGTTTGAAGGTGTTGATTTCAGAAGGTGGCAAAAGAAGATGCACTTCTTATTGTCAAGTATGAATGTGGTGTATGTTCTCACGACTGAGATTCCAGAAGATCATGGAGATGATGCTACTATGGATCAGATGAGGGCAAGGAGCAAGTGGGAGAATGATGACTACATATGCAGAGGTTTGATTCTCAATGGTATGTCTGATTCTCTATTTGATATTTATCAGAATGTTGAAACTTCTCAAGAACTATGGGATTCCTTGGAAGCCAAGTATATGGCTGAGGATGCATCAAGTAAGAAGTTCCTTGTAAGTAATTTTAACAATTACAAAATGGTTGATTCTAGACCTGTCATGGAACAATACAATGAACTTCTTAGTATACTTGGTCGATTCACACAACACAAGATGAACATGGATGAGGCTATTTCAGTCTCTTGTATCATCGATAAACTACCTCCTTCTTGGAAAGAGTTCAAGCATATGCTTAAGCATAAGAAGGAGGAGTTAACTCTTGTTGAGTTGGGCAGTCACTTGCGCATTGAGGATTCACTCAAAGCTCAAGACATTGACAAGCCAAAGAGTAGCACTGCTACTGGTCCATCAGTTGTCAATATGGTGGAGCATAACAACTCCTCCAGGAACAATGACAACAAGGGCAAGCGTAAGCATCAAGATAACACCAAATCTGATCTTAACAAGAAACCTAAGGTGACTTGTTGGAAGTGTGGGAAACCTGGACACTTCAGGAAAGATTGCAAGGGTGGTAAAGTTGGAAACAAATCCAATGGATCAGGCACAAGTGGAGGGAATGGTAACACCAATTCTCTGAAAGGTCATAATGTGTTTAATAAGTCTTTTAAAATTTATTATGTTACATATATATCTGATATTTACTTTGTGCAGGATGATGATGTTGCGTGGTGGGTTGACTCTGGAGCAACAATACATGTGTGTAAAGATAGAAGCTGGTTCAAGACCTACAAGTCAATGAATGATGGTTCTATTCTTCACATGGGAAACGAGTCAACTGCCTTGGTGCATGGAAAAGGATGTGTTGAGTTGAAGTTTAGTTCTGGAAAGATTGTTTCTTTATTTGATGTTTTACATGTTCCTGATATTAGAAAGAATTTGGTTTCTAGTAGTGTTTTGAATAATTGTGGTTATAAACAGGTTATTGAAACTGATAAGTTTGTTTTATCTAAAAATGGTGTGTTTATTGGTTTTGGTTATTTATGTAATCAAATGTTCAGACTTAATATTGTTCATGATAATATTGATTCTGCTTTTATATCTACATCTAAACTTTATGATTCAAACCTATGGCATGCAAGACTTGGCCATGTACATTTTAAAAGAATGCAAGATATGTCTAAGGATGGGTTAATTCCAGCCTTTGATGTGAACACTGAAAAGTGTAAAACTTGTATGTTGAACAAGATAACTAAGAAACCTTTTCAAGGAGTAAAACATGAAACTAAAGTTTTGGAGTTAATTCACAGTGACCTTTATGATTTACATGCTACTCCCTCTTTGGGGAATAAAAAATACTTTGTAACTTTTATTGATGATGCTTCTAGGTTTTGTCATGTTTATTTATTACATTCTAAAGATGAAACATTAGATAAATTTAAAGTATTTAAAACTGAAGTTGAATTGCAACAAAGTTCTTTGATCAAAAGATTGAGGACTGATAGGGGAGGTGAGTACATGGATACTCTGTATTTTCAGTCTGTTGGAATAATCCATGAAACGACTGCCCCTTATACTCCTCAGCAAAATGGTATTTCTGAAAGGAAAAACAGGGTGCTGAAGGAGATGGTTAATTCCATGTTGTCCTATTTAGGGCTGAGTCAAGGGTTCTGGGGTGAAGCTATGTTAACAGCTTGCTATTTATTAAATAGGGTTCCCAACAAAAGGAACAAAGTTACCCCTTATGAACTTTGGACTAAAAAGAAACCTAACCTTAATTATCTTAGGATATGGGGTTGTAGGGCTGTTGTAAGACTCCCTGATCCAAAGCAGAAAACTTTGGGTGAAAGAGGCATTGAATGCATCTTTGTTGGATATGCTGAGCATTCCAAGGCATATAGGTTTTATGTTATAGAACCTAATGATTCTGTTTCAATTAACTCAATAATTGAATCAAGGGATGCAGTCTTTGATGAGAACAGATTCTCATCTATCCCTAGACCAAGTCAAAGGATTCCTAATAGAACCAATGACAATGGTGTTTCAGAGGTTCCTGCTGATGAGGTTCCTACTGATGAGGTTCCTACTGATGAGGTTCCTGCTGAGGTTGTGGAACAACAACCTGAACCTGAGCTCAGAAGGAGCAATAGGGTGAGGACTCCAAAGTCATTTGGACCTGAATTTCAATTATACTTAATTGAAGGTACAAGGAGTGAGGTCTCTGACCAATACTCTTATTGCTTCATTGTGGAGGATGATCCCAAAACATTTGAAGAAGCAATGAAATCCCAGGATGTTGCTTTCTGGAAAGAAGCAATTAATGATGAGATGGACTCCATCATGGGCAATAACACTTATGTGTTGACTGATCTACCACCTGGTTGCAAACCTTTAGGGAGCAAATGGATTTTCAAAAAGAAAATGAAGGTAGATGGAACTGTTGAAAAGTTCAAGGCAAGATTAGTTATTCAAGGCTTTAAACAAAAGTCAGGAATAGACTACTTTGATACTTATGCTCCAGTGGCACGTATCAGTACCATAAGATTGCTAATTGCTTTGGCATCAATTCACAATTTGATTATACATCAGATGGATGTGAAGACAGCTTTCTTGAATGGTGATTTGGATGAGGAGGTTTACATGAACCAACCTCAGGGCTTCATCATGCCTGGCAATGAAAACAAGTGTGTAAACTAATTAAGTCTCTTTATGGACTAAAACAGGCACCTAAGCAATGGCATCAAAAGTTTGATGAAGTGGTTTTGTCTAGTGGTTATTTACTTAATCAAGCTGACAAATGTGTATATAGCAAATTTGATGAATCAGGTAAAGGAGTCATCATTTGTCTATATGTTGATGACATGTCGATCTTTGGCACTGACCAAAATCAAGTTGATCTTACAAAAGAATTTTTGTCATCAAAGTTCTCCATGAAGGATATGGGGGAGGCAGATGTTATCCTTGGCATTAGGATTAAACATGAAAGTAACAAAATTTCTATCTCACAGTCTTATTACATTGAGAAAGTGTTAAAGAAATTTAATTACTTTGATTGTACTCCAGTGAGTACTCCTATGAATACAAGTGAGAAGCTAATGCCTAATACTGGCAAAGTTGTATCTCAACTTGAGTATTCTAGGGTGATTGGCTGCTTGATGTATGCCATGACTTGTACTAGGCCTGATATTGCTTTTGCTATGGGTAAACTGAGCAGGTATACTAGTAATCCTAGTGCTCATCATTGGCAAGCAATTCAGAGGGTCTTTAAGTATTTGAAGAGAACTATGGATTATAGTCTCTCATATACTGGTTATCCTTCAGTATTAAAAGGATATACTGATGCAAGTTGGATCAGTAACACTGAAGACAATTCGTCTACCAGTGGTTGGGTATTCCTACTTGGTGGAGGTGCAATTTCTTGGGCATCCAAGAAACAAACTTGCATTACCAGTTCTACCATGGAATCTGAATTTGTGGCTTTAGCTGCTGCTGGCAAAGAAGTTGAATGGTTGAAAAACTTGCTTCTTGAGATTCCATTGTGGTCTAAACCTATAGCACCTATTTCTATCCGTTGTGATAGTGCTGCTACATTGGCAAAGGCTTATAGCCAGATGTACAATGGGAAGTCTAGACACTTAGGTGTCAGGCATAGCATGATTCGTGAGCTTATCATGAATGGGGTGGTATCTATAGTGTTTGTTAAATCTCAACAAAACTTAGCTGATCACTTGACGAAGGGTTTGGCTAGAGACTTGGTTTTGAAGTCTGCTAAAGGGATGGGTTTAAGTCCAACATAGTCACTGAATGCAAGGATACCCAACTCCCTTCTAAGGAAACTTGGAAGCTGAGTTCAATGTGGAAAGCTGATCATTTGGTGGACTGAAGCACATGTATTACAAACATCCCAAGGTTGTGCTTGTTACCTGCTGAAAGGAGGATGAAGTCTTCACTTCTTAATGGTTAATTTTCTTTGAAAAAGTGCTAAGCAGGAGCATGAATTAAAGATGAACCACCTATGTAAATGTTGAAGTTTTGCCGCTTCAGGAAGCTTTGGGCTTTTAGCTTTTACAACATTTATGAATTGGATATGGACACATGGCTTGTATAGTGTCAGGAGTATTTTAGTGTTTGAAAACTTGTGTGTATTTATCATCAGGTATTTAAATGGGTTGAAGGGTTCAATTCTTAGAACACCCTGATTCTCGAATATTTGAAAGTATATGTACTAATGTGGAAATTCAATCCTCAGGATATTTTCATTTATGCACTTGTTTTGGTTTGTGTTTGAATTTTCATGCAAAGGTAGTGAACTAAATTTGGAGAGGATTGTTAGTAAATTTAGTACACTTGAGGGATCAATTCACACCTGGTAATGGGTTTGGAGGTATGGAGTATACACCCATTTGGTCACTGAATCCCCTGACTCAATAGTGGTTATGTATTGAATCTGTTGATAGCATGATTCTGCTGCTAGCTGATCCTGCTGCTAGGATTCTGCTGAAAGCAAGATGCTGCTGACAGATGATTCTGCTGCTGATAGCATTCTGCTGCTAGTGTGATTCTGCTGCTGGCATTCTACTGCTAGTATTATAGTTTCCACTGATAGTGTTAACATTACCACTGCAAGTGATAATGTTTCCACTGATAACCACTGATCCTATTATTATGGAAATTATTATGTTATAATTAATGGGCCGTTAATTATACATAATACCATGGGCTAGGGTTTTGAGTATGCTCTATTATAAATAGAGATCACATCATTCTGCATGAATATACATTTTTTCACAATACGATTAACACAAAACCCTAAACACTTCAATACGCATCTGGTTCTTGATTTGTGCCTAAAGCAAGAACATCACTTTGTCTTATCCCATAGAGATATTCGTGTAACCCAGGCATAGGGTCGAATAGTTTCTATTGGAAAGTGATACCACGATTTCAAGTGAATATCCGGTACCTTTATTGATTATCTTAACCCTAATCTGGGAACTGTTTTGCAGCTAAACAACCAACAATCAATAGAAACTATTAGTGATAATCAATGGTTGCTGCTATGAGACAAATGGCTGCTAACTTTTCCAAGTTGGAAAAGTTTGAAGGTGTTGATTTCAGAAGGTGGCAAAAGAAGATGCACTTCTTATTGTCAAGTATGAATGTGGTGTATGTTCTCACGACTGAGATTCCAGAAGATCATGGAGATGATGCTACTATGGATCAGATGAGGGCAAGGAGCAAGTGGGAGAATGATGACTACATATGCAGAGGTTTGATTCTCAATGGTATGTCTGATTCTCTATTTGATATTTATCAGAATGTTGAAACTTCTCAAGAACTATGGGATTCCTTGGAAGCCAAGTATATGGCTGAGGATGCATCAAGTAAGAAGTTCCTTGTAAGTAATTTTAACAATTACAAAATGGTTGATTCTAGACCTGTCATGGAACAATACAATGAACTTCTTAGTATACTTGGTCGATTCACACAACACAAGATGAACATGGATGAGGCTATTTCAGTCTCTTGTATCATCGATAAACTACCTCCTTCTTGGAAAGAGTTCAAGCATATGCTTAAGCATAAGAAGGAGGAGTTAACTCTTGTTGAGTTGGGCAGTCACTTGCGCATTGAGGATTCACTCAAAGCTCAAGACATTGACAAGCCAAAGAGTAGCACTGCTACTGGTCCATCAGTTGTCAATATGGTGGAGCATAACAACTCCTCCAGGAACAATGACAACAAGGGCAAGCGTAAGCATCAAGATAACACCAAATCTGATCTTAACAAGAAACCTAAGGTGACTTGTTGGAAGTGTGGGAAACCTGGACACTTCAGGAAAGATTGCAAGGGTGGTAAAGTTGGAAACAAATCCAATGGATCAGGCACAAGTGGAGGGAATGGTAACACCAATTCTCTGAAAGGTCAGAATGTGTTTAATAAGTCTTTTAAGATTTATTATGTTACATATATATCTGATATTTACTTTGTGCAGGATGATGATGTTGCGTGGTGGGTTGACTCTGGAGCAACAATACATGTGTGTAAAGATAGAAGCTGGTTCAAGACCTACAAGTCAATGAATGATGGTTCTATTCTTCACATGGGAAACGAGTCAACTGCCTTGGTGCATGGAAAAGGATGTGTTGAGTTGAAGTTTTGTTCTGGAAAGATTGTTTCTTTATTTGATGTTTTACATGTTCCTGATATTAGAAAGAATTTGGTTTCTAGTAGTGTTTTGAATAATTGTGGTTATAAACAGGTTATTGAATCTGATAAGTTTGTTTTATCTAAAAATGGTGTGTTTATTGGTTTTGGTTATTTATGTAATCAAATGTTCAGACTTAATATTGTTCATGATAATATTGATTCTGCTTTTATATCTACATCTAAACTTTATGATTCAAACCTATGGCATGCAAGACTTGGCCATGTACATTTTAAAAGAATGCAAGATATGTCTAAGGATGGGTTAATTCCAGCCTTTGATGTGAACACTGAAAAGTGTAAAACTTGTATGTTGAACAAGATAACTAAGAAACCTTTTCAAGGAGTAAAACGTGAAACTAAAGTTTTGGAGTTAATTCACAGTGACCTTTGTGATTTACATGCTACTCCCTCTTTGGGGAATAAAAAATACTTTGTAACTTTTATTGATGATGCTTCTAGGTTTTGTCATGTTTATTTATTACATTCAAAAGATGAAGCATTAGATAAATTTAAAGTATTTAAAACTGAAGTTGAATTGCAACAAAGTTCTTTGATCAAAAGATTGAGGACTGATAGGGGAGGTGAGTACATGGATACTCTGTATTTTCAGTCTGTTGGAATAATCCATGAAACGACTGCCCCTTATACTCCTCAGCAAAATGGTATTTCTGAAAGGAAAAACAGGGTGCTGAAGGAGATGGTTAATTCCATGTTGTCCTATTCAGGGCTGAGTCAAGGGTTCTGGGGTGAAGCTATGTTAACAGCTTGCTATTTATTAAATAGGGTTCCCAACAAAAGGAACAAAGTTACCCCTTATGAACTTTGGACTAAAAAGAAACCTAACCTTAATTATCTTAGGATATGGGGTTGTAGGGCTGTTGTAAGACTCCCTGATCCAAAGCAGAAAACTTTGGGTGAAAGAGGCATTGAATGCATCTTTGTTGGATATGCTGAGCATTCCAAGGCATATAGGTTTTATGTTATAGAACCTAATGATTCTGTTTCAATTAACTCAATAATTGAATCAAGGGATGCAGTCTTTGATGAGAACAGATTCTCATCTATCCCTAGACCAAGTCAAAGGATTCCTAATAGAACCAATGACAATGGTGTTTCAGAGGTTCCTGCTGATGAGGTTCCTACTGATGAGGTTCCTACTGATGAGGTTCCTGCTGAGGTTGTGGAACAACAACCTGAACCTGAGCTCAGAAGGAGCAATAGGGTGAGGACTCCAAAGTCATTTGGACCTGAATTTCAATTATACTTAATTGAAGGTACAAGGAGTGAGGTCTCTGACCAATACTCTTATTGCTTCATTGTGGAGGATGATCCCAAAACATTTGAAGAAGCAATGAAATCCCAGGATGTTGCTTTCTGGAAAGAAGCAATTAATGATGAGATGGACTCCATCATGGGCAATAACACTTATGTGTTGACTGATCTACCACCTGGTTGCAAACCTTTAGGTAGCAAATGGATTTTCAAAAAGAAAATGAAGGTAGATGGAACTGTTGAAAAGTTCAAGGCAAGATTAGTTATTCAAGGCTTTAAACAAAAGTCAGGAATAGACTACTTTGATACTTATGCTCCAGTGGCACGTATCAGTACCATAAGATTGCTAATTGCTTTGGCATCAATTCACAATCTTATTATACATCAGATGGATGTGAAGACAGCTTTCTTGAATGGTGATTTGGATGAGGAGGTTTACATGAACCAACCTCAGGGCTTCATCATGCCTGGCAATGAAAACAAGTGTGTAAACTAATTAAGTCTCTTTATGGACTAAAACAGGCACCTAAGCAATGGCATCAAAAGTTTGATGAAGTGGTTTTGTCTAGTGGTTATTTACTTAATCAAGCTAACAAATGTGTATATAGCAAATTTGATGAATCAGGTAAAGGAGTCATCATTTGTCTATATGTTGATGACATGTTGATCTTTGGCACTGACCAAAATCAAGTTGATCTTACAAAAGAATTTTTGTCATCAAAGTTCTCCATGAAGGATATGGGGGAGGCAGATGTTATCCTTGGCATTAGGATTAAACATGAAAGTAACAAAATTTCTATCTCACAGTCTTATTACATTGAGAAGGTGTTAAAGAAATTTAATTACTTTGATTGTACTCCAGTGAGTACTCCTATGGATACAAGTGAGAAGCTAATGCCTAATACTGGCAAAGCTGTATCTCAACTTGAGTATTCTAGGGTGATTGGCTGCTTGATGTATGCCATGACTTGTACTAGGCCTGATATTGCTTTTGCTATGGGTAAACTGAGCAGGTATACTAGTAATCCTAGTGCTCATCATTGGCAAGCAATTCAGAGGGTCTTTAAGTATTTGAAGAGAACTATGGATTATAGTCTCTCATATACTGGTTATCCTTCAGTATTAAAAGGATATACTGATGCAAGTTGGATCAGTAACACTGAAGACAATTCGTCTACCAGTGGTTGGGTATTCCTACTTGGTGGAGGTGCAATTTCTTGGGCATCCAAGAAACAAACTTGCATTACCAGTTCAACCATGGAATCTGAATTTGTGGCTTTAGCTGCTGCTGGCAAAGAAGCTGAATGGTTGAAAAACTTGCTTCTTGAGATTCCATTGTGGTCTAAACCTATAGCACCTATTTCTATCCGTTGTGATAGTGCTGCTACATTGGCAAAGGCTTATAGCCAGATGTACAATGGGAAGTCTAGACACTTAGGTGTTAGGCATAGCATGATTCGTGAGCTTATCATGAATGGGGTGGTATCTATAGTGTTTGTTAAATCTCAACAAAACTTAGCTGATCACTTGACGAAGGGTTTGGCTAGAGACTTGGTTTTGAAGTCTGCTAAAGGGATGGGTTTAAGTCCAACATAGTCACTGAATGCAAGGATACCCAACTCCCTTCTAAGGAAACTTGGAAGCTGAGTTCAATGTGGAAAGCTGATCATTTGGTGGACTGAAGCACATGTATTACAAACATCCCAAGGTTGTGCTTGTTACCTGCTGAAAGGAGGATGAAGTCTTCACTTCTTAATGGTTAATTTTCTTTGAAAAAGTGCTAAGCAGGAGCATGAATTAAAGATGAACCACCTATGTAAATGTTGAAGTTTTGCCGCTTCAGGAAGCTTTGGGCTTTTAGCTTTTACAACATTTATGAATTGGATATGGACACATGGCTTGTATAGTGTCAGGAGTATTTTAGTGTTTGAAAACTTGTGTGTATTTATCATCAGGTATTTAAATGGGTTGAAGGGTTCAATTCTTAGAACACCCTGATTCTCGAATATTTGAAAGTATGTGTACTAATGTGGAAATTCAATCCTCAGGATATTTTCATTTATGCACTTGTTTTGGTTTGTGTTTGAATTTTCATGCAAAGGTAGTGAACTAAATTTGGGGAGGATTGTTAGTAAATTTAGTACACTTGAGGGATCAATTCACACCTGGTAATGGGTTTGGAGGTATGGAGTATACACCCATTTGGTCACTGAATCCCCTGACTCAATAGTGGTTATGTATTGAATCTGTTGATAGCATGATTCTGCTGCTAGCTGATCCTGCTGCTAGGATTCTGCTGAAAGCAAGATGCTGCTGACAGATGATTCTGCTGCTGATAGCATTCTGCTGCTAGTGTGATTCTGCTGCTGGCATTCTACTGCTAGTATTATAGTTTCCACTGATAGTGTTAACATTACCACTGCAAGTGATAATGTTTCCAATGATAACCACTGATCCTATTATTATGGAAATTATTATGTTATAATTAATGGGCCGTTAATTATACATAATACCATGGGCTAGGGTTTTGAGTATGCTCTATTATAAATAGAGATCACATCATTCTGCATGAATATACGTTTTTTCACAATACGATTAACACAAAACCCTAAACACTTCAATACGCATCTGGTTCTTGATTTGTGCCTAAAGCAAGAACATCACTTGGTCTTATCCCATAGAGATATTCGTGTAACCCAGGCATAGGGTCGAATAGTTTCTATTGGAAAGTGATACCACGATTTCAAGTGAATATCCGGTACCTTTATTGATTATCTTAACCCTAATCTGGGAACTGTTTTGCAGCTAAACAACCAACAATCAATAGAAACTATTAGTGATAATCAATGGTTGCTGCTATGAGACAAATGGCTACTAACTTTTCCAAGTTGGAAAAGTTTGAAGGTGTTGATTTCAGAAGGTGGCAAAAGAAGATGCACTTCTTATTGTCAAGTATGAATGTGGTGTATGTTCTCACGACTGAGATTCCAGAAGATCATGGAGATGATGCTACTATGGATCAGATGAGGGCAAGGAGCAAGTGGGAGAATGATGACTACATATGCAGAGGTTTGATTCTCAATGGTATGTCTGATTCTCTATTTGATATTTATCAGAATGTTGAAACTTCTCAAGAACTATGGGATTCCTTGGAAGCCAAGTATATGGCTGAGGATGCATCAAGTAAGAAGTTCCTTGTAAGTAATTTTAACAATTACAAAATGGTTGATTCTAGACCTGTCATGGAACAATACAATGAACTTCTTAGTATACTTGGTCGATTCACACAACACAAGATGAACATGGATGAGGCTATTTCAGTCTCTTGTATCATCGATAAACTACCTCCTTCTTGGAAAGAGTTCAAGCATATGCTTAAGCATAAGAAGGAGGAGTTAACTCTTGTTGAGTTGGGCAGTCACTTGCGCATTGAGGATTCACTCAAAGCTCAAGACATTGACAAGCCAAAGAGTAGCACTGCTACTGGTCCATCAGTTGTCAATATGGTGGAGCATAACAACTCCTCCAGGAACAATGACAACAAAGGCAAGCGTAAGCATCAAGATAACACCAAATCTGATCTTAACAAGAAACCTAAGGTGACTTGTTGGAAGTGTGGGAAACCTGGACACTTCAGGAAAGATTGCAAGGGTGGTAAAGTTGGAAACAAATCCAATGGATCAGGCACAAGTGGAGGGAATGGTAACACCAATTCTCTGAAAGGTCAGAATGTGTTTAATAAGTCTTTTAAGATTTATTATGTTACATATATATCTGATATTTACTTTGTGCAGGATGATGATGTTGCGTGGTGGGTTGACTCTGGAGCAACAATACATGTGTGTAAAGATAGAAGCTGGTTCAAGACCTACAAGTCAATGAATGATGGTTCTATTCTTCACATGGGAAACGAGTCAACTGCCTTGGTGCATGGAAAAGGATGTGTTGAGTTGAAGTTTAGTTCTGGAAAGATTGTTTCTTTATTTGATGTTTTACATGTTCCTGATATTAGAAAGAATTTGGTTTCTAGTAGTGTTTTGAATAATTGTGGTTATAAACAGGTTATTGAATCTGATAAGTTTGTTTTATCTAAAAATGGTGTGTTTATTGGTTTTGGTTATTTATGTAATCAAATGTTCAGACTTAATATTGTTCATTGTCACAACTCGTAAATTCTGGCCTTTTCCCGAACTTTCACATTTACTATTCATCGATCACTATTCATCATTTTACTATTCATAATTTTTGAGGTCAGTTTGATATTCTGAGAAGCGTTTTAAAATTTTACTATTCATAAAACACTATTCATCTCCGGAGAAAATTTGTCGTTTATACGTGGGTTGCGTCATTTTTGTAAACGTACGATTATCAACCTAATAAATGGTATCTTATGAGCTATTACTTTAAATAATTGATCCGTCAATCCCAACTATGGTCCTAACACATTTTTATACTCATAATAATAATATAAAAATTATATTATTAATTTACCCGGTAATTTGGAAATTTATTTATTTCGTATCGTACGTCTAATTTAATTACGACAGTTTTCGTAGAAACTAAACAATAATCACCCGAACACTCAATATTTATACCCAACATATTTTCACAATTTTTATAACTTTATTATGTCCCAATTAACTTCATCATATTTTACTTCAACTCGTCACGGTTTATTTTTAGTTAACTCGGTACCCCGGTTTCCCCTAAACACTAAATATCTACACAAAATACCAACTATATTACACCATCTCATTTTTTTTCTTCTTTTTCTCCACAATTGCAGCCCCCCCCCCCCTAATCCTCCTTAAAAAATGGATCTTGTCCCCTTTAACTTGATATTTATTTCATATACTTCACATTTCTCATTCATTTCACACATATCATCTAGCAAACTTTCCTTCTTTCTCCCTTCTTTGGTGGTGCTCGATTTCATCAAGAAAAACAAGAACAAACCATCATTTTTCCAAGATCAAGCTTTAATCTTGTTCCTTTAGTTGTTCTTGTTTGGGTTTTGTGATAAAAACCCAAGGTTTTATAAGTTTTCATCTCCATAAGCTCACTAATCTTTCTATGTAAGTTGTCAAACTTTTGTTCATAATTTCTTCATGTTCTTATTATGTTCATATGATTTCATACAAGGTTTACATGCATATGTTAGTATATACCACTCATTTATATATATATATATATATATATATCTAACT
The DNA here is from genome assembly GCA_030686995.1 of Artemisia argyi. Classification (NCBI taxonomy): domain Eukaryota; kingdom Viridiplantae; phylum Streptophyta; class Magnoliopsida; order Asterales; family Asteraceae; genus Artemisia; species Artemisia argyi. The sequence continues at coordinate 159,364,253 of CM060679.1, forward strand.
TTTGAACTCTAGAAATAGATTATTGTTAGATCCTTGTTAGAGTAGCTTGGTGATGATGTTTAGGAACCCATGACACCCTAAGAAGGTGTATGGTAGGATTAGACTAGCTTTGTGGTGTTTGAAAGTGATTTGGTGATGTTAGAAACTAGATTGAAGTCTTGAAAATGGGTTTTGAACAAGTAAATATACCTTCTGTCCCATTTTGGTTAACCCAGAAAAATCCGTTTTTACACAGTACCCTTTGACAATATTTTTATAAAATACTTTTAAAAACGAAACTTTTGGCGAAAGAACGAACTAAAACGAGTTTATAACGAAGGAGATATGATTTTTGTAAACTTAACGACGAAAACTATTTTCTGAAAAACTGCATGCTGTTTGACAGTTTTTGACGGGCAAATAGAGGCGTTAAACGTAACCTAGAGGAGCCAAGCTATTGAAAATATATTAGTATATACTAAAACGAATCCGTGGATATAAAGAACGTAGAAAACGAGCCTAAAACGACCAAGATATACACTTTTGAAACTAGGCGAACTATATATATATTTGACAACTTCTAATAGCACATATTCTCTTAAGTTATGGAAACACTATAAATCAACGCCAACACTTATTTTCAAACTACGAGTGGTATAGGCTTCATGTGCATGTACATTCATCGCATCCCCTCATAATTTAAGTAGATCGTATCATTCGTTCATTATAGGTCGCGGTTAGAGATCGAACTTCATTTCTGTGTATCCACTTTTGTCGTCATTGCTATCGCTTCGAGGTGAGTCATAGCCCCTACTCTTTTAAATTGTTTTGTTAACTTTTTGGGGGAGAATACATGCTCGTTTTTACATAAATTACTACTTGACTCTTTGAACTCATTTGACCTTATAACTTGTTTTGAACTATTGAACTTGACTTGAACTTTTGAACTTAATGTACTGTACGTGCTATGACCTAAAGTCTCACCTTATTGGTGGAGCGTTCTTAACCCTAAAGTCTCGCCTTATTGGTGGAGCGTGCTAAGTCTCCCATGTTCGGAGCGTTCTTAATCTTATATAATAGTTGTATGATGTACTGTTCGTACATTCGCATTGTTCGACGCCTATTAGTAGTATGGATAGCGCTATTAGAGGTCGGCCAACCTCTCGTCCACCATGTTACGGGACGCATATTATTTAATTAGGGGCTTTGCATGGCATACATTATTATATAGGTGGTGCTTATATTGTGACTTATTATTGACCACGGGTGCTTGACTACTAGACCTAAACTATATTTTAGCAGTGGGTTGTGAACACACAGGTTACAAGGCTCTTATGGCGGGACTTGTAACTGAGTGGATTTACGATGCCTTTGTTGTGTGATCACTTTTCTATATACTTTATTTGTTAAACAACTCTATGAACTCACCAACCTCGTGTTGACACTTTAGCATGTATTTTCAGGTTTTAACCTATGGCACTCTACTGGAGGTTTTGGCAGGGTATGGCATGGTCATAGAAGACTCTGATTATTTATTTGGGGACCGTTTTAAACTATTTTAAGGGCCTATTTCCGCACTACTTTTAACGATGCAAATTCAACATTTTTTTGATTAAACGATTTTATTCTAAATGATTAAAGTGAAAACCATTTTTGTACTTGTGTTGTAATATCAATTGAGTTACACCCCAGCTACACGTATGCTTCCGCTGGACCCGATTTTGGGGGTGTGACAGATTGGTATCAGAGCTCTGGCTATAGCGAACTAAGTGTTTTTAAAACCTAGACTATAGCTACTTTTACGAAAAACTTAACCCTATGACCGTCACGTGCCTGCCTGCCAAGCTGAAGCCTCATTGTGGTTTGTTGCTGACTTAGGTGATGAGATTTGTGTCTCATTATCTGGTATATTATGCTCATTTATTCTAATTGATTTCTATCATTGTCTTTCATATGAGCATGTTCACGTATCATATATGTCACCCTGTTATGTTTCTCCTAGCATAGTTTCATCATTTGACCTCGAGTTTGGTCACCTGCCTTAGTCTTTCTGAACGTCTTGGTCTTTGTGAAGGACATAGTATTAGTATAACTGAGCTGAGTATTTCAAAATTCATGGAACCTCGGTGGAATATAGACTAGTCACCTATATTCAACCCGGGATAGTGGGACATAGGCTGACTACCTATATCCGACTCAGAAATGAATTTTGCAATACTGAGAATGGTTATAATAAAATTCTGTCTGGATTGAATCCTCTACTCAGTTTCCAATGCTTCATTTATGTGTGTGTATACCCTCGTTGTCAGAACGCTTATACTATTCATCACCTCGTAAACCGCCGCCTGAAAGCACGTCAACTGGTCATTTCATCTCATGAATCTTCACCTTTATAACACTTCGGAGACCAACGTTAACTGAACTTCGGGACGAAGTTCCTTAAGGGGTAGAGACTGTCACAACTCGTAAATTCTGACCTTTTCCCGAACTTTCACATTTACTATTCATCGATCACTATTCATCATTTTACTATTCATCATTTTTGAGGTCAGTTTGATATTCTGAGAAGCGTTTTAAAATTTTACTATTCATAAAACACTATTCATCTCCGGAGAAAATTTGTCGTTTATACGTGGGTTGCGTCATTTTTGTAAACGTACGATTATCAACCTAATAAATGTTATCTTATGAGCTATTACTTTAAATAATTGATCCGTCAATCCCAACTATGGTCCTAACACATTTTTATACTCATAATAATAATATAAAAATTATATTATTAATTTACCCGGTAATTTGGAAATTTATTTATTTCGTATCGTACGTCTAATTTAATTACGACAGTTTTCGTAGAAACTAAACAATAATCACCCGAACACTCAATATTTATACCCAACATATTTTCACAATTTTTATAACTTTATTATGTCCCAATTAACTTCATCATATTTTACTTCAACTCGTCACGGTTTATTTTTAGTTAACTCGGTACCCCGGTTTCCCCTAAACACTAAATATCTACACAAAATACCAACTATATTACACCATCTCATTTTTTTTCTTCTTTTTCTCCACAATTGCAGCCCCCCCCCCCCCCCCCCTAATCCTCCTTAAAAAATGGATCTTGTCCCCTTTAACTTGATATTTATTTCATATACTTCACATTTCTCATTCATTTCACACATATCATCTAGCAAACTTTCCTTCTTTCTCCCTTCTTTGGTGGTGCTCGATTTCATCAAGAAAAACAAGAACAAACCATCATTTTTCCAAGATCAAGCTTTAATCTTGTTCCTTTAGTTGTTCTTGTTTGGGTTTTGTGATAAAAACCCAAGGTTTTATAAGTTTTCATCTCCATAAGCTCACTAATCTTTCTATGTAAGTTGTCAAACTTTTGTTCATAATTTCTTCATGTTCTTATTATGTTCATATGATTTCATACAAGGTTTACATGCATATGTTAGTATATACCACTCATTTATATATATATATATATATATATATATATATATCTAACTTTTGAACTCTAGAAATAGATTATTGTTAGATCCTTGTTAGAGTAGCTTGGTGATGATGTTTAGGAACCCATGACACCCTAAGAAGGTGTATGGTAGGATTAGACTAGCTTTGTGGTGTTTGAAAGTGATTTGGTGATGTTAGAAACTAGATTGAAGTCTTGAAAATGGGTTTTGAACAAGTAAATATACCTTCTGTCCCATTTTGGTTAACCCAGAAAAATCCGTTTTTACACAGTACCCTTTGACAATATTTTTAGAAAATACTTTTAAAAACGAAACTTTTGGCGAAAGAACGAACTAAAACGAGTTTATAACGAAGGAGATATGATTTTTGTAAACTTAACGACGAAAACTATTTTCTGAAAAACTGCATGCTGTTTGACAGTTTTTGACGGGCAAATAGAGGCGTTAAACGTAACCTAGAGGAGCCAAGCTATTGAAAATATATTAGTATATACTAAAACGAATCCGTGGATATAAAGAACGTAGAAAACGAGCCTAAAACGACCAAGATATACACTTTTGAAACTAGGCGAACTATATATATATTTGACAACTTCTAATAGCACATATTCTCTTAAATTATGGAAACACTATAAATCAACGCCAACACTTATTTTCAAACTACGAGTGGTATAGGCTTCATGTGCATGTACATTCATCGCATCCCCTCATAATTTAAGTAGATCGTATCATTCGTTCATTATAGGTCGCGGTTAGAGATCGAACTTCATTTCTGTGTATCCACTTTTGTCGTCATTGCTATCGCTTCGAGGTGAGTCATAGCCCCTACTCTTTTAAATTGTTTTGTTAACTTTTTGGGGGAGAATACATGCTCGTTTTTACATAAATTACTACTTGACTCTTTGAACTCATTTGACCTTATAACTTGTTTTGAACTATTGAACTTGACTTGAACTTTTGAACTTAATGTACTGTACGTGCTATGACCTAAAGTCTCACCTTATTGGTGGAGCGTTCTTAACCCTAAAGTCTCGCCTTATTGGTGGAGCGTGCTAAGTCTCCCATGTTCGGAGCGTTCTTAATCTTATATAATAGTTGTATGATGTACTGTTCGTACATTCGCATTGTTCGACGCCTATTAGTAGTATGGATAGCGCTATTAGAGGTCGGCCAACCTCTCGTCCACCATGTTACGGGACGCATATTATTTAATTAGGGGCTTTGCATGGCATACATTATTATATAGGTGGTGCTTATATTGTGACTTATTATTGACCACGGGTGCTTGACTACTAGACCTAAACTATATTTTAGCAGTGGGTTGTGAACACACAGGTTACAAGGCTCTTATGGCGGGACTTGTAACTGAGTGGATTTACGATGCCTTTGTTGTGTGATCACTTTTCTATATACTTTATTTGTTAAACAACTCTATGAACTCACCAACCTCGTGTTGACACTTTAGCATGTATTTTCAGGTTTTAACCTATGGCACTCTACTGGAGGTTTTGGCAGGGTATGGCATGGTCATAGAAGACTCTGATTATTTATTTGGGGACCGTTTTAAACTATTTTAAGGGCCTATTTCCGCACTACTTTTAACGATGCAAATTCAACATTTTTTTGATTAAACGATTTTATTCTAAATGATTAAAGTGAAAACCATTTTTGTACTTGTGTTGTAATATCAATTGAGTTACACCCCAGCTACACGTATGCTTCCGCTGGACCCGATTTTGGGGGTGTGACAGATTGGTATCAGAGCTCTGGCTATAGCGAACTAAGTGTTTTTAAAACCTAGACTATAGCTACTTTTACGAAAAACTTAACCCTATGACCGTCACGTGCCTGCCTGCCAAGCTGAAGCCTCATTGTGGTTTGTTGCTGACTTAGGTGATGAGATTTGTGTCTCATTATCTGGTATATTATGCTCATTTATTCTAATTGATTTCTATCATTGTCTTTCATATGAGCATGTTCACGTATCATATATGTCACCCTGTTATGTTTCTCCTAGCATAGTTTCATCATTTGACCTCGAGTTTGGTCACCTGCCTTAGTCTTTCTGAACGTCTTGGTCTTTGTGAAGGACATAGTATTAGTATAACTGAGCTGAGTATTTCAAAATTCATGGAACCTCGGTGGAATATAGACTAGTCACCTATATTCAACCCGGGATAGTGGGACATAGGCTGACTACCTATATCCGACTCAGAAATGAATTTTGCAACACTGAGAATGGTTATAATAAAATTCTGTCTGGATTGAATCCTCTACTCAGTTTCCAATGCTTCATTTATGTGTGTGTATACCCTCGTTGTCAGAACGCTTATACTATTCATCACCTCGTAAACCGCCGCCTGAAAGCACGTCAACTGGTCATTTCATCTCATGAATCTTCACCTTTATAACACTTCGGAGACCAACGTTAACTGAACTTCGGGACGAAGTTCCTTAAGGGGTAGAGACTGTCACAACTCGTAAATTCTGACCTTTTCCCGAACTTTCACATTTACTATTCATCGATCACTATTCATCATTTTACTATTCATCATTTTTGAGGTCAGTTTGATATTCTGAGAAGCGTTTTAAAATTTTACTATTCATAAAACACTATTCATCTCCGGAGAAAATTTGTCGTTTATACGTGGGTTGCGTCATTTTTGTAAACGTACGATTATCAACCTAATAAATGTTATCTTATGAGCTATTACTTTAAATAATTGATCCGTCAATCCCAACTATGGTCCTAACACATTTTTATACTCATAATAATAATATAAAAATTATATTATTAATTTACCCGGTAATTTGGAAATTTATTTATTTCGTATCGTACGTCTAATTTAATTACGACAGTTTTCGTAGAAACTAAACAATAATCACCCGAACACTCAATATTTATACCCAACATATTTTCACAATTTTTATAACTTTATTATGTCCCAATTAACTTCATCATATTTTACTTCAACTCGTCACGGTTTATTTTTAGTTAACTCGGTACCCCGGTTTCCCCTAAACACTAAATATCTACACAAAATACCAACTATATTACACCATCTCATTTTTTTTCTTCTTTTTCTCCACAATTGCAGCCCCCCCCCCCCCCCTAATCCTCCTTAAAAAATGGATCTTGTCCCCTTTAACTTGATATTTATTTCATATACTTCACATTTCTCATTCATTTCACACATATCATCTAGCAAACTTTCCTTCTTTCTCCCTTCTTTGGTGGTGCTCGATTTCATCAAGAAAAACAAGAACAAACCATCATTTTTCCAAGATCAAGCTTTAATCTTGTTCCTTTAGTTGTTCTTGTTTGGGTTTTGTGATAAAAACCCAAGGTTTTATAAGTTTTCATCTCCATAAGCTCACTAATCTTTCTATGTAAGTTGTCAAACTTTTGTTCATAATTTCTTCATGTTCTTATTATGTTCATATGATTTCATACAAGGTTTACATGCATATGTTAGTATATACCACTCATTTATATATATATATATATATATATATATATATATATATATATATATATATATATATATATATATATATATATATATATATATATATCTAACTTTTGAACTCTAGAAATAGATTATTGTTAGATCCTTGTTAGAGTAGCTTGGTGATGATGTTTAGGAACCCATGACACCCTAAGAAGGTGTATGGTAGGATTAGACTAGCTTTGTGGTGTTTGAAAGTGATTTGGTGATGTTAGAAACTAGATTGAAGTCTTGAAAATGGGTTTTGAACAAGTAAATATACCTTCTGTCCCATTTTGGTTAACCCAGAAAAATCCGTTTTTACACAGTACCCTTTGACAATATTTTTAGAAAATACTTTTAAAAACGAAACTTTTGGCGAAAGAACGAACTAAAACGAGTTTATAACGAAGGAGATATGATTTTTGTAAACTTAACGACGAAAACTATTTTCTGAAAAACTGCATGCTGTTTGACAGTTTTTGACGGGCAAATAGAGGCGTTAAACGTAACCTAGAGGAGCCAAGCTATTGAAAATATATTAGTATATACTAAAACGAATCCGTGGATATAAAGAACGTAGAAAACGAGCCTAAAACGACCAAGATATACACTTTTGAAACTAGGCGAACTATATATATATTTGACAACTTCTAATAGCACATATTCTCTTAAGTTATGGAAACACTATAAATCAACGCCAACACTTATTTTCAAACTACGAGTGGTATAGGCTTCATGTGCATGTACATTCATCGCATCCCCTCATAATTTAAGTAGATCGTATCATTCATTCATTATAGGTCGCGGTTAGAGATCGAACTTCATTTCTGTGTATCCACTTTTGTCGTCATTGCTATCGCTTCGAGGTGAGTCATAGCCCCTACTCTTTTAAATTGTTTTGTTAACTTTTTGGGGGAGAATACATGCTCGTTTTTACATAAATTACTACTTGACTCTTTGAACTCATTTGACCTTATAACTTGTTTTGAACTATTGAACTTGACTTGAACTTTTGAACTTAATGTACTGTACGTGCTATGACCTAAAGTCTCACCTTATTGGTGGAGCGTTCTTAACCCTAAAGTCTCGCCTTATTGGTGGAGCGTGCTAAGTCTCCCATGTTCGGAGCGTTCTTAATCTTATATAATAGTTGTATGATGTACTGTTCGTACATTCGCATTGTTCGACGCCTATTAGTAGTATGGATAGCGCTATTAGAGGTCGGCCAACCTCTCGTCCACCATGTTACGGGACGCATATTATTTAATTAGGGGCTTTGCATGGCATACATTATTATATAGGTGGTGCTTATATTGTGACTTATTATTGACCACGGGTGCTTGACTACTAGACCTAAACTATATTTTAGCAGTGGGTTGTGAACACACAGGTTACAAGGCTCTTATGGCGGGACTTGTAACTGAGTGGATTTACGATGCCTTTGTTGTGTGATCACTTTTCTATATACTTTATTTGTTAAACAACTCTATGAACTCACCAACCTCGTGTTGACACTTTAGCATGTATTTTCAGGTTTTAACCTATGGCACTCTACTGGAGGTTTTGGCAGGGTATGGCATGGTCATAGAAGACTCTGATTATTTATTTGGGGACCGTTTTAAACTATTTTAAGGGCCTATTTCCGCACTACTTTTAACGATGCAAATTCAACATTTTTTTGATTAAACGATTTTATTCTAAATGATTAAAGTGAAAACCATTTTTGTACTTGTGTTGTAATATCAATTGAGTTACACCCCAGCTACACGTATGCTTCCGCTGGACCCGATTTTGGGGGTGTGACATTCATGATAATATTGATTCTGCTTTTATATCTACATCTAAACTTTATGATTCAAACCTATGGCATGCAAGACTTGGCCATGTACATTTTAAAAGAATGCAAGATATGTCTAAGGATGGGTTAATTCCAGCCTTTGATGTGAACACTGAAAAGTGTAAAACTTGTATGTTGAACAAGATAACTAAGAAACCTTTTCAAGGAGTAAAACGTGAAACTAAAGTTTTGGAGTTAATTCACAGTGACCTTTGTGATTTACATGCTACTCCCTCTTTGGGGAATAAAAAATACTTTGTAACTTTTATTGATGATGCTTCTAGGTTTTGTCATGTTTATTTATTACATTCTGAAGATGAAGCATTAGATAAATTTAAAGTATTTAAAACTGAAGTTGAATTGCAACAAAGTTCTTTGATCAAAAGATTGAGGACTGATAGGGGAGGTGAGTACATGGATACTCTGTATTTTCAGTCTGTTGGAATAATCCATGAAACGACTGCCCCTTATACTCCTCAGCAAAATGGTATTTCTGAAAGGAAAAACAGGGTGCTGAAGGAGATGGTTAATTCCATGTTGTCCTATTCAGGGCTGAGTCAAGGGTTCTGGGGTGAAGCTATGTTAACAGCTTGCTATTTATTAAATAGGGTTCCCAACAAAAGGAACAAAGTTACCCCTTATGAACTTTGGACTAAAAAGAAACCTAACCTTAATTATCTTAGGATATGGGGTTGTAGGGCTGTTGTAAGACTCCCTGATCCAAAGCAGAAAACTTTGGGTGAAAGAGGCATTGAATGCATCTTTGTTGGATATGCTGAGCATTCCAAGGCATATAGGTTTTATGTTATAGAACCTAATGATTCTGTTTCAATTAACTCAATAATTGAATCAAGGGATGCAGTCTTTGATGAGAACAGATTCTCATCTATCCCTAGACCAAGTCAAAGGATTCCTAATAGAACCAATGACAATGGTGTTTCAGAGGTTCCTGCTGATGAGGTTCCTACTGATGAGGTTCCTACTGATGAGGTTCCTGCTGAGGTTGTGGAACAACAACCTGAACCTGAGCTCAGAAGGAGCAATAGGGTGAGGACTCCAAAGTCATTTGGACCTGAATTTCAATTATACTTAATTGAAGGTACAAGGAGTGAGGTCTCTGACCAATACTCTTATTGCTTCATTGTGGAGGATGATCCCAAAACATTTGAAGAAGCAATGAAATCCCAGGATGTTGCTTTCTGGAAAGAAGCAATTAATGATGAGATGGACTCCATCATGGGCAATAACACTTATGTGTTGACTGATCTACCACCTGGTTGCAAACCTTTAGATAGCAAATGGATTTTCAAAAAGAAAATGAAGGTAGATGGAACTGTTGAAAAGTTCAAGGCAAGATTAGTTATTCAAGGCTTTAAACAAAAGTCAGGAATAGACTACTTTGATACTTATGCTCCAGTGGCACGTATCAGTACCATAAGATTGCTAATTGCTTTGGCATCAATTCACAATCTTATTATACATCAGATGGATGTGAAGACAGCTTTCTTGAATGGTGATTTGGATGAGGAGGTTTACATGAACCAACCTCAGGGCTTCATCATGCCTGGCAATGAAAACAAGTGTGTAAACTAATTAAGTCTCTTTATGGACTAAAACAGGCACCTAAGCAATGGCATCAAAAGTTTGATGAAGTGGTTTTGTCTAGTGGTTATTTACTTAATCAAGCTAACAAATGTGTATATAGCAAATTTGATGAATCAGGTAAAGGAGTCATCATTTGTCTATATGTTGATGACATGTTGATCTTTGGCACTGACCAAAATCAAGTTGATCTTACAAAAGAATTTTTGTCATCAAAGTTCTCCATGAAGGATATGGGGGAGGCAGATGTTATCCTTGGCATTAGGATTAAACATGAAAGTAACAAAATTTCTATCTCACAGTCTTATTACATTGAGAAGGTGTTAAAGAAATTTAATTACTTTGATTGTACTCCAGTGAGTACTCCTATGGATACAAGTGAGAAGCTAATGCCTAATACTGGCAAAGTTGTATCTCAACTTGAGTATTCTAGGGTGATTGGCTGCTTGATGTATGCCATGACTTGTACTAGGCCTGATATTGCTTTTGCTATGGGTAAACTGAGCAGGTATACTAGTAATCCTAGTGCTCATCATTGGCAAGCAATTCAGAGGGTCTTTAAGTATTTGAAGAGAACTATGGATTATAGTCTCTCATATACTGGTTATCCTTCAGTATTAAAAGGATATACTGATGCAAGTTGGATCAGTAACACTGAAGACAATTCGTCTACCAGTGGTTGGGTATTCCTACTTGGTGGAGGTGCAATTTCTTGGGCATCCAAGAAACAAACTTGCATTACCAGTTCAACCATGGAATCTGAATTTGTGGCTTTAGCTGCTGCTGGCAAAGAAGCTGAATGGTTGAAAAACTTGCTTCTTGAGATTCCATTGTGGTCTAAACCTATAGCACCTATTTCTATCCGTTGTGATAGTGCTGCTACATTGGCAAAGGCTTATAGCCAGATGTACAATGGGAAGTCTAGACACTTAGGTGTCAGGCATAGCATGATTCGTGAGCTTATCATGAATGGGGTGGTATCTATAGTGTTTGTTAAATCTCAACAAAACTTAGCTGATCACTTGACGAAGGGTTTGGCTAGAGACTTGGTTTTGAAGTCTGCTAAAGGGATGGGTTTAAGTCCAACATAGTCACTGAATGCAAGGATACCCAACTCCCTTCTAAGGAAACTTGGAAGCTGAGTTCAATGTGGAAAGCTGATCATTTGGTGGACTGAAGCACATGTATTACAAACATCCCAAGGTTGTGCTTGTTACCTGCTGAAAGGAGGATGAAGTCTTCACTTCTTAATGGTTAATTTTCTTTGAAAAAGTGCTAAGCAGGAGCATGAATTAAAGATGAACCACCTATGTAAATGTTGAAGTTTTGCCGCTTCAGGAAGCTTTGGGCTTTTAGCTTTTACAACATTTATGAATTGGATATGGACACATGGCTTGTATAGTGTCAGGAGTATTTTAGTGTTTGAAAACTTGTGTGTATTTATCATCAGGTATTTAAATGGGTTGAAGGGTTCAATTCTTAGAACACCCTGATTCTCGAATATTTGAAAGTATATGTACTAATGTGGAAATTCAATCCTCAGGATATTTTCATTTATGCACTTGTTTTGGTTTGTGTTTGAATTTTCATGCAAAGGTAGTGAACTAAATTTGGGGAGGATTGTTAGTAAATTTAGTACACTTGAGGGATCAATTCACACCTGGTAATGGGTTTGGAGGTATGGAGTATACACCCATTTGGTCACTGAATCCCCTGACTCAATAGTGGTTATGTACTGAATCTGTTGATAGCATGATTCTGCTGCTAGCTGATCCTGCTGCTAGGATTCTGCTGAAAGCAAGATGCTGCTGACAGATGATTCTGCTGCTGATAGCATTCTGCTGCTAGTGTGATTCTGCTGCTGGCATTCTACTGCTAGTATTATAGTTTCCACTGATAGTGTTAACATTACCACTGCAAGTGATAATGTTTCCACTGATAACCACTGATCCTATTATTAAGGAAATTATTATGTTATAATTAATGGGCCGTTAATTATACATAATACCATGGGCTAGGGTTTTGAGTATGCTCTATTATAAATAGAGATCACATCATTCTGCATGAATATACGTTTTTTCACAATACGATTAACACAAAACCCTAAACACTTCAATACGCATCTGGTTCTTGATTTGTGCCTAAAGCAAGAATATCACTTGGTCTTATCCCATAGAGATATTCGTGTAACCCAGGCATAGGGTCGAATAGTTTCTATTGGAAAGTGATACCACGATTTCAAGTGAATATCCGGTACCTTTATTGATTATCTTAACCCTAATCTGGGAATTGTTTTGCAGCTAAACAACCAACAGCACTCTCGTCTCAACAAAAGGCTGCAAGCATATATATATGTAAATAACAAACTTATCAATCAAGTGAACAAGCTTGCGCTCATGTAAGCAAACGGGAATGTACTGGAAGCTACTTGTCTCAAAACCTGTTGAATAGTTGTACATTGATGAAAGAAAAAATCTGTGTGAAGATTTCACGAACTAAAAATGGTGGTACCTACAAATACATACATGTGATGGAGATGTGTAAAATAGTTTTGCATTAATATTTAGCCATCATATGATTTTAAAATCGTTATTGCTATACGAGTTCTTAAAAAACGTGGACAAACTTTCCAAAATCATACATTTATGTGAAAGGAAACAAAAACAAAAAAACATGAGAGAAATAGTGTCCTGACATTGTTAGATACTAACAAGTGTAGGAAGCATTCAATGTTTTTAACAATCTCTTGCCAATGAACCAACATAATATCCTGAGAATCACCACTTGCGAATGTACCAGCTGTCCTACCAAACAAGCTCCGACCGGATATTCTTGGTGCCTTTATTATTCACATATAAGATTTTAAAAGTTTCAAAATTTTAAGAAATTTGATAAGAACAAAAATTGTCAAAAGGGACGTAGAGAGATTATATTAGCAGCAAGCCAGCAAGTACCTACCTGAATGCACAACTCAAGAAACTTCCGAATATCTTTCTTGAAGTTGTCACGTATCATCCCATATAATTTTTCAACGTATTTTGTTAGTTGCTGCTCGAACTGCAAAGCAGGGCGTTTGGCTTCAATTATCTCCTCATCTATGAAAGACGTGTTTACATCGCTGGATCGATTCTTATGAAAGCTCTACGTACAAAACCATCAGTTGATAGTACATGTTAGATACCGATATACAAGGTTTGGCTTCTCTTAGTGTCTTTATTTCTGTTCTGGTTAATGTGCTTTTGTTCGAGCTCAAAGCTAGTTTAATAACATGCAGCATCTATATAGATCTTACTGTAATAATAAATATATATCATTCCAAACTCATCTTTTAGCCGAAGCTTGAGATTATAACGCATAGGATTTTATTGGATTCTTTTGTATATGAGCGACAGCCTTGCTCAAGCAATTATGATTCCCAAACATGCGTTTGCTTTACCTGAATCAATCGAGCAGTAAATACAGAGCCACTATCTTTTAACGTGCGTTGCAACAGGAGTAGCAGCATTGATGTATTGGATAACCAATAGGCTATGTCATCGTTGTTATCTTGTTTCTACATTCAAAAGGCGGGTTAATTATGTTAAGAATGCACCAATGAGATGTAAGAGTACCTCAAGGATATGAAATAATTCTTTAACTACTTATTATGATAAGACTATAAAATGCAACTTAATTGATACTTAAAATGTGTCATCCTTTAACCTCCCGTAAAACTTTTCATGCAAATTTTAGTTCTGATTGAAGTATTTAACAGTAAATTAATGTATCTACTACGTATTATTTTGCTTGGAGGGGTAAACGTAAACCTCCTAATTTTAAGGCCCCATAAAATTTGAGGCTGGCGGTGCTCACAACACCACAAGGCCCATTTGCCATGCATGAATATAGATAATAGATCTGTGTAATTAGTACCTCAATCTTTTGGTCTATAGTTCGAACTATACGATCAAAAATGTTGGTTTGTTCATTTTCAAAGGATCGCCACTGCCTGAGACATTTGTATATGATGCAAGCAGCAACCGGTCTGTCTTTTGAGAATCCAAGACGTTGGGCAATACATTGGATGAGCAAATCCTCATGTTCCTGTTAGATGTGCATTATATATTAAGTAGGTACAGTATAAATATACTATGATTAAAAAACACAAAAGTGAAAGTATGAAATATGTATCTGTGGCTTACCATAGTGACTTTCGTATTATCGATCCTCTAACGTTGTTGTAGTTCTTCTTGTCTCCATTGTTGTTCCTGTTGTTGTTCTTGTTGCCGCCGTTGTTGTTGTTGTTGTTGTTGTTGTTGTTGTATTATTAGTTCTTCTTGTCTGTGTAGTTGTTCTTGTTCTTGTAGTTCTTTTTCTTCTTGTCGCCGTTTTCGTATTTGTTCTTCTTGTAGTTCTTTTTCTTCTTGTCGCCGTTGTCGTATTTGTTGTTCTTGTTGTAGTTGTTTAAGGGGGAAAGAGGAAGAGATAGATGTAAAGATTAAAGAATTTATCTCTAAGACTAAAATAGAAAGCCTTACAAGTACCCTAAGCGATTTCGATTCTATGTTTGCAAGCTTCTCCTCAAGCCTAGCAATAATGACATTTTGAATATCAGAATCACTTGATAATATATAGAATGTTATTGAATATGAGATAATAATTGGTAGAGATCCAATGATTAGCGTTAGGAGGATCATTTTCACATCAAAAACATGATCTAGTGCATGAAGGAAAAACAGACTGCTTTGATATGATCATCTCGGGTTAGAAACTCGTAAAAATAATTGTGTTCTATTAATAACCCAAGAAAGCCGGCCAATTTATTAGACTCATCCACAACGAGTTACAAACTGATTTACACGTGCATTCAATCAGGTTAATAAGTATAGAAATTTGATTCAAATGTGAATCAGTCTAAGAAATAAAAATGTGCATCAATACCCTTCAATTCTCACATATAAAAAGAAATATTAACTATTCCTCACTTCTTTTTAAACAAACTTTATCTACATATTGTGTATACATGAAAAGCAAATTGCAAGAGATAGAATATGTATTTTAGATTTGATTAAATTTCTTTTTTAATTTTGTATAAATGTCCAAAAATTGTAGAGTATTTGTTAGAGCACAATCTGGTACCGTGACAAACGTGTTGTCATCTCAACAATTTTTCCTATAACATCATAATTTATCACTTAATACAAAACACTTCTCTCTCATATAAAAGTGGTGCCATGGGTAAAAGGACTTAAATTTGTGTTCTTGAGTTTTTTTTAAGAGAGAAGAGAAATGAAGAGGAGAGTAATTTTGGCTAAACTTCTCTCCAAAACTTTCTTTCCCAAAAGTGAGATAATTTGGAGAGAAGTTATATTAGTAAGCTTTAAATAAATAAAATCACTTAAATAACCTAATATAAAACATAACATGTATATATAATCAAGGGTATAATTGTAAAATCATGTGTTATCTCTGTTTTTCTCTCCTAACTCGGGAACATGATATAAAAAATTTAATTTTATTCATCTCCTTCTTTTCTGCCCATTTTTAACTCTTCTTTTCTTTTCTTTCATTTCAAAAACTTGAGAACATAGTGTAAAAGTGATGTGATCAGTCCATACACATAACCCAATACAACAAAGATACAAAAAAAATAATAAATAAAAATAAAAATAAAAAAAGGACCGCCCAATACTAATATTAACTAAAGTTTTGGTTAAGTTTTTGATTTTATCAGCTATAGAAATCGTTATTCAAACTACCTTGTTGATCTTATGGAGATATAGAAATCATATTTGTTACAGGTCTTGAATCTCCATCTACCAGGATCGAATGATCAAGCAACATCATGTATATAAATCACCATTCAAAGATTGACAAAAGGAAAAAAGAGAGATGGGTTGAACCCTAATGAAACTGATATATTAAATGAATTGGGTTACTTTGAATTACAGAAAACCTAATCTATATATACATGATGAAACGTTGTCTTCAAGAGACATAACGATTCATATAAAACATTGCAACCCTAAAATAAACGTTGTATTGTTTCTGATACCTAATAACCATTCCTCCTAATGGGTTCCTGTAGGCCCAAGTCAGAAATCTTGCAGGCTTTCCATCTTGACCCATAACTAATCTATTTTGGAGTCTAAGACATTAAAAAAAGTCCAACAGTTCCTCCCTAATGTCGAGATGCCAAAATCTTCGATCTTCAAATCTGCAGTCTTGATTTCTTGATGCCTTCTTCTTGAATCCTTCTTGTTCCTTCAATTTCGAGACCATCACAGCCCCATTTTCTTTCATCTTTGAAACCATCACAGCCTCTCCTTCATTATCACAATGGTTTTTATTTGTTGAGACCATCACAGCCTTGTTTCTTCATTTTTTGATCATATCGCATGACCCTTCTTGATCAACTCTCTTGATCACTTAATCCATCACAGATTGTCCTCTTGGATAATAATTGCCTCACACAATTTTCTTCATAATCTATCACAGATTCTTCTCTTCGCGGTTGCTTTACACAATAATTCTTTGCGGTTGCTTCACACAACATGGCTTCACACCGTCTTCACTTTGATCAGTCACTGATCTGTTTTTCTTTCTCTCTTCTCTGAATCGAGCCTTGGCTTCCTTCATGGCTGCTTCCTTAAAAAAAACGCAGGTTTGATTCTTAAGTGATGAATGATTCATGAATTGTTGTTGTTTGATCCCTTCGGCTCTGATACCACTTATTACAGGTCTTGAATCTCCATCTACCAGGATTGAATGATCAAGCAACATCATGTATATAAATCACCATTCAAAGATTGACAAAAGGAAAAAAGAGAGATGTGTTGAACCCTAATGAAACTGATATATTAAATGAATTGGGTTACTTTGAATGACAGAAAACCTAATCTATATATACATGATGAAACGTTGTCTTCAAGAGACATAACGATTCATATAAAACATTGCAACCCTAAACTAAACGTTGTATTGTTTCTGATACCTAATAACCGTTCCTCCTAATGGGTTCCTGTAGGCCCAAGTCAGAAATCTTGCAGGCTTTCCATCTTGACCCATAACTAATCTATTTTGGCGTCTAAGACATTAAAAAAAGTCCAACAATATTTGCTTCGATTTTCAGCCCCTGAGGAAGGACTCTCTTGGTGAAGAAGAAAAAGTTTTATTTTTTTCTTGGTTTAGGCATAGATATAAAAAACTGAATCCTTTATGGTTCGAATGGATCACTAATCCAATATCAGCTTGTAAAACCACATTGTAACTTCTTTTCATCCCTCTAGCATCTTGCTAGTTGTGTTGATAGAAATTGCCGTTAAAAAAAAGAAGCTATATTTGAGGAAATATTATAATAACTCATGCAACCCACTGTGGTTCCTAAATCAGAAAAATGAAACTGAGAACCTGCTACCTGCAGAATGTTTAGAAGCCAACAAGCATACTCAAATGACTCAGATCCCACATATAATTTGATATCTTGCAAGTGTAACTAAACAAAACTAAAATCAAAGCTACCAATAAGGGTCAACTTCCGAATAAAGGGAACCATAATGAGAAACTGGAATCCAAATGATCATGATTCATAATAAGAAACTGAAACCAGAATTATCACGCAAAACTGGTGGGGGCTCGACATCTTCTATATTTATCTTACTCATTGATTCGTAGAGATCGTCAACTGAGAATCCCATGCTGCACAATGAGACAGGGCATGTTTCATTATATGTATGCAAGTTTGTTTGATAAAACCTATGATACCAAGAGATATATTGCCCAAGAAACATAATCAAAGTAATTTTCAGAATATCTTCAACCTTTTATCCTCATCATCAACTAGCAAGAAAGAACTGTTGACAGCTGTATTTTGATCTTCAGTCACCAACAACCTTATCTGAAGAATTACCTGTAAACACCGTTGACATCTGTAAGGTATTCTCCACAGCTCATTTCCATATTTTGATGATTTGATATTAGAACTGAGCTGTACATTTGGGTGTGCCTTATAAGAATTTTCAACTGTTGATCAAACATGGCAATTTTGACCCGTTTACTTATTGATATCATTATATGTTTATCAGGGCAATACTCTTTGACATTTATCTCAAAATGGCCAAACTAGAGAAAAATCAAGATAATTAGCATAATTGGAAACGGGTCATATTGAGTGAAAGTTCAAAAAAGTATATTTCGAATGCCAAAAAACCACGTAAATCAGTTTAATCAAAAATATTATAATTATTGAAATATTTAATTTTTGTAATCATAACTACCACAATAATTTTATCAAAAAAAGGTTAAAGGTTTTAGGCAAAAAGTGTTTCAAGTCAACCCGACGCGTGAGCCAACCTGCGGTTTTTGCCACCTCTAATATTTCTACATGATTATTTTAATACATACATCTGTAGAAAGGCTATAAGTGCCATATTTGTCATCCCAATACATAGTGCTGATTCGGTATAGTTGCTGTAAGCTAAGAACTTGCAGGCACCAAAGTTTTACCGTCAGTTTAATATTTTATAAGTTCATTATTTTTCTCTGTTAAAAAATTACAAGTTGAGACTTACTGGGCACATATCATGAGTTATTTCATCCAGTGTCTTCTTTGGCTTTTGATGCATAACCTAAAACCAACAAATGAAAACTGCCATACTGATTTGCGACTAAAAATTGGAAGAGGACAAATTTGATATCACATATGTGAAACCAATCAATAAATAGATGTAATACCAGGAACCCAATAGCTTTTCTTATTTGTTTCAGCTTACCCCAAGCTGAACCTGCAAACTGAAATTTGATTTCATCAAAGTCGGAAAAAGAAGTACAAACCACGTGAAAAAGAAATAATAGTAGATGACGTACGTAACATGTAAAGTTGTAAATAGGAGAAAGAAATATTACCTCTTCAGTTGCTTTGTAGCACCAATGCTCCAATTCAAATAACCCTGCCTTAACATATTCTCCATTACTAAAAGTGCAGCACTCTCGTCTCAACAAAAGGCTGCAAGCATAATTATGAATTATAGTTACTAAGTTGCGCTTATGTAAGTAAATAGGCATATCCTTGAAGCATATATTGAACCTGTTGAATAATTGTACATTGATGAACCAAACAATATGCATGAAGATTTTGCGAACCAAAAAGGGTGGTACCTACAACGACATACATGTGATAATATTTATGAAACGAAAGATATGGATAAATATTTAAGCACGATATTTCTTACAATGTACAGGTACACTAACTACGGGAATTTTCTTAGTTGCAGTAAACTTATCATTGAAGAAATGCAATTTGATAAATGTTATAAATCTTTCATTTTCATGTACATAAATCAAGTCACACAAGTTTGAATGAATAAAACTACTCATGATAATCTTGTTCCATATTGGCATATTTATATGTATATGTGTAAAAACTAACAGTTATAATGTAATTCACAGGTACTCACAATTTGAAAGTAAATTCTTTTATTTCCTAGGGCTATTGTCATGCGAGTTCTTGACTCATGAACAAAGTTTCCATAATTATACAATCATGTGAAAGGAAGAAGCATAAGGTCAGCCTCATACAGATAGACCGCATGGTAAAGGAGAAACAAAAATGAGAGAAATAGTGCACTGACATTGTTAGATACTAACAAGTGTTGGAAATATTGAATTTTTTCAACAATCGCTAGCCAATGAGCCATTGGAAAATCCTGAGCACTTGGTAGTGCAGTAGCTGTCTTCCCCAGCAAGTTCAATCTGGATATTCTTGGTGCCTAGATTATTCACATAAAAGTTGTTAAAAGCTTCAACACTTTAAGAAAAAAGAAAATAACAATAATTTACAAAAGGACGTGGTGACCGTATATTAGCAGCAGCAAGTACCTACCTGAATGCACAATCCAAGCAATTTAGAAATATCTTTCTTGAAGTTGCCACGTATTATCCAATATAATTTTTCAAAATATATTGTTAGTTGCTCCTCAAAAAGCAAAGCAGGGTATTTGGCTTCAACTGTTTCCCCATCTTGGGATCGAGTTCCACGAAAGCTCTACAAAACAATCAGTTGATGGTACACATAAGATACCTATATACAAGGTTTGGCTTCTCTTAGTGTCTTTTTTTTTTTTTTTTTTTTTTTTTTTGGTAAAGGGTTTTACCCCGGTAAATATTCTTAGTGTCTTTGTTTCTGTAGTGGTTAATGTGCTTTTGTCGGAGCTCAAAGTCTAATATGCAGCTTCTATAAAGACCTTAGCTTACTGTAATAATAATTACATATCAGTCAAAACTCATTTTTAGCATAAGCTAGAGATTATATCGCGCGTCTGATTTTATTGGATTCTTTTGCATATGGCAGACAAACACAGACTTTCTTTAATAATTGTGATTCCCAAACATGTTTTTCCTTTACCTGAACCATTCGAGTAGCAGTAAACGTAGTTGATATTCTTGATTGCCGGTATCGTGAAGCCCTGTTATCTTTAAATATGCGTTGCAACATGAATAACAGCGTTGATATATTGGATAACCAATAGGCTATCTCATCGTTGTTATCTTGTATCTACATTCAAAACGCGGTTTGTGTTAATTAAGAATGCACGAATAAGATGTAAGAGTACCTCATGTATATGAGAGGATTCTCTAACTACTTAAAATTAGACAATGCAACTTGATACTCATAAAAGTGTCATCCTTCAACCTCCAGTAAAATTTTCAGGCAAATTTTTATCGTCATTGAAATATTTAACAGTAAATTAATGCATCTATTTTGCTATAAGGGGTGAACATAAACCTCCAAATTGTGAGGCCCAAAATTTTTTGAGGTAGCAGTGTGCTCACAACACTCAAGGCTAGTATGTCATGCATGAATATAGATCCTTGCAATGTCTTACCCCCCATATTTTGGCCAATGGTTGCAATTATAAGATCAAAGATGTTGGTTTCCTCCTTTTGAAAGGCTCGCCACTGCCTGAGACATTTGTACGTGATGCAAGCAGCAACTGGTCTGTTTTTCGAGAATCCAAGGCATTGGGCAATACACTGAATGAACAAATCCTCATGTTCCTGTTATGTATGCATTATATATTAAGTATGTAACATATACAGGATAAATATACTATGATAAAAAAACACAAATTTGAAAGTATGTAATATATGACTTTTGTATTTTCAATCCTCGGACGTTGATATAGTTCTTCCTGTCGCCGTTGTTGTTCTTCTTCTTGTTATTTTTGTTGTCGCCATTGTTGTTTTTTCTGTTCTTCGTACCGCTGTTGTATTTGTAGTTGTACTAGTTCACCTTGTCGCCGTAGTTGTTGCTCTAATTGTTCTTGTTCTTTTTCTTCTTGTAGCCTTTGTAGTATTTGTTGTTGTTGTTGTTGTTGTTGTTGTTGTTTAAGGGGGAAAGAGGAGGAAGAGATAGATCTAAAGATTAAAGAATTAAGCTCTAAGATCAAAATAGAAAACCTTACAAGTACCCTAATCGATTTCGGTTGGGATTTAGCCGTACAATAGCAACATACTTTTCCAAATGTTCCATTCTAGTACGCGTATTTTTTTTGTCCCACTCAATGTAACGTACTTTTAACTTTTGTATCAATCTACCTATAAGGTGACTAGCAACCGGGTAAAAACTTTGAAAACCGGCTAGTAACTTATGTGGACTATATTTTTAATTAAAATATACATTTATAACACACAAATTTCACACACACACCCAACAGTTACCCCCAATTCTTTCAAACCCTAACCCGATCATATTTCCCCCAATTCTTTCAAACCCTAACCCTAATTTCATCCTACCAATCAAATGTTATAATGAATCAATTAACACTTAATAAAATGCGTTTAACAGTAAATTTCCATCATGACGGTACCTTCACTCCCTCACCTCTCATGTATAAGGAAGGTGATGTTGCCAGAATACCAGACATTGATTTCATTGGTATGACACTCATATGTTTGTCGAAGCTAATCTCAGGAGCTTGTCAGTTCCCCGTTAAAGGTATTTACTTTCTTATTCGTGGTAGAGAGCTAAGTAATGGTTTAAAGGAGATTAAGGATGATAATGACCTAGCTGAGTTTGTTGCCCTAGGTTTTAAGAATAAAAATGAAATAGATTTGTTTGTGGAACACCATGGATATGATTTAAGCCATTGGTTACAAAATGAGATAGGTCCTGATGAGGTTTCAGATGATGATGAGATAGGTGATATGGAAGATATTAAAGGATATGGCCATGATGATGCTGTAGGAGAAGAAGATGTAGAGATACCAAATAGGACTATTCCAGACCCATTTCTTAATAAGTTATGCAATGGCAACTTTATTACAGACAACATTGACAAAGCTGATCCTACTGAATTTACTCAAGGTACTCCTAAGGATATAGATAGTGATGAGGAGAATGTGGATGCAAAGTATAAAGTTAAACCTGGGGTAATTTATCCAGAGCATGACCCTAGTATTCCATGGAATGAGATGAAACCTACATTGGGTTTGAGGTTTGAACACCCTGAACAACTCAAGGATTGTTTAACCAATTATGGGGTGCTAATGGATATCAGTTGTGGTATAGAAGAAATGATTACAGAACTTTAATGGTTCTATGTGGAAGGAATACTGATGAGGGTAGAAGTGGAGGTTGGAAAACTAGGAAAGGGAAATATGTGGGTGTGCAGATAGGATCACCGTCTAAAAAGGGTAAAGTGAAAGGTGTACAGAGTGCATCACCGTCTAAAAAGGGTAAAGTGAAAGGTGTGCAGAGTGCATCACCATCTAAAAAGGTAAAAGGGAAAGGTGGTGATAAGGGTAAATGTGCTGAGAAAAAGAAGAAGGTTATGAAGGATGGTTGTTTATTCAGGCTTTGGGCATTATGGGTGCAAGATGGCAGTTCCTTTCAGATCAAAACCTTGATCCCAGAACATACATGTTGTAGGAACTTTGATTTGGGAGCATTGGTAACCTATAAATGGCTTGCCAAACAGTTTGCTTTTAAAGTGGTCCAGGATCCCACAATTAGACTTGCTTTCTTTCAACTCCAATTGCAGCAGCAACAATTCCTTCTCCATAGTTGACCTTTGAAAGTCAATCTCCCTTTCCAAATCTCTTATTTTTCCATTCAATGTGTATTTGTCTTCTTTCAAACGATTTTCCTTTTGAATCAACTTGAAAACCTCTTGTTTGTAATATTCATTAGGTAACTCAGGATCTAGCAAGTAAAATGTCTTACATTTTGAACCCTATATGGAACAAATAACACACATCAATAATAACAAGTTAACAACACTTATTACTTTGAGTTTCAGCAATGTAACGATAACTTACATTATAATACTCGATGCATCCAAGAAAATGCCTTAAAGGAAAATCCCGTGTTCGCGAAGTCTGTCTAATTACAGGTTCTTCATGTTCACAATGTGTTGGTGGTGGTGGACGATAACTGCGATTGGAGGATGAAGACATGCTAACTTAAATTGATTTAGGGTTAGGGTTTAGATTTAGGGAGGCAAAAAATTGGGGAAGAAAAGGGATGGTGATGGTATATAATGGATTTAGTGGAAATCCTACGTGGCAGAAGGTTAGTGTAAAAATTTTGAGGTTAGCCTGTTAGCCTCGCTTTTTTATAAAGATAACGTCACACAAGTGAATTGTACTAGATTAGAAACTACAAGGACTACTATTGTCAAGTAGGCAAACATGTAGTGTTAGGAGCCTATAAATACCCCTCATGACTCTCCATGGGGGGTGTGGGAAAGTGTGTGTAAGCTCCATTTCATTTATCATTCTAATAAAACACATAGTTCTTCACCTTTCTCTCTCTACTTTCTCTCTCTCTAGAACCATGATGTATTTCGATCAACCTCGACCTCCGGAACGTGTTTCTTGGATTGTTTGCCTCACTATTTTATAAAGATAACGTCACACAGGTGAATTGGACTAGATTAGAAACTACAAGGACTACTATTGTCAAGTATGCAAACATGTAGTGTTAGGAGCCTATAAATACCCCTCATAACTCTCCATGAGGAGTGTGGGAAAGTGTGTGTAAGCTCCATTTCATTTATCATTCTAATAAAACACATAGTTCTTCACCTTTCTCTCTCTACTTTCTCTCTCTAGAACCATGATGTATTTCGATCAACCTCGACCTTCGGAACGTGTTTCTTGGTCGTAACATAGCCGGTAAAACAAGTTTCATGGGTAGATTGGTACAAAAGTTGAAAATACGTTACATTGAGTGGAACAAAAAAAAAGTACACGTACTAGAATGGAACATTTGAAAAAGTATGTTGCTATTATACGGCTAAATCCCATTTCGGTTTTATGTTTGCAAGCTTTTCCTCAAGCGTAGCAATTATCAGATTTTGTATATCAGAATCACTTGATAATAGATAAAATGATATCGAATATGAGATAATAATTGGTAGACATCCAATGAAAAGTGTTAAGAAGATCATTTTCACATCGAACAAAGATGATGAATCAGGTGAAATGAAAGAAAGAAAACACAATTAATCAACCACGTACTATATATGTAGTGCAATTTGGGCCATTCACGGGCCTTGGCCCATGCGGATTCTTTTAGGTTATAACTTTTGAAAAGTGATTTGCTTTAATGCTTTATTCAGTTGGTGTGTTACAACGTTGTTATCAGTTTAAATCATTGAGTTACAAATTAGCCTTGTGGGTGTCCTTCCTATCATTTTTCAAAATTTGCTTTATTTATTAAAAATAACAACCACCGAAAAACATTTTAAGTTCTTTTTGTGAAATTTACTTGTTACATGGTTTTATGATAATAATAAACTAAAACAAATTGAAGATATTAAGATTTATAAGTTATAGTATAGCATATTCTTTGAACCAGACAAATTTGAACCGTGGTACCTAACTAGCTTAATGGGATTAAGTACACCGGCACACATTTGAACGAGACAAATTAAATCTCTTGTATTACATTCTAGGATACAAAAAAAGGGGGTCCGACATTTTAGTTTAATAAAATATTTGGGAAACAAAGATTCAGTACCTCATACAACAAATTTTAACCTCATATACCACATATCATTTTAATTGTCATTAAACTGGAGAAAATGAGACTAAAACTCCTAGAAACTTATATTAGCCTCAAGGATGTTTAATACAAGTCAATTGTAGTATTTTCTGCCCAAAACAACTGCTCATTTTGAAGATCAACTATATTTCTAACAAATCAAGATCTATGGCATACTGAATCAACAGAATCGAATTCACATAGCATTTGTGATAAAATGGACTATTTCACTAGAATTTCCGCTAAACTCAAACCTACCAATAAGGTCAACTTCCATATAAAGGGCACCATGAGGAGACGTTAAAATCCAAATGATCATGTTTCAGCACGTAGCAATAAGAAACTGAAACCAGAATTATCACGAATAAGTGGCGGGGGCTCGATATCTGCTATATTGATCTGATCCTTTGATTTGGAGAGATCATCAACAGAGAATGGTATGCTGCATCATGAGACAGGAAATGTGTCATTAGATTTCTATTACGTTTGTATGATTAAACCTATGATATCAAGAGAAATATTGCCAAGACAATATAAAATATATTCTGATAATAGGTTTAACCTTGAATCATCATCTAGCAAAAACGAACTGCTGACAGCATTATTTGAATCTTCAGTCATCAGCACCCTCATGTTGGAAATTACCTGTCAACAGTAAATAAAGTGCGACGTTAAAATCTTTCAGGGGTTCTTTAAGGCTCAGTTCCATATCTTAATGATATGATACCAGAAATGAGCTTAATACTTGGTTGTGCTTTCATAAATATATGCAAATTAAAAAATCATTATTGATTAGTATACGCAATGGTTTGATACATACATCAGGAGAAAGGCTATATGTGCCATATTTGTCATCCCAATACATAGTACTGATTCTGTATAGCTGCTGTATGCTAAGAACCTGCAAGTTCCAAAGTTTTACCATCAGTTTAATATGTACGGAGTATCAATAATGCCATTATATCTTTCTCTAATAAAACATTTGAAGTAAAGACTTACTGGGCACAGATCATGACTTATTTCATCCAGTGTCTTCTTTGGCTTTTGATGAATAACCTAAAACCAGCAAATGAAAACCATCATATTGCTTTAGACATACTGAAATATATCTAATATCGGATTTGAAAAAGAAAAATTTTAAAATAGAAGTAATACCAGGAAACCAATAGCTTGTCGTATGTGCTTAAGCTCGTCCCAAGCTGATCCAGCATACTGGAATTTGATTTCCCGAAAGTCAGATAAAGAAGCAGAAGCAGGTACAAGAAAAAGATAACATATATATCATGTAAGGATCACTAAGAAAACTTGCCTCTTCAGTTGCTTTGTAGCACCAATGTTCCAATTCAGACAACCCTGCCTTAACATATTCTCCATTACTGAAAGAGCAGCACTCTCGTCTCAACAAAAGGCTGCAAGCGAATATTATATATGTAAATAACAAACTAATTAATCAAGTGAACAAGCTTGCGCTCATGTAAATAAATAGGCATGTACTGGAAGCTAATTGGCTCAGTACCTGTTGAATAATTGTACATTGATGAAAGAAAAAATCTGGGTGAAGATTTTGCGAACCAGAAATGGTGGTACCTACAAGGACATACATGTGATGGAGACGCGTAAAGTTTTTTGCATAGAAATTAAGCATCATACGATAAGAACATAATGTTTATGACACATATAATGTCACTCATAAATAAGGCATAAACACTTTAACCATGAGATGTCTCAGTAAAATTATCAAATATCAATAATGAAGTGTAAGTTAATTGATGTAATACACACTGTTCGTTTTCACGTTCATAAACCAAGTCATGTGACTAAAATGACTCATGATAGTTAACAGATAGAGTATGAAACTAAATACTTTTATTTCCTAGTATTATTGTTATGCAAGTTCTTGACTCATTAAATAAGTTTACAAAATCATACAATCATGTGAAAGGAAGAAGCACGTGGTCAGCCTCATACAGAAAGACCGTATGGTAAAGGAGAAACAAACATGAGAGAAATAGTGCACTGACATTGTTAGATTTCAACATGTTTAGGGAGCATCCAATGTTATTGACGATCCCTTGCCAGTGAGCAATCAGAATATCCTGAGAAGCAGCACTTGCTAGTGCAACAGCTGTTCCCTTTAGCAAGTTTGCTCTGGAAATTCTTGGTGCCTAGATTATCACATATAATATGGAATAAGCTTCAAATGGATTATAAATTAATGTAAAAAACCAATAATTCGTTAAGGGACTGAGGTTATATTAGTGATAAGTACCTGAATGCACAATCCAAGCAATGGTGATATATCTTTCTTTAAGTTGTCACGTATCATCCCATATATTTTTTCAACATATGCTGTTAATTGCTGCTTGAAAAGCAAAGCAGGGTATTTGGCTTCAACTTGCTGCAATGTGTCAGAGGCACCTGTTGTCCCCCCATCTATTAAAGATATGTTTACATCTTGGGGAGTTCCACGAAAGCTCTACAAACCCATCAAATGCCAGTACATATTAAATTAGATACAGAGTACCTTATTATGTTAAACAACACAGGAATATTATTATTGTAGATGAAAATATATTACAAGAACCTATTTGTATAGGCTAAGATAATATTGGTGAACAAACAACCGGATCCAATTATGATACTAAATCAAGCTAACCAGAATAATCTAAGATATTTACTAACCATAAACATTAATACAACAACAACAATACCCAACACCGCCAGAGCAAGGTATGGTGGAGAGAAAGACCTCCGGCAAGTGGGTGTGCAAGCAAATAGACTTTATGTGCAACCATAAACATTAATACATTATCCCTAAATGTATTATCATCTAATAAATCATAGGACCATCTTTCTATTTTTACGAATTTTAACTTCTTTTTTTTTTTTTTTTTTTTTTTTTTTTGAATGTTGAAATGAGAAAAAGCCCATATAGAAAGGTTATTAGAAAAATTCAAGACCAAAAAATGCACTTTCGTTTACCTGGGTCATCCTTCCAAATAGGGAGGCTGATGTTGGCCTTCGGTGCTGTGGAGCCCCAGCAGCACCACTAGCTTTTAATGTGCGTTGCAATAGCAGCAGTAACGTTGATGCATTGGATAACCAATAGGCTAAAGTTTCATTGTTATCTTGCGTCTTCATTCGAAAGGTGGATTATGTTAAGAATACATTCACAAGTGAGATATGACTGTACAACATGAAGACAAATCATTACAGTTCATACCTCAATTGCTTGACCTATGGTTTGAATTATACGATCAAAAATGCTGGTTTTTTCAGCTTCAAATGACCGCCACTGCCTGAGGCATTTGTATATAATGCAAGCAGCAACGGGCCGACCTTTTGAGAATCCAAGGTTTTGTGCAATACAACGAATAAGCAAATCCTGATATTCCTGCTGCTTCTCATTAAGTGACTTCTGTGGTCTCTCCTCCACATCAGCATCCCTCATCTGCATTGATGGACTATGAAGATCCTACAAAATTTTGAAAAGATACACGAAAATGAGTTCAAACATATGTGCACATTATACTATTGAAACTACATATAAACCATAATCCATTTTGAGAAACTTGGACTTACAACTGACTGAATTTTTTGACTTTCCGACCTCTGTAACTGTTCAAGGGGATATATAGAAAGAGACAGATGTAACTATGTAAGGATTAAAGTTTATCTTAAAGATGAAAATGAATGAAAAAAATAAAAATAAATAAAACTAATGAGTACCCTTATTGATTTTGTTCGTGTTGGCAGTTGCTTGGTACTTTGTGCCATATCTAAGGCCTTTTGACGAAGAACCTTGTTTTCTGACTCTGTGTTGGAAAGCTTCTCCTCCAGCCTAGTAATCATGACATGTACAATGTCAGAGTCACTTGATAATAATACGGAATAATATCCAGAAGACAGCTAAGGATAATTTTACCTCAGAACTGGCTAAACAAACAGTACTAGTGAGATAAAGAAACAAAATACCAGCCCCCAGCTGAAGTATGGTGCCGTTAGGGTCATGCATGGAAGCAGTCTCCCTACTCTCGGGTTTTCCCTAGGGTAGGGGTATGTCTGTCTACATTTTACCTCCCCCATATCCCGCTTAGCCGGGATTGGGTATTGTTGTTGTTGTTGTTGTTATTTATCATAGAAATAATTCTTCCATCACCAAGAATTTGATTGAGCTCGGATCATCTCAAAAAGTTGGTAAAAAGGTGAAATTACATTTGAGAGTGGACCAACTCTTATTCAATAAAAAATCTTTCCGATATGAAAAATAAGCATGCTAAAAAAATCTTTCCGATATGAAAAATAAGCATGCTAAAAAATATCTCCAAATATCTTATTCAAAAAGTTACCAAACTATTAATATAATATCGTTGCATAATCTTCTAACAGACACTGTGAAATAAGCACGTATGACTTATTATAGCAGGCACATCAATTATAGTGCTGGAAAATCTCGAGAACTTATCAGAGCCAGAAGTCTTAAGGTTAAATCAATAGAAGAGTAATTTGACTTCGTAAGTCAAGACCATATCTTCCTTGGATTAATGTAAAATTAGTCTGTTCCGTATGATTTTTGTCATATGCTCTGGTTATATTGTTATCTCGAATTATAACATACCTAAAGTTCTTGGTTGACTTTTATAGTAGTTGATTCAACTCAATGTTTACCCTATAAATTTAGCTAAAACAATACCTATTCATAGATTCCTGAAGTTGATTAGCCCTGTTCACAGTTTCATCTAACTTCAGCTGCTTACTTTCACTTGATTCAAGAGCTTCTCTGCACTTCTTTTCCCATTCAACAGCTTGTTTTTTCTCTGATTCTAACAGATTCTGCATTTCAACGATCATATAAATTGAGTGTTATTGAGACATTAAGAGTGAGACTGTGAGAGTGAGAGTGCGAGGTAAACGAATAATAGGGAGAGAAGTATTTTACTCTAGTATGGTTTGCAATAGAAAAGATTTTATAACAAGAAGTAACAGATTTTTCTGCAAAGTTTGCATTTAAAAAATAGTTTATAACAACAAGAAGTCAAGAAGTAACAGATTTTTCTGCAAAGGGGGAGAGTGGATTTTAGGAAACCAACATTACCTTCAACTGTTCCACTTCTGCACTTAATTTGTCTATTTTTTCAGTGTCTTCTACATGAATTGGGGCAGTTTCTTCCACAATAGCCGATGCTTCTTGAATAGCTTTCTGTGCAGATTCACGTTCCTTGGTAAGCAATTCAGTTGTTTCATCAACTTTAGCCTGCATCGCTTGCAGGGAGTTCTGCAATTTCTGAATTTCATGTCCTTTAGCTTCTTCCAAGTCAGTCTGTGAGATGGAGCATTCTAATTGTTAGAATCCAAACTTGATGTTTTCTCATAATTGATAGATCAATAATAAATACCATCCAGGTTAATGGTAATAAATAAAAATTAAAAACTATAGTCAGCTCGTCCCTATCAGCATGTGGTGAACACGTCCATTTGTAATAGCAAAAATCAGTTTCTTGAATGACCTTAGTTCATGCTATGGTGAAGTTCACATCAATGGAAGCATTTTAAGAGCACTGATATATTGAAAAGAATGAATTATATATGCTTCCAGATATCATGAGATTAGTTCATTGTGACAACCCTCCTCCTCCCATGCTTATCATGTAATGAATTATCAAGCTCTAACATCAGACTATCATTACGCTACATATGTTGTAGCCATGTGTGAAAAACACATTGCAAGTATCCGAGTTAGAAGAAAAACACGAATATCTTTACATTAGACTAACATTACCTTCAAGCGTTTTTCCAACTGTAAACGCCAAGTGAGGTCTTCTACTTGCTTCTGAAGCTTATCCTTTGCTTCTTGGAGTGCACCTGTTTCCTTTGCCGCCTGTGTATGTCAAAAGATGAGCAACCAATAACATAAGAATTCATGCAGCAGACTTTGGTGTACTATATATGAGCATGAAACCTAAGAAAAACCAAAGGTTATTTAAGAGGTTGATCCATTCACTAAATCAAAGAAAATAATAGAAGTTTCATAGGGGGAGGAAAAATAAATAAATCTCTATTGACAGTAGATCACATTATTCCATCAGATAACTTTTCATATTACACTCCTATTGATTATTCTGTTACAAGTTCAATAAATGCAGAGTACAGTAGCACAAGAAAACAAAAATAATAGCTCAATAGTCCAAAATACACTGAATTAGACATAAAAATGTGGTGTCATGTCCTATATTATTTGATATTCACCAATTACATGCATTTATACAAGAAATATCATATATTAAAGTTGTAACAATGCAGTGTCTTCACGCTGACATTTAAGTACAGCATCCAAGTTAAGAAAGTTTCTAATAACAAACTTTGCGCAAAAAAAATTTAGTTTCCATCGCCTAAAACATGGAGTTTGATTTCACTATAAGCAAACGTAGCATAAAAGATTCCCAATTAATATCCAGAAAGTAAAATCTGAAAATTTGAGCTACTTATGCAATGCATAAACTAAGAAATGCCAACCATCTTTAGTTTGCGAAGCTCTTTTCTAGCAGCTCTTCCCCTCCATCGTTTTTGGGTAACAAGTGCTGACCTCATCAGATTCTTATAGTATTTAAAGTCTCTATGACGATGCCAGTTGGCCTGAAAACATTGACTCATTAGTGCAAAAGAAAATATTTAGGATTTATGTGTAACATGTAAATACCAGATACTGACTTGCACAAGAAGTGCTGCTTTAGTTGTCTTTTTGTGTCTGAATGCACTATGAGCAGCCATGGCTCGCATACCGGTCTGGAGGACAATGACTGAGAGCTTAAGTTTTTTGTACCACATCCAAAATGAGTGTCGCCGATAATTTTTCTGTATTTTAAGTGAAGCAGCCTGCCTTTTCATGTGTTCAAATAATTTACTACCAAGCTTGCCTAGTAAAAACAACACAAAGGGAATGTGAGTGATATTCTTTACAAGATAGATGAAGAAACGATA
This sequence comes from Artemisia argyi, assembly GCA_030686995.1. Lineage (NCBI taxonomy): Eukaryota > Viridiplantae > Streptophyta > Magnoliopsida > Asterales > Asteraceae > Artemisia > Artemisia argyi. The sequence goes on from CM060679.1 coordinate 159,396,647, forward strand.
TGCAAAAACAGGTAATGACTGCACAAAAAGAAAATGTGATTTTAAATTCTTAAAGGGCTGATTGCCTAAGATAACAAGATTTTCATTAAATTTCTATTCAGGATTCTTATAGTTTCTCTCCTAAAAATGTGCAAAATTCGAAAAAGAAATATTATATACTGGGTAAATGGAAAGCTTGACGTAGGTCAGTAGTAAACGAAACACCGAGACAGAAATGACCATTTTCTGGAATAGCTACTTAGCCAAACAAAATAATTGTAAATTGACTGCCTTATACTAACAACCGGAAGATGATTCATGCTTAAATAGCGGGAAAAAAAATCACTTACCTTAAATAAGAACTATCTTTGTACCTTTTATTAAAGAGAGATTTAAAAATATAACTGGCCCATGTTTAACAAATAAGATCACAGGATTTATGCAGAATAAAACATTTAAGGTGATGAAGTTATCTGGAAAGACAAACCTCTGCATAAAGATTGCATTGATATAGAAGCTTTCCTCAAAGCAAGGAAACGGTTCCTAGTGATATGAATTCTTATCTTTCTTTGAATTTTCTTGGCTGCTGTATTAAGTTTTTGTGCTCTTCGTGCGTCTAGTTCTGCCATCTGGCCAGCCCTAAGAAAAACTTTTGTTTTTCCTATCTGCCAAACCATTGATACACCAGTTTAAGAGCATGATGTGAAAACATATGCAAGAACAATCAAGTGCAGTTATGTGAACTGAAAGTGCAATAGATAATAGAAGTTGTGACTCGTGACTATAATTCTAATAGATGATAATTAAAACCTATATTACCTGAGACCCTTGAAGCCCCATCTTGTCAATAATCTTTTTGCATGCATCCTTTGCATCAAGACTGTGTATAAGTAACAAACTCAATGTAAGAACCAATCTATTCAGCATTGCCATATTAATATCAAAAGGAAATCTACTTACTTCCCTCCCAAAACCTCAGGAGCAAGAAGACTAAATCGGTTAAGGAAATCAAAAAAACTTTTCCGCGTCGGGTACCCAGCCATGCTTATACGGATTGCTTCTAGAACACCCTTCACGATAAGTAAAATCATTTTATATAAGATTACATATTACTAAAATAAGGTCAGATACTTCTACTTTAAAGTCACTCACCCCACAACGTAACTGTTGCATGATGTTGGCGTTCTCAAAGATGGAAGGTTTAAGAAGATTATTTGGCTTCACACATCTAATATAATGGGGTTCTGTGGAGTTCAGAGTTTCCATTAATGATTGAAGTTGTAGCTGCATTCATCAAGAAAATTATCAGATATGTTTTCTCGGTATATATTTCCAACTCATTGACAAGATATATATATTCCATTTCTTCCATTCTTTTTGGAGAGAGGATAACCACAAGTGTCTTAATTAATGAGTATTCTCCCTTTGTCTAATACTTTAGTCAAAAATTTACCTTGAAGCGAGAACCTATTGATGAGAACTTAGCAGATTTGCTTGAAGACTTGTTTGTCTCTTCAGGAATCGGAGGGAAAAGTCCTGCTACAAAAGAGCACTTGGAAGCCATCAACAGATCTTGATGTTCGGGAACAACATAATCTTTGTTTTTGTCTAGAAATAGTTCAGATTGATATTGAACCTGAATATACATATAGGCAAATGCTTCAGGTCTGGACAAACATTAGCATCTTTGTACTGTTAGATATTCTAAATTCAAATTACCTCCCCAGCATAATGAGAAATGATAAAATCACTGCGAGCCAATTTGGGTTTGACAAATCGTGCGTGACTTTTAAAAGTCTGATACAGCTTCTGTGAAAATGTATCATGAGTTGACTTGGGAAACATACTGGAAACACAATAAATCATCATTAGTTAGCAAAATTCTGATTTTAGTATATATTATAAATGCATAAGAAAGTAAATCAACAAAAGTGTGTGTTTGGACAGTAAAACACAACGTACCAGGCTTCATCAAGCAGAGCAATAATTCCACCAGGTTTCTGCAAATATGGTACAATAAAGCATGTTTTATATACTTATACATGTATTGCAGCTTATGCAATATGTCAATATATCCACATGCAGCAATGTTCTCATTAAAACTATGCTTTCAATGAAAAGTAAGATGGCATTTACTACATACATTGTTATATATGTTCTATAGATATATATAACTTTTATCCTACATATATTAGTACTTAATGGAGAATGAGTTTACTGTTTTGTTACATGTAAACTAAAGGGAAAATTGGTCAATTCCCAAATTATAATATCTCATCTTGAAACCACTATAAATTATGTACTTGCAGCCAAATATATATGTTATAAACTAACACTACTGTTAGATGCTTAGCAAAAAAAATTAACCATATCAAAAAAGTGAGGAACTTGTATGAACCTTTTCAATAAGTTCTAGGACATCTTTATTATCAACAAATTCTATGTAGCTCCAGTCAATTTGCTCTTTGGTATATTCCTCTTGCTCCATCTTGAACACATGCTGTATGATATTTAAAAAAAAAATAATAATAAAAAAAAAAAAAAAAAAAAAAAAAAAAATCAGTGATAGGTTAAAATGAATAATGACCATTTATGTCATAAACTCCTGAAGTCGCACCTGATTGAAATGTTGTTGCAGCTTCTCATTTGTGAAATTAATACAAAATTGTTCAAAACTGCATACACAACTCTTGTTGATCATTACAATCAAGTGACTGAAGAAGCTCTAAGAATAATAATTGTTCTATTATATCAGATTTTACCTATTCAGCTTAAAGCTCTCGAACCCATAAATGTCAAGAACACCTATCAGAGATTTTGAATTCGGATCTTGCCCAATAGACATATTAATTTTATTTACTAGCCTGCAGATATAAAATATTCATGCACATTCAGGACCACATTAGTGACTGGAGTTGCAATAATAAATTCCCACTGATAAACATACTATGAAAAAAGACTTGAGTACCAGTCAAATAAGCGGGAATATAATGTCTTAGCTAGACCATCCCTGCTAGTAGTTGCTGCTTCAGGATTAAGACTTCTTTTAATAACTTCTTCTGGTGTAACCATCACACGTTTTAATAATGCATCCTCCAATGCAGCACGATCACACCTGAAAATAGTATAGCATCATTTTAGAAGGAATAGATACAAACGTGTAGATATATATACACACAAATACATATATTCATAAAACAGAAAGATAAGTATCAAACGCACACAAGCAGTTCTGCTGTCATCTTCAGATGAAATTTTGATTTTTCATCTTTCAAGAGCGATGAATCAACCTCTTTTCCTTTAATAAATTCAACATTACCAAGGTGAAGAATTGCAGCTACAAGTCTGAAAATTGCTTCCTGAAAGATAGCAGAACAAGTTATAGCAGTTTAATCAGAAGTGCATCAAAAATATAATATAATATGATGATCGTATTACCTGTTCCTGGTCACTTATTCCAACAACATCCATTGCTCTTCTAGTTGCAAGATAATCTTGAGCTTCATTTATACCAACAAGTTGGTAGCAATTTGATTGATTGAGATAGTGAAATGATTTAGGGTCTCCTAGTTTATATTTCTCAATTTCCTGAAATGGTTTAGCATCCCATAAGCAGCTAGATACTTAGTTGTGAAATGTGAATCGAGTGTACATTTACCTCTGGAGGTGCTGCACATAGAAGATAGAAACAATGATAGTTGCGTTCGGGATCTGAAATCTGGCAAACACGAGATCTCTCAAGCAGGTATGTTCTGATGGCAGCTCCAGATATTCTTCCATGTTTATCAAACTGAATCTCAACAAACTTTCCAAAACGACTGCAGCATGATGAATCAATATATCAAAAATTCACACTAAATACGGTTAAAGAAGCTATGTTTAGTTTGCAATGTAAATTTGTTACTGCACCTTGAATTATTGTTTCTAACTGTTTTTGCATTTCCAAAGGCTTCCAGAACTGGATTTGACTGCATTTACAACATTCAATCAAGAGAGTTGGATAAGCTACTATTTAGCATCAGAAAGAAACTATATATATATATATATATATATATATATATATATATATATATATATATATATAAAATTAAAAAAAAAAAAAAAAAAAAAAAAAAAAAAAAAAAAAAACATAAATTCCCTTAAAGTGTTTTAGGTGGAAAAAATACAAGAAAGCATGTTGCATTGTCTATTGATCTACTCCTTATAGCTACTTTAAAGTATATGTCTTAGTGATAGCTGTTCTTCTAATTTTGTACCCTGCTTTCCGTGCAATCTTTACATCACATCTTTCGTTAATACCGTATTGGGAATCAACTGTGAACTTACTCTTGCTTGTAAAGATTATGAAAGCGAAGAAGGTAAGTGTTGGTCAGCAAGTAATGGTCTGTGCATTAGCTGAAGTTAACTTATTGATTTCTTAGTTGCCTCTGTGGATTTGTGCTAGGTCATTTATATAATCATTAAACTATAACCCACACATTTATACAACTTTATACAGTCTAATTTGTATAAATTTAGACCACAGAAACCATAAACATTGAAGGGGTGTAACAGGAGTAACAAAAACTAAGCCTTAGAGGATTAGTTCACAACGACAAGAAATATAGGAGACTTTGCCATCTTACTTCTAGAACTTGCTGTTCAACTGTTCGTCCTTCAGTGCCTTTACGACCACCCAAATAGGCAAGATAGCGCATAAGCATTTTAGTAGTCTCAGTCTTACCAGCCCCACTTTCACCACTGACCAAGATCGAGTTGCTTTTTCCTTCACGAATCATTGCCCTGATTCATCTCAAGTAAAATTGTTTGCATAACCATTAATATGTTAAGTTTTCACAATGCAAAAAGAATGGAAAATTACCTAAAAGCAACATCTGCAATTGCAAAAACATGAGGACTTAGTTCCCCTAATGGTGCTCCTTTATATTGTTCCATCATATGAGTTTCATACAAGTGCGTCAGTCTTTGAAATGGGTTAATGGCGATTAGGATATTTCCAGTATAAGTCTGCCATAGTATCAGAGTACATATGAGATAACCTATAATGAGTTCTCTTGTGGGAGTCAACAACAATTCATATTTGAAAGAGATATCCTTACATAGATTTCATTGAGCTGAAATCTGGTAGATAAATTTTGCAGAACTCCAGGTTCGTGCAGATAAGAAAGCTTGGTCATGTCATCAACTCCACCAGCAGGAGCATCCACATCTTTGGGATATGTTTTTGATAAGTTTGTAACAACCTGCCAAAGGTTGAGATAAATTATCCAAAGTGACTAGAAAATATTTATTTATTTTCGACTTTAATTTCCCTTATATTATGTTCCAGGGCAGATCCGCACTGGAAAGTGAATGTACGCCTATTTGTAGTTTTTCTTTTGTGTAAAAAGATAAATAAATAACTCGTAATGGGAATGAAAACCTATAAAAAGTAATGGGTCTGTCATTATTTTAGTGACAGGAACACTGAACGTCATTATTTTACATGTATGCTTACAAAAGAGGTTTATAGTTAAAATGACTTGCTACATTTCAACTAATTTCTCTTAACGAGTCCAGGAAGCGCTAACGTTAAGTTTATGCTTCAGTCTGTATTTCTAGGGTCGAGGTTTCGGACTTTAAAACAGTAAATTTAATAGGTTAGAAGCAAACTGACGCTCAAGTGACAGAGTATAAGATCATCTTACTTTCTTCCCATCAGTTGTTTCAACTTCAACTTCCTGTCCAGTTATCTTTGTAACTACTCCTTCAATCCAGCATACATTTGGGTCTTCAACCCATACTTGAGTACCTAGCATGATATTAACTGGAGCAGCCTGCGTATTAATACAACCCGTCAGATGACAGATGTTAGGGAAGCATATATCTACACCTGTAGCTCTCATTGGAAATATGGAGCATTTAAACACTTCTATGCAGATCTAATGATGGTGTGCGAGTAAATGAAAATTCGGTTGAAAACACAAAAAATTACCGAGTTGCAGCATGATTGCAGGCTATCGTGTATAAAGTATGCCCATTAGTTACCACAAGGTTCGTTCCAGTATGATTATAAGTTTATAACTAAATTTTTACTTTCAGATACTTGCGTAGGGTCTACTTCTCACTACTCAGGTACCGAGCCTTACATATATACTGTTGTCTTAATACTTTACTAGTGAATACATTATTCAATTCTATATAGAGCTGGACTCAACTGCCTGAGTCCAGAAAAGAAACTCATGACTTATTATTCATAGAAAAGGGAGTGGTAATAATTTATACTCCGCGGTATACTGAATAACATTAGAACATGCCATGATCTATATGTAATATGCTTTTTTACGTTCTGTGTGTGCCTGCATATTGGCAGCAAACAGTATGCGTCTGAAATGAGTGATTTCTCTTTATAACCACAATTTTTTTTTTTACTGGATAAATATTTCATCTTCAATATTAATCAAATTCGCTATGATTGTAACATCATCTCTACCCCCAAAACCTATGTCTCAACTTGCGGCCGCCACTACTTGTTATCGTAAAACACAGTTTCCAGTTAAACTAATGCTATAATACTCAGCAGCGACTTACATATTGATATTCGCCTATTCGGCATATTTATAGCATCTAATATCAAAAATTCAAAATCATATAATCATGCACCACATCATAAATCACAACAAACGTACCGGATCACAGATACGACCATGATAAATACTGATATAAATAAATATAGGGAAAAATCTTTAAAAATGTACCATACTTGCAAAAAAAATGACTTTCGTGTAGCGAACAATTTTTTTTCCTTATATGTGTACTAAACTTTAATTTTTTGGCCTTTTTGATGTACTTTTGACATTTTTACCCCTCAAATTATTATAAATCCAGGGGCAAAAATGTTACGAAAGTACATCAAAAAGGCCAAAAAATGAAAGTTCAGTACATCAAAAAGGACAAAATAGTTGAGTTTAAAGGAGAGAAAAAGATATTTTTTTGTACAGTACGCGCAAGTCATTTTTTGGCAAGTATGGTACATTATTAAAGATTTTTCCCATAAATATAAAACCTAATATACATTTAAAATTATAATCATGCATATTCATACCATCGCTATCGCTTATATCAGAGCTCGGTTACTTCAAATCACTTCATCTCTTCACACAATAACCACACATTACAATTCAAAATTAAGCGCGCGTTGCACTGAAAGGTAATAAACGGAAATGTGGAAACTACATTCTCCGGCGAAATAGTTCCGGCACCGGCTAAGATGATGATGATGAGTAAAATTTGGTGAATGATTGGTGTGATGTGATGTGTGAGACATTGTTAGTTAGTTTGTTTGTTGTAAGGAAAGCCTAAGAAATCGGAAGTGTTTTTTGAATTGTTGTAGAAATGAGCTGCTTATTTTTTGGGACTTTCTTGTGGTTGTATTTTGGCGGGGAGAGAATACTACTGTGATCCTACAAACTTGGGTTAATTGCTTTTTTAATTGATGAATGATAAACCACACAACTAAATCCACAAAATTATTTACAAAAGGATGTATCACTCCATGATTGTCTTATAAATGAAAAAAGAGAGAAACTAAAAGAAATATATTAATCATAAATTGACACATCATTTTGTGGATTTGGTTTTGTAGTTCTATCATTCCTCTTTTAAATAAGAATTATTACTAGTGTAAATTGTAAAGGTGCGTTTTGCGAGAAGCTTCTCGTTTTGCAGTTAGTGTTTATCGTTTTTAATTGAGAGCTTGTTTAATAATGAGCCTTGATATCTTTAAGAGGTGTAAAGTGCCGTTTGGTTTTCTAGTTGGAATTACTATAGGTATGAGATTGATAAGATGATAGAATTTGTATAAGTATGATAGATCAAAAAGTATTGTTTGGTTAATAAAGTTGCGTTCCAATAATATTTAAATTAATAATAAATAATATAAATGATTATGTTTCTCTCTCTTTTGTTCTTTCATGTCAAGAGTGAAATTTGACATAGGTGATGTGAGGTTTATCTCAAGATTAGTAAATAAAGAAAAGAAAAAAAAAGTTTTAAATACCACAAAGTAGATAGAATTATTAATTAAGTGAGGCCAACAAATGGACCACGAGGGAATGAATTTTGCATTCCTACATGGTGAGACTGGTATGACAAAAACACAATTAGGGCCGCTTGGTTGGGGGTGTGGGGTTTGAATTTGGGTATGAAAGATAATAAATGATGTTTTGTTGATAAAGTAATACTTTCAAACCTGTGAGGCTTACTGTTTTTTATTCTACCTATACAAAACTCGTGGGACCCATTATACCTCTCTCACTTTTATTTATTTATTAAAGTATTGTACTTAAATGCAATTTAATTATTATTTCAACTAAAATATATTTTCTCTTTTTTAATTTTCGTTCCTCACAAATCTAAATCCAAATTTTAATCCTAATCCTAAATCCGTTTACAAACCAAACGAACCCTTATTTGCTATCTCATTCCTATAGGTGTATACCAAACATATACAATGATTGTCATTTTCATTTATTCATTCCTATAGGTGTATACCAAACATATACTAAGTATTCGTCAATTTTAAACCGTAAGATTATCTATACAACTATGTTATTAAACATTTTTATTAACACACACAAGTACAACTAGTTACATGCTATTACCGCTAACAATTACTTTTAGTTTTATCAGAATTACCTTAAATGACTTTTAAATAAAATTAGTAGTGTATATATAAGCAATTATTCACTTTTGAGGGATATATATATGTAATTTTTCTATATATAATGGCAGATTGCTTAGAAAGAGATTACTAAAATCGTCTCGTTCTGGATTATTCAAGTGAAACCTGTTTTTACATAACGGGTACTACATTCTTGCAAACATTGATAGTTTTCTTGTGATGAAACCAAAAAAGAAGCAACAATATAGCTTAATATTGTTGAATTTCAGCTTAAGATCTAATATCGATATCTAAAATCATCTTATGTCATGCTAAATGTGTGTAACTAACAACTTATGACTAAGGTTGGTGGTAATAAGCATCTGAAGACGTGTCGTTCGATACCAAAGACATGTATTTTTTAAAGAGACACCCTGAGGTGTTGCATCTTGGGTGTGTATTAGGGAGAACTCGGTCGACCACAAGATCGCCTTTATTTATTTATTTATTTTGAGTATATTGTGGGGTATATTTGCGTTTAAGTTGGATATATTTTTTGATTATGTTTATTGTCTTATTATACTATATTGGTAGTGATGTTGGTGGCGATGATAAGCTGATGTGGTGATGAGTTATTACAAATCGTTTAAGTTAAACACATAAGATTTTCATCAAGACCCACCAACCATAATTCACACCTCATGAGATACTAAACAAGTATCCGTGCATAATAACGAGATTTTATAACGACAGATCGTTATAGTTGCGATATTGTGGTATTCATTTCATCAGTTATGAACTAATACAATAATACAAAAAAAGTTGTAATATGGTTTCTTATATAGTAGAGTTTGTGGATGAATTTTTAGAAATTATTAATGTTGAAATTAAATTTAAAAATAATAAAACTAAAAGTCTTTATATTTTTTTTATTATTATATTTTTTTTAGAAACTAAATTAAGAAATAATTGTAAAAGTTGTCATGTATTTTTGTTTAAATTTCGGGTGACAACATTGTTAGATCAACTATTTTATTAAGGCAACATTGTTTATTAGTTTCAAGATAGTCTTTTGGAAACTAAATATCACTCATTTTTAATAGGGGTGTGCACGGTTCGGTTTGGGTCAGTTTTTGGCTAAAACCGAAACCGAACCGAAACATTTGGTTTTTATAAAATTCAAAACCGAAACTATTCGGTTTTTTGCGGTTTGGTTTTTTGGCAGTTCGGTTTGGTGGTTCGGTTTTCCGTTTTTTTTTTTTGTTTTTAACAGCTTATATTTGTGTGTAGCCAATTTATACCAACAAACTTGATTTTCGTAAAAAAATTGAGTATTTTTCTTTACTTTTTTGTCAAGATAAGCCTAATGATGTTTATCTCATAATTCTACAATTACACACATATAGATGAAGTACACACATGCAAGTGAATTTACACATACTATGATCGTTGTCACATAAATATTGATATATTGTAAAGTATACACATGCACACGAAAAACAAATATATAAACATTAAGATAAATATATTATAAATCCACATACAAAATTAATATGAATTTATGAATTAGATTTGTTTAGTTATTTATTTACATTATATTAGTTATATACTATTATATAATAGAAGCGGTTCGGTTCGGTTTTTACGGTTTGGTTTTTGGACGAAAACCGAACCGAACCGAACCAAATTTTTCGGTTTTTGAAAAAGTAAAAACCGAACCATCAGTTTTTAGTTTCGGTTGGTTATTTCAGTTCGGTTTTTTCGATTTCAGTTTTTTTCGGTTTTTTTTGCTCACCCCTAATTTTTAAGTTTAAACAAAAATATTTTTGTTTTATATATGGTAAAGACGTATTTTTGACGTATTAGAAAATAAAGTCCTCATGTTTACTAAAGAGAAATTAACTGTAATATTCAGCAACATCTAAAAGTCTTATTAGACTAGAGTTAGGATTAAATGAGAAAGAGAAATTAAAATAAAATTGATGAGAAAAAATCACAGCCATACATTTCAGATGTACATACAAAAATAAATGCATTTCTTTTTAAAATTCTCATTCTTATTTAAAATATGTGGTTAAAAATCATTTTTTATTTTTTTTTTTAATTTTAGTTTTTCTTACTATTAGATTAAATATTTTAAAATTTCATATTAATTTGCAACTTAAAAAATAAAGATAGTAAAAAGTATTTTTAGCCCCCTTTAGATTTGCAATGATATCAAATTTCTCATATTTTACTAATGCAAAGCAAGTATCACGTGTCATGCCTAGATTTGAACTTATGACCTCCTGTCCACTTTTCAACTCACTTACCACTCACGTGATTATACTCATATGCATTAAACACAATATTACTTTTTGATATATCGACAAAAAAAGATGTTCAATGAAGTATAATATCTTGTCGACTTGTCGTGCCTGATTTGAATTTATGTCCTGTCATACCAAAGGAATTGTGTTTTTAATGGTAATTCTTTTGTTGCATGAGAAGTTTTTTAACTAAATATTTGTTAATTAAAGTCATGCTTAGGATATATGAGATAGTTTGTGGTTGTTAGGGACGAAGTTAGGAATAAATATGATCGTATGCATAAATTTTTTTTAACTATAATATAATAGAGTTTAAGATGCTAATTAAATAAGACTAAAAACACATTTTAATGGACCGGAGTCATTTAAGATACATTTGAGAAAAATCGATGTTTTTTCTTAAAATTAACACTACATCAAAAAAATCACCCACGGGACCCCATGACTTCGTCCCTGGTGGTTGTATATTATGAGATAGTTAGCTGCCGTTCAAAAAAAAAAATATATATATATATATATATATATATATATATATATATATATATATATATATATATATATATATATATATATATATATATATATATATGACCGGTCATTTTGCAACTCGCATGCCTCACGCCTAACCATTACACATTTGCTACCTGTTTGCACTAGACATATTGGGGGCGACATCGTAGATAATTGGTTTTAGGTATACATCTACACTAAACATACAACATTCGCTTATGTACATTAACAAATCGAATTACCAGTATTACAGTAGTATCTTGTTGCATTCTTACTAACCGAATAAACATGTTCAAGACTTGTCAAATGGAATAACCTAATTCCAGTATAAAAAGCAATGTTTGACCATCAATTTCCAATCTGATGTCCTGTGGACAATGGAGCAGCCCAACTCGTTGTAATGTTACATATGCTTTTCCTTTTCCCATTTCAACTTTTGGAGATTTCCTGGTAACAGGGTTGTGTACTTGATAATTAGTTTAAGTTAATCAAAGTTAAAAATGAATTTGATTCTAAAGGTTCTCTAGTTGATTGGTATCTCATATTGTGTGAGAATGGTTCATAACTGAACGGTTGTAGATTCATGTCTTGTCTTTAAAAAGAAAATTTTAATACAATATTTTGAATATATTTTTTGGAAGACAAAAGCAAATAACTATTGTTAAAGCTTTACTAATTACTAGCATTGTACCCGCGCAAAGCAACGAGATACCAAATATGCGGTTTTTGTCGTATCTTGATCCTTTTGTAGTATGCAATGATAGTTGGTATATGACAGTTTACCGGTTTGATGGTTCTAAAAAAAATAAATGCGTGTTTAAATTTTCGTAAAATATATTAATACAAATATAGATTTTCATAATTATATTCATCTGAACTTAGTAAATATTGAATGTATATAATAAAATTTAGAACTTTAAATTTATATTATTGTAGGTTTGTAACATCTATTTTAATATTAAAAATTATATTACACAGTAGAAGCTTAAAATATTAAACCTTCTATTTATAGAAGTCCCAAATGAATTATAGATAGTTTATAGATTACTTATCCATAATTCACAAACCAAATTTTATCCATAATATTATTAAAACTGATAAAACTGAATAATTGACCAACAAAATCACAAAGGGCAAACGGTACCTAACGTTTGTTGGAAAATTTAGTGCTCTTGAGGGATCAATTCACACCTGGTAATGGGTTTGGAGGTATGGAGTATACACCCATTTGGTCACTGAATCCCCTGACTCAATAGTGGTTATGTATTGATCAAGGTACTGCTTGATCAAGGTACTGCTAGTAGACTCTGCTGCTAGTGTTGTGAATCTGCTGCTAGGATTCTGCTGACAGCTGATTCTGCTGCTGGCTGATTCTGCTGCTAGTTGATTCTGCTGCTGATAGCATTCTGCTGCTGGTGTGATTCTGCTGCTAGCGTTTCCACTGATGTGTTAACATTACCACTGCTAGTGATAATGTTTCCACTGATAACCACTGATCCTATTATTATGGAAATTATTATGTTATAATTAATGGGCCGTTAATTATACATAATACCATGGGCTAGGGTTTTGAGTATTCTCTATTATAAATAGAGGTCACATCATTCTGCATGGATATACGTTTTGAGATACAACTCTAAACACAAAACCCTAAAACACTCTAATACGCATCTGGTTCTTGGTTTGTGCCTAAAGCAAGAACATCACTTGGTCTTATCCCATAGAGATATTCGTGTAACCCAGGCATAGGGTCGAATAGTTTCTATTGGAAAGTGATACCACGATTTCAAGTGAATATCCGGTACCTTCATTGATTATCTTAACCCTAATCTGGAACTGTTTTGTAGCTAATCAACCAACAATCAATAGAAACTATTAGTGATAATCAATGGCTGCTGCTATGAGACAAATAGCTGCTAACTTTTCCAAGTTGGAAAAGTTTGAAGGTGTGGATTTCAGAAGATGGCAGAAGAAGATGCAATTCTTGCTGACCAGTATGAATGTGGTGTCTGTTCTTACTACTGAGATTCCAGAAGATTTTGGAGAAGCTGCTACCATGGATCAGATGAGAGCAAGGAGCAAATGGGAGAATGATGACTACGTTTGCAGAGGTTTAATTCTCAATGGTATGTCTGATACTTTATTTGATATTTATCAGAATGTTGAAACATCACAAGAACTATGGGATTCCTTGGAAGCCAAGTATATGGCTGAGGATGCATCAAGTAAGAAGTTCCTTGTAAGTAATTTTAACAATTACAAAATGGTTGATTCTAGACCTGTCATGGAACAATACAATGAACTTCTTGGTATACTTGGTCGATTCACACAACACAAGATGAACATGGATGAGGCTATTTCAGTCTCCTGTATCATCGATAAACTACCTCCTTCTTGGAAAGAATTCAAGCATATGCTTAAGCATAAGAAGGAGGAGTTAACTCTTGTTGAGTTGGGCAGTCACTTGCGCATTGAGGATTCTCTCAAGGCTCAAGACATTGACAAGCCAAAGAGTAGCACTGCTACTGGTCCATCAGTTGTCAATATGGTGGAGCATAACAACTCCTCCAGGAACAATGACAACAAGGGCAATCGTAAGCATCAAGATAACACCAAATCTGATATTAACAAGAAACCTAAGGTGACTTGTTGGAAGTGTGGGACACCTGGACACTTCAGGAAAGATTGTAAGGGTGGTAAAGTTGGAAACAAATCCAATGGATCAGGCACAAGTGGAGGGAATGGTAACTCCAATTCTCTGAAAGGTCAGAATGTGTTTAATAAGTCTTTTAAGATTTATTATGTTACATATATATCTGATATTTACTTTGTGCAGGATGATGATGTTGCGTGGTGGGTTGACTCTGGAGCAACAATTCATGTGTGTAAAGATAGAAGCTGGTTCAAGACCTACAAGTCAATGAATGATGGTTCTATTCTTCACATGGGAAACGAGTCAACTGCTCTGGTGCATGGAAAAGGATGTGTTGATTTGAAGTTTAGTTCTGGAAAGAGTGTTTCTTTATTTAATGTTTTACATGTTCCTGATATCAGGAAGAACTTGGTTTCTAGTAGTGTTTTGAATAATTGTGGTTATAAACAAGTGATTGAATCTAATAAGTTTGTTTTATCTAAAAATGGTGTGTTTATTGGTTTTGGTTATTTATGTAATCAAATGTTCAGACTTAATATTGTTCATGATAATATTGATTCTGCTTTTATTTCAACTTCTAAACTTAATGATTCAAACCTATGGCATGCAAGACTTGGCCATGTACATTTTAAAAGAATGCAAGATATGTCTAAGGATGGATTAATTCCAGCCTTTGATATGAACACTGAAAAGTGTAAAACTTGCATGAGGACTAAAATTACTAAGAAACCATTTCAAAGTGTAAAACGTGAAACTGAAGTTTTGGAGCCGATTCATAGTGATCTATGTGATATTCATGCTACTCCCTCTTTAGGGAACAAGAAATACTTTGTGACTTTTATTGATGATGCTTCTAGGTTTTGTTATGTTTATTTATTACATACTAAGAATGAAGCATTAGATAAATTTAAAGTATTCAAAACTGAAGTTGAATTGCAACAAAGTTCTTTGATCAAAAGATTAAGGACTGATAGGGGAGGTGAGTACATGGATACTCTGTATTTTCAGTCTGTTGGTATAATCCATGAAACGACTGCCCCTTATACTCCTCAGCAAAATGGTATTTCTGAAAGGAAAAACAGGGTGCTGAAGGAGATGGTTAATTCCATGTTGTCCTATTCAGGGCTGAGTCAAGGGTTCTGGGGTGAAGCTATGTTAACAGCTTGCTATTTATTAAATAGGGTTCCCAACAAAAGGAACAAAGTTACCTGTCACACCCTCGCCGAAGGCGGAAACACGAGGTGTAACGAAATCGATATACATCACCAAAGAGAAATAAGATAATACCATAATTTACATTAAGGAAAAATATAACATTACAACGTTGTTATTGCCGACTTTGGCAAATAAAAGACATAAGTTTGATTCCCAAAAGATGGTATTTTAATACATAATGAAAAGAAGTGACATGTGAAAACTTCATTATGCAAGACCTTGATGACAAGCTTACTGACGATCACCTGAAATGCATGAGAGAAAACGGGTCAACTATGAAAATAGTTGGTGAGTATAAACGTTTTAAATAATAAGAAAACCATTTGAGAAAGTTCGCCAGGCAAAGGCATTGTGAAACCACTCAGTTGCAAGTCTTGGCCATAACAAGACTTACAACCTATGTTTTCACAACCCCTTTGCATATAAAGTATTACGTTTGATTTTCAAGTACATAAGGTCAATATAGTTCACAGTAAGGGCACAAAGTATATAATAAGTCAAGGCCGCTCCGAACAATGGAGACTTTATAATGTTGCTCCGAACATGGGAGACTTGAAGTCACTCCACCACCTAGGCGAGATTTATTAGTCACTTTACCGACTTGGCAAAGATTTATTAGTCACTCCACCATGGCGAGATTTATTAAGGATGCTCTGAACATGAGAGACTTTATAACGTTGCTCCGAACAAGGGAGACTTTAAGTCTTAGAACGTACGGCACATTAAGTCTAAAAGTTCAAGTCAAACGGTTCAAGAGTGCAAACAAGTTATAATGTCAAGACAAGTCAAAAAGTTCAGATAATAGTGTTCGTAAATAGTAAACAAGTTTGTTTAAGTACGTTTTGCTTACGAGCATAAATAGTGAAACAATAGTCTTTTAAGTTCATATAAGAGTACACAGTATTATTCATGCATCCACCCCAAAACGATTAAAATAGTTAGAAAAGGGGGTTCGTGAATACTCACCTGATATAAGCGATATGATAACAAAAAGGTATGAACTAAAGTAAGGCGCGCACTCTATCCGCAACCTAAATGAATGATATGATCTACTTTAGATCATGAAATGATGAAAGGAATGTACATGCACATGTTCCCTATACCACTCTACTCTTTGTAAAAACACTTGTGTTATCAAAATATATAATCCAAGAATTTGGAAAAATATTGCTATTAGAAAAATATAATAAGCTAGTTGTAATATATATATACTTATATATGTATATATATCGTATGTTTCCATGTTAGTGTTGAAATACTCGGATTGTAATCTTTGAAATGATGAAAACATACTCGTGATAACTAATACTACATTAGTTATAAAGCTTGGTACTTAATATTACTTCTAGCTTGAAAATGTACTTCGTAGTTTTTGCGCCAAAATTTAATAAAAGCTGTCAAATATAAAGTGGTTTTAGCCGATATTCAAACGTGTATATCTTTGTCGTTACTTGTCCGTTTTACTTGTTCTTTATGTCCACGGTTACGTCTTAGTATGTAGTAATATATTTTGGAAAGCTCGGCTCCTCCGGGTTACGTCTAAAGCCTCTTTTTGACCGACGAAAAACGTCCAACAGCAACTAATTTCCAGAAAATACTTTTCGTCAACAATCTTGCAAAAATCATAACTCCTTCGTTATAGACTCTTTTTAATCCGTTCTTTCGCCTACGGATTCGTTTTTGAAAGTATTTTCTAAAAATTTTGCCAAAGTTTCCTTGGTGTTTACTGATTTTCCAGATTTTTACAAAACGGGACAGCATGTCTAAAATAGGTTCCAAATCAAGTTTTCAAGGTTAAAAACTAATTTCTACCATCACCAAACCTCTTGTAATCACCACATGACTAATCTAATCTTACCATACACCTTCTTAGGGTGCCATGGGATCCTAACCAAGTTATTATAGCAAGGGGATTCATAAATAAAAAGTTAGGGTTTGTATGTTCCATTTTTGACAAAATAAATGGTGGTATAGCTAGTTGTACATGGTTTTTAGCATGGAAATCATGTAATACAAGTAAATATAAGATGTTTCATGTAAAAATAAATTTGATAACTTACTTGATAAAATGAGATGATTAGATGATGATTATGCTTGGATTTCTTGTGTTTTTCTTGATTGATTCTTGATTAGGCAAGTAAAATGAACAAGTTTGTAGCTTTAACTTTTCAAAAATGGTCACTTGATCTTTGATTCATGGTTGGGTCGTGGGGTTTGAAAGAGAGAAAGAGAGATGAGAAGAAATTTTGTCTTTCTAAAATATGTAGTTTATGATTTAGGTTTTTGATAAATGAAATGATTTTAGAGGTTTATAATATAAAACTTAAGATTTAATGCATATGGTTAAAAGGGGTGTTCACATGGCCGGTTATGGTGAGCCAAGGGGGTAGCCAAAACGGTTTTGATCACTAATTAGTCCTAGTGTAGCGTTAAGTGTTATTACGAGTTATTCGTTAAAATCGGGTACCGGGTTTAATAGCAATAAACGTTCACGAAGTTAACCGGGATGAAATAAAGTTATAATAATGTTAAAAACATATTAAAAATATGTTTGGTACATTTACTGAATGATCGGGTGATTATTGTTTAGTTTTCACGAAAACCGTCGTTATATTCATACGCGTACGTTCTAAATAAAATAAATTTCCAAAATACTGGGTAACTGAATGTTATAACTTTTATGATGTTAAAATGGATATAAAAATATGTCGGGACCATTGTGGGAATATTTAGATATATTCGTCGTGTATAAACCGGGTGTTAACGTTTAATTATAAATACTTACACGTAAAACGTTAAATATACTAAATATATTAATTTGAGAATCCTAAGAGTGGTATAGCATGTAAATGACATTATGATGATATGCAGACTATTCTAGTCCGTATGAGAGGTCCTTACTGATAATGCACGTGAATAGTGGAATTTCTTCCGGAATGAATAGTGTTCTGTGAATAGTAAAATTTTCAAATGTTTCTCAGAATATCAAACGGACATCAAAAACGATGAATAGTAAAATAATGAATAGTGTTTTGATGAATAGTAATCGATGAATAGTGAATTTCCAAAGTAAAAAAAAAATAAACGTAGACGTGGAAAATATCGGGTTGTTACATTCTACCAACCTTAAAAGGAATCTCGTCCTCGAGATTCAATTCATCCATTCTATAGGTGTATGTGCTCGCTGTTAAATTTGATGAAGCAACTAAGGTCGAAAACGCTAGGTCTCGGATTAGTCGGTGTTGTGTATAAGTTCTATACTAAGACTTAAGTGCTAGGAAAATAATATAGTTGTTCAAGAGAATGTACCCGTTATGCTATCGTGGACATGTTGGGTGATAGGATTTCCTAGGAAGTAAGCTCTGCCACGCGCGGGTGGAATCTCAACGGCCTCATCTTGTGGCCCTTCAATTGCCGCCGTCAGGTTTGGACGATTCGGTCCTTGGTTGGGAGTCCTTTTCAACTTTGGACAGGTATTCCTGAGATGATCCAAGCTTCCACACTCGTAACATGCTGACCTTCGTACTTGATTTCCTTTGCAATATCGAACAAGATGGCCTGTCTTTCCGCAGCTGCTGCACCTTGGGCAATCTCCTGAGTGGTGTAGGTTACATCGGGTACATTTAGGATGTGTGCCTGCATATCCTCCGGGCCCCTGAGTTATTGCTCCGTAGTTTCCAGCTACTCGCTGTCTCTTGTCCTGTTGATTTTGATGACGGCTTCCTTGCTGATCTTCCTGTCTCTTTCGCCCTTCATTATTTCCTTTTGTTAGTTCACCAGATCTGATCACATCATTTGTCAAGCGGTATGCCATGCCCACAGCGGCTTGTAGAGTGGTTGGGTTTGATGAAGTGACATCCCTCCTGATTTCAGGAATCAACCCCCAAACATATCGATCAATCAGCTTCTCCACAGTGGAGACCATATGAGGAACCATCTTAGTTAGCTCATGGAAACGGGCCGTGTACTTGTCAACTTCTACTCCTACCATCAAGTGGTTCCAAAATTCCACTTCCAGCTTCTCCAC
The DNA here is from genome assembly GCA_030686995.1 of Artemisia argyi. NCBI lineage: Eukaryota > Viridiplantae > Streptophyta > Magnoliopsida > Asterales > Asteraceae > Artemisia > Artemisia argyi. Next base: position 159,415,981 of record CM060679.1, read on the forward strand.
TTCATCTTTTCTGCAGTACTCGTCAGTTAGTAGTTTCTTAAATGCTTTCCAAGATAATCCATTCGCAGCCTCTCTTCCTTGAGTCTGTAGCTGGTTGTTCCACCAAGTCAATGCTCGACCTTGAAGCAGACCCGCAGAGAACTCAACCTTATCTCCTTCAGCACATTTAGTGATGCTGAGTTTCGACTCAACATTCTCAAACCATGATAGCAGTCCAATGGCACCCTCAGTGCCATAAAATTCCATTGGTTTGCACGTCATGAAAGTCTTATAGTTGCATCCCTGACCGTTGTTCGAGGCACCTGCTCCATTATTAGTCCGTCCAGCATCAATGTGCGCAACAATCTGAGTGAGGAGGTCTGCTAATCCAGCAGCAGTGTCATTCGGAGGGTTTATTGCGGCCATGTCTCTGCGATAGACAAAAATAGTTGGTTGAGTGAGCGACACATGAAAGATGACGGAGGATGTACGATACAATAACAGTCGTGACATGGAGATCGCAAAATGATGGAAACAAAGGCATGCTTAATCTAATGGGGCATAAGGTAGCAAGGAGAAAGTATATACATGAAGGCATATATAAGGTACGGTAACAGAAACTGAAACATATAAACAGGTTATGCATACCCACCCGACCAATGCAACTTCAGGTGACCAGACTCTCTAGACCCGACCAAACATGATCTTTGACTACTACTCCCTTCATCGCATGATTCTTCCTGAATTATACATAGGTGATCAGGCTATGCATACTTGAGGATTAATAATGCAATACTAAGACTAGTCGACTCGTATCATTTTTGGTATTTAAGAAAAATGTTACTTTGGTTATAGTTGCGATTTTTATTTTAGAAAAATCGGCATTCTCTATAACCTCTGGCTCTGATGCCAATCTGTCACACCCTCGCCGAAGGCGGAAACACGAGGTGTAACGAAATCGATATACATCACCAAAGAGAAATAAGATAATACCATAATTTACATTAAGGAAAAATATAACATTACAACGTTGTTATTGCCGACTTTGGCAAATAAAAGACATAAGTTTGATTCCCAAAAGATGGTATTTTAATACATAATGAAAAGAAGTGACATGTGAAAACTTCATTATGCAAGACCTTGATGACAAGCTTACTGACGATCACCTGAAATGCATGAGAGAAAACGGGTCAACTATGAAAATAGTTGGTGAGTATAAACGTTTTAAATAATAAGAAAACCATTTGAGAAAGTTCGCCAGGCAAAGGCATTGTGAAACCACTCAGTTGCAAGTCTTGGCCATAACAAGACTTACAACCTATGTTTTCACAACCCCTTTGCATATAAAGTATTACGTTTGATTTTCAAGTACATAAGGTCAATATAGTTCACAGTAAGGGCACAAAGTATATAATAAGTCAAGGCCGCTCCGAACAATGGAGACTTTATAATGTTGCTCCGAACATGGGAGACTTGAAGTCACTCCACCACCTAGGCGAGATTTATTAGTCACTTTACCGACTTGGCAAAGATTTATTAGTCACTCCACCATGGCGAGATTTATTAAGGATGCTCTGAACATGAGAGACTTTATAACGTTGCTCCGAACAAGGGAGACTTTAAGTCTTAGAACGTACGGCACATTAAGTCTAAAAGTTCAAGTCAAACGGTTCAAGAGTGCAAACAAGTTATAATGTCAAGACAAGTCAAAAAGTTCAGATAATAGTGTTCGTAAATAGTAAACAAGTTTGTTTAAGTACGTTTTGCTTACGAGCATAAATAGTGAAACAATAGTCTTTTAAGTTCATATAAGAGTACACAGTATTATTCATGCATCCACCCCAAAACGATTAAAATAGTTAGAAAAGGGGGTTCGTGAATACTCACCTGATATAAGCGATATGATAACAAAAAGGTATGAACTAAAGTAAGGCGCGCACTCTATCCGCAACCTAAATGAATGATATGATCTACTTTAGATCATGAAATGATGAAAGGAATGTACATGCACATGTTCCCTATACCACTCTACTCTTTGTAAAAACACTTGTGTTATCAAAATATATAATCCAAGAATTTGGAAAAATATTGCTATTAGAAAAATATAATAAGCTAGTTGTAATATATATATACTTATATATGTATATATATCGTATGTTTCCATGTTAGTGTTGAAATACTCGGATTGTAATCTTTGAAATGATGAAAACATACTCGTGATAACTAATACTACATTAGTTATAAAGCTTGGTACTTAATATTACTTCTAGCTTGAAAATGTACTTCGTAGTTTTTGCGCCAAAATTTAATAAAAGCTGTCAAATATAAAGTGGTTTTAGCCGATATTCAAACGTGTATATCTTTGTCGTTACTTGTCCGTTTTACTTGTTCTTTATGTCCACGGTTACGTCTTAGTATGTAGTAATATATTTTGGAAAGCTCGGCTCCTCCGGGTTACGTCTAAAGCCTCTTTTTGACCGACGAAAAACGTCCAACAGCAACTAATTTCCAGAAAATACTTTTCGTCAACAATCTTGCAAAAATCATAACTCCTTCGTTATAGACTCTTTTTAATCCGTTCTTTCGCCTACGGATTCGTTTTTGAAAGTATTTTCTAAAAATTTTGCCAAAGTTTCCTTGGTGTTTACTGATTTTCCAGATTTTTACAAAACGGGACAGCATGTCTAAAATAGGTTCCAAATCAAGTTTTCAAGGTTAAAAACTAATTTCTACCATCACCAAACCTCTTGTAATCACCACATGACTAATCTAATCTTACCATACACCTTCTTAGGGTGCCATGGGATCCTAACCAAGTTATTATAGCAAGGGGATTCATAAATAAAAAGTTAGGGTTTGTATGTTCCATTTTTGACAAAATAAATGGTGGTATAGCTAGTTGTACATGGTTTTTAGCATGGAAATCATGTAATACAAGTAAATATAAGATGTTTCATGTAAAAATAAATTTGATAACTTACTTGATAAAATGAGATGATTAGATGATGATTATGCTTGGATTTCTTGTGTTTTTCTTGATTGATTCTTGATTAGGCAAGTAAAATGAACAAGTTTGTAGCTTTAACTTTTCAAAAATGGTCACTTGATCTTTGATTCATGGTTGGGTCATGGGGTTTGAAAGAGAGAAAGAGAGATGAGAAGAAATTTTGTCTTTCTAAAATATGTAGTTTATGATTTAGGTTTTTGATAAATGAAATGATTTTAGAGGTTTATAATATAAAACTTAAGATTTAATGCATATGGTTAAAAGGGGTGTTCACATGGCCGGTTATGGTGAGCCAAGGGGGTAGCCAAAACGGTTTTGATCACTAATTAGTCCTAGTGTAGCGTTAAGTGTTATTACGAGTTATTCGTTAAAATCGGGTACCGGGTTTAATAGCAATAAACGTTCACGAAGTTAACCGGGATGAAATAAAGTTATAATAATGTTAAAAACATATTAAAAATATGTTTGGTACATTTACTGAATGATCGGGTGATTATTGTTTAGTTTTCACGAAAACCGTCGTTATATTCATACGCGTACGTTCTAAATAAAATAAATTTCCAAAATACTGGGTAACTGAATGTTATAACTTTTATGATGTTAAAATGGATATAAAAATATGTCGGGACCATTGTGGGAATATTTAGATATATTCGTCGTGTATAAACCGGGTGTTAACGTTTAATTATAAATACTTACACGTAAAACGTTAAATATACTAAATATATTAATTTGAGAATCCTAAGAGTGGTATAGCATGTAAATGACATTATGATGATATGCAGACTATTCTAGTCCGTATGAGAGGTCCTTACTGATAATGCACGTGAATAGTGGAATTTCTTCCGGAATGAATAGTGTTCTGTGAATAGTAAAATTTTCAAATGTTTCTCAGAATATCAAACGGACATCAAAAACGATGAATAGTAAAATAATGAATAGTGTTTTGATGAATAGTAATCGATGAATAGTGAATTTCCAAAGTAAAAAAAAAATAAACGTAGACGTGGAAAATATCGGGTTGTTACATTACCCCTTATGAACTTTGGACTAAAAAGAAACCTAACCTTAATTATCTTAGGATATGGGGTTGTAGGGCTGTTGTAAGACTCCCTGATCCAAAGCAGAAAACTTTGGGTGAAAGAGGCATTGAATGCATCTTTGTTGGATATGCTGAGCATTCCAAGGCATATAGGTTTTATGTTATAGAACCTAATGAGTCTGTTTCAATTAACTCAATAATTGAATCAAGGGATGCAATCTTTGATGAGATTAGATTCTCATCTATCCCTAGACCAAGTCAAAGGATTCCAAATGGAACCAATGACAATGGTGTTTCAGAGGTTCCTACTGATGAGGTTCCTGCTGATGAGGTTCCTACTGAGGTTGTGGAACAACAACCTGAACCTGAGCTCAGAAGGAGCAATAGGGTGAGGACTCCAAAATCATTTGGACCTGAGTTTCAATTATATTTAATTGAAGGTACAAGGAGTGAGGTCTCTGATCAATACTATTATTGCTTCATTGTGGAGGATGATCCCAAAACATTTGAAGAAGCAATGAAGTCCCAGGATGTTGCTTTCTGGAAAGAAGCAATTAATGATGAGATGGACTCTATCATGGGCAATAACACTTATGTGTTGACTGATCTACCACCTGGTTGCAAACCTTTAGGTAGCAAATGGATTTTCAAAAAGAAAATGAAGGTAGATGGAACTGTTGAAAAGTTCAAGGCAAGATTAGTTATTCAAGGCTTTAAACAAAAGTCAGGAATAGACTACTTTGATACTTATGCTCCAGTGGCACGTATCAGTACCATAAAATTGCTAATTGCTTTGGCATCAATTCACAATCTGATTATTCATCAGATGGATGTGAAGACAGCTTTCTTGAATGGTGATTTAGATGAGGAGGTTTACATGAACCAACCTCAGGGCTTCATCATGCCTGGCAATGAAAAGAAGGTGTGTAAACTGATTAAGTCTCTTTATGGACTAAAACAGGCACCTAAGCAATGGCATCAAAAGTTTGATGAAGTGGTTTTGTCTAGTGGTTATTTACTTAATCAAGCTGACAAATGTGTATATAGAAAATTTGATGAATCTGGTAAAGGAGTCATCATTTGTCTATATGTTGATGACATGTTGATCTTTGGCACTGACCAAAATCAAGTTGATCTTACAAAAGAATTTTTGTCATCAAAGTTCTCCATGAAGGATATGGGGGAGGCAGATGTTATCCTTGGCATAAGGATTAAACATGAAAGTAACAAAATTTCTATATCTCAGTCTCATTACATTGAGAAGGTGTTAAAGAAATTTAATTACTTTGATTGTACTCCAGTGAGTACTCCTATGGATACAAGTGAGAAGCTAATGCCTAATACTGGCAAAGCTGTATCTCAACTTGAGTATTCTAGGGTGATTGGCTGCTTGATGTATGCCATGACTTGTACAAGACCTGATATTGCTTTTGCTGTGGGTAAACTAAGCAGGTATACTAGTAATCCTAGTGCTCATCATTGGCAAGCAATTCAGAGGGTCTTTAAGTATTTGAAGAGAACTATGGATTATAGTCTCTCATATACTGGTTATCCTTCAGTATTAGAAGGATACACTGATGCAAGTTGGATCAGTAACACTGAAGACAATTCGTCTACTAGTGGCTGGGTATTCCTACTTGGTGGAGGTGCAATTTCTTGGGCATCCAAGAAACAAACTTGCATTACCAGTTCAACCATGGAATCTGAATTTGTGGCTTTAGCTGCTGCTGGCAAAGAAGCTGAATGGTTGAAAAACTTGCTTCTTGAGATTCCATTATGGTCTAAACCTATGGCACCTATTTCTATCCGTTGTGATAGTGCTGCTACATTGGCAAAGGCTTATAGCCAGATGTACAATGGGAAGTCTAGACACTTAGGTGTTAGGCATAGCATGATTCGTGAGCTTATCATGAATGGGGTGGTATCTATAGTGTTTGTTAAATCTCAACAAAACTTAGCTGATCACTTGACGAAGGGTTTGGCTAGAGACTTGGTTTTGAAGTCTGCTAAAGAGATGGGTTTAAGTCCAACATAGTCACTGAATGCAAGGATACCCAACTCCCTTCTAAGGAAACTTGGAAGCTGAGTTCAATGTGGAAAGCTGATCATTTGGTGGACTGAAGCACATGTATTACAAACATCCCAAGGTTGTGCTTGTTACCTGCTGAAAGGAGGATGAAGTCTTCACTTCTTAATGGTTAATTTTCTTTGAAAAAGTGCTGAGCAGGAGCATGAATTAAAGATGAACTACCTATGTAAATGTTGAAGTTTTGCCGCTTCAGGAAGCTTTGGACTTTTAGCTTTTACAACATTTATGAATTGGATATGGACACATGGCTTGTATAGTGTCAGGAGTATTTTAGTGTTTGAAAACTTGTGTGTATTTATCATCAGGTATTCAAATGGGTTGAAGGGTTCAATTCTTAGAACACCCTGATTCTCGAATATTTGAAAGTATATGTACTAATGTGGAAATTCAATCCTCAGGATATTTTCATTTATGCACTTGTTTTGGTTTGTGTTTGAATTTTCATGCAAAGGAAGAGAACTAAATTTGGGGAGGATTGTTGGAAAATTTAGTGCTCTTGAGGGATCAATTCACACCTGGTAATGGGTTTGGAGGTATGAAGTATACACCCATTTGGTCATTGAATCCCCTGACTCAATAGTGGTTATGTATTGATCAAGGTACTGCTTGATCAAGGTACTGCTAGTAGACTCTGCTGCTAGTGTTGTGAATCTGCTGCTAGGATTCTGCTGACAGCTGATTCTGCTGCTGGCTGATTCTGCTGCTAGTTGATTCTGCTGCTGATAGCATTCTGCTGCTGGTGTGATTCTGCTGCTAGCGTTTCCACTGATGTGTTAACATTACCACTGCTAGTGATAATGTTTCCACTGATAACCACTGATCCTATTATTATGGAAATTATTATGTTATAATTAATGGGCCGTTAATTATACATAATACCATGAGCTAGGGTTTTGAGTATTCTCTATTATAAATAGAGGTCACATCATTCTGCATGGATATACGTTTTGAGATACAACTCTAAACACAAAACCCTAAAACACTCTAATACGCATCTGGTTCTTGGTTTGTGCCTAAAGCAAGAACATCACTTGGTCTTATCTCATAGAGATATTCGTGTAACCCAGGCATAGGGTCGAATAGTTTCTATTGGAAAGTGATACCACGATTTCAAGTGAATATCCGGTACCTTCATTGATTATCTTAACCCTAATCTGGAACTGTTTTGCAGCTAATCAACCAACAACGTTTTCAACTGGTGCCGTCCCACAATGCCAACACGATGGCGCCAGAAGGACACCAACTGTCACCGAAGTTGGTGTTTTCATGCCTCGCGCCGTTCCCACCAGTCAAGTGGGTTTTTGTTTTTTTTTTTTGTTTATTTTTTTTAGCGAGTTATTTGTGGGTCAGAAGGTTTCTCATAACACCATAAATAGAAAGAATGGGTACTTTGTGTAGTGTGATATATTATGAGATTATGAAGAAAAAAAAAATTACTAAGATTAAAGAACTTCTCTCATGACACTATGTACCTAATGCTCTACGAAAAGGCACCTAATGCTCTAAGCCATCAGATGGTCTTTAACTATTTTGTAACTTTACTTTAGCTTTACAGTGATGATATTCTATAAAGTTAACACGAAGTCAATAATTTTTAATAAACAAACAACCATCCATTGTCGTTGCAGTTTTACTTTTCTAGGATGGAGACTTTAGCAGTTTAGCCAATACGTACAGTATATAATTGGAAACTTTCACGTGTTAAAAAAAATAATAATAAAAAATTCGAAACGTTCACCCCACATACTTCAAAAGATGTGACGCTTTTCTAGCATTTATTCAGTCTAAAATTTTTTCAGACACAAATTACTTTTTTCAATTATTGACTTTAGTTTTGGGTGATCAACAAGGTAATGCAGATTTAAGTCATGATCAACGATGTATTCTAACTATAAGTAATTCTAATGATCAACAAGGTAATGTACACGTAAGTGATGAACAACAATGTTTAGTAATCCTTGTTCCGGCTGTAAGTAATTTTGATGATAAATAAAGTAGATCAAGTGTAAGTAATTCTCACTCTCTAAATCAAAAAAGAACAAAAAACTAAAACCAAATTCTTCTGCTGAAACAAAGTTGTAAAACCTTTGAGTCTTTTAAGTCACAGTAATATGTAAATGAGAATAAACAAAGTTACTAGAGAAAATGCGGAATTATTTTTTTCAGTTTTAGCATTATTTTTTTCTTCCATTTTACACAAACAATCATTTTCAAAACACAGACTACTTTTTACCGACACATTCTTGTCACAAAAGAGACAAACAACCCGAAATATAAATCCTCCAAATATAAAAAAGAGTAAAAACAAAGTTAAGTGGATTAAATAGAACGTTTGAAATTAACCAAATATTTTATCATTATATTTTCACTCAAATAATTAAAAAAAAAAAAAAAAAGCAACCCAACAACAACATAAACAACAAGTCAATAAATTCAAGCTTCACCAAACAAGGAAACATGTCCGAATCTCATGTGAAAACTAATCTTATTAAATCGAATGTTTACCATGAATCTCATTTTTGATACCGCCTCGATCAACCTGGCCTTTAAATTTTTTTTTCGACATTAACCACAAATTCTTCACAAATCCAAAAACCATTTTCTTTTTGAAAATAACAATGTTGGCTTTGCTAAATTGACAGATAAATAATAAGCAACTCACTTAATAATTGGTTAAAAAAAACAAACCTTCATCGGACAGTCAACAGTTTGTTCACATAATAACCAATCAATACCAACAGGATCTCTATACATTGAATAGACCGTAGCGTTTTCATCATTGATAAGCACAACTTTCCAACCACATGACCTAGAAAACCAAATCTCGTAATTACTTTGACTACCAAATAACACAGAATACATGAACTTTGTTGGACATTAACAGTCGACATATGTATTACCAAAAGATTCACTTAAAAAAAAAAAAAAAAAAAAAAAAAGATCTACTACAGCTCAAGCTTGACATAATTTGACACACACAAAAAAAATTGGAACATTAAACGATTAATAAACAAATCACCTTTAATTAAATAAACAAATTACCTCTTGTGATCAATGTGGGCAGCCCTCAAACTCGAAAGTCCGAAGGCATAACCTCTTCATCACTCCCTTTCGTCCTTCTTCTTGCCGTACTGTTACTAAATTTCTCCTTTCGTCTTTTGCCCTTCCTCCTTCGCTCTCTACTGCCACGTCTCTCCTTCGCTCCCTACTTCCATATAAAGTCAAAGAAATATTAACTTAATCTAGGATGCAAGATCATAATAAACACACAAAGCAAAAAAATAAGCAATATGAAGAATTACCTATAACCCAAAGCATGTACATACCTTTTTGATGAGTTTTAGCCAGAGCAACAACCAACAACTTCCGTGTAGTTGTGTTACTGATTATTAAAATTAATTTTGTTATGTCGGGGAGATTTTGAGTGATTTACAATTTCTGTGGCCAATTGATGATTCTAGAAATTGTGTAGAACTCGGTGATGCAAGAAAGAGTACTCCTGAATATTCGGGAGTTATTTGTGTGTGTTACAGATTTTAAAGGCGGTGGAAAGCTCTTGGGCCAAAGACAACATTGGATCGGGGCTTAGCAGGCCAATTTTTTTTTGCGTGTAGCCCACAGTGGAGCGACATCGTTTCGGATGAATGACAACGTTTTAAATGACAAATTATATATATACAGTAATCATATGTTAATGTGAATAAACAAAAGTTACTAGAGAAAATGCGGAATTCTTTTTTTCAATTTTAGCATTATTTTTTCTTCCATTTTACTCAAACAATCATTTTCAAAAGACATACTTTTACCGACACATTTTTGTCACAAAAGAAACAAACAACCCGAAATATAAATCCTCCAATATAAAAAAGAGTAAAAACAAAGTAAAGTGGATTAAATAGAACGTTTGAAATTAACCAAATATTTTATCATTATATTTTCACTCAAATAATTTCTCCCAAAAGAAAAAAAAAAAAAAAAAAAAAAATCTGAATCCGAAAACATAAACAACAACAAGTCAATAAATTGAACCTTCACCAAACAAGGAAACATGTCCGAATCATCATGTGAAAACTAATCTTATTAAATCGAATGTTTACCATGAATCTCATTTTTGATACTGCCTCGATCAACCTGTCCTTTAATTTTTTTTTTCGACATTAACCACAAATTCTTCACAAATCCAAAAACCATTTTCTTTTTGAAAATAACAATGTTGGCTTTGCTAAATTGACAGATAAATAATAAGCAACTCACTTAATAATTGGTGAAAAAAAACAAACCTTCATCGGACAGTCAACAGTTTGTTCACATAATAACCAATCAATACCAACAGGATCTCTATACATTGAATAGACCGTAGCGTTTTCATCATTGATAAGCACAACTTTCCAACCACATGACCTAGAAAACCAAATCTCGTAATTACTTTGACTACCAAATAACACAAAATACATGAACTTTGTTGGACATTAACAGTCGACATATGTATTACCAAAAGATTCACTTAAAAAAAAAAAAAAAAAAAAAAAAAAAAAAAAAAAAAAATCTACTACAGCTCAAGCTTGACATAATTTGACACACACAAAAAAAATTGGAACATTAAACGATTAATAAACAAATCACCTTTAATTAAATAAACAAATTACCTCTTGTGATCAATGTGGGCAGCCCTCAAACTCGAAAGTCCGAAGGCATAACCTCTTCATCACTCCCTTTCGTCCTTCTTCTCGCCGTACTGTTACTAAATTTCTCCTTTCGTCTTTTGCCCTTCCTCCTTCGCTCTCTACTGCCACGTCTCTCCTTCGCTCCCTACTTCCATATAAAGTCAAAGAAATATTAACTTAATCTAGGATGCAAGATCATAACAAAACACAAAGCAAAAAAATAAGCAATATGAAGAATTACCTATAACCCAAAGCATGTACATACCTTTTTGATGAGTTTTAGCCAGAGCAGCAACCAACAACTTCCGTGTAGTTGTGTTACTGATTATTAAAATTAATTTTGTTATGTCGGGGAGATTTTGAGTGATTTACAATTTCTGTGGCCAATTGATGATTCTAGAAATTGTGTAGAACTCAGTGATGCAAGAAAGAGTACTCCTGAATATTCGGGAGTTATTTGTGTGTGTTACAGATTTTAAAGGCGGTGGAAAGCTCTTGGGCCAAAGACAACATTGGATCGGGGCTTAGCAGGCCAATTTTTTTTTTGCGTGTAGCCCACAGTGGAGCGACGTCGTTTCGGATGAATGACAACGTTTTAAATGACAAATTATATATATACAGTAATCATATGTTAATGTGAATAAACAAAAGTTACTAGAGAAAATGCGGAATTCTTTTTTTCAATTTTAGCATTATTTTTTCTTCCATTTTACTCAAACAATCATTTTCAAAAGACATACTTTTACCGACACATTTTTGTCACAAAAGAAACAAACAACCCGAAATATAAATCCTTCAATATAAAAAAGAGTAAAAACAGAGTAAAGTGGATTAAATAGAACGTTTGAAATTAACCAAATATTTTATCATTATATTTTCACTCAAATAATTTCTCCCAAAAGAAAAAAAAAAAAAAAAAAAAAAAAAAAAAAAAAAATCTGAATCCGAAAACATAAACAACAACAAGTCAATAAATTGAACCTTCACCAAACAAGGAAACATGTCCGAATCATCATGTGAAAGCTAATCTTATTAAATCCAAATCCAAATCCAAACACGCCGCCCTCAACTGAACCTTCATCACCAATTCCTTTTTCACCAATCTATAAAATACAATCTTTTATAAACTTTGAACATGTTTTTATAAAATAAAATATTAAAATGTTAATCCCAGGCTTACCAGATGATATCTCATCAATAATCCTTTCATACATCCCTTATCCCCATCACACTCGTCTCAAATCAATATCTAAACCATGGAAATCATTTTTTAATTCTAGTAACTTAATTTCATTTCGTTATAATCATTTTAAACTGAATACTTTATCTCATTTGTTATGTTTATTTCCTGATGATCCTACTCTTGTTTCCCCAGTTTTATTTGATCCTGTTAGTTTAGGTTGGTGTTCTATTCCTCCTATGCCATGTAATCCCCATGTTTATAGTTTGTGTAATTTTGTCTCTGTTTCTGTTGGTTCTTGTCTTTATGTTGTCGGTGGGGCGGGTTTTGATACCCGGTCTTTTCCGTTGGATCGGCCGAGTCCTTCCTCGGCTGTTTTTAGGTTTGATTTTGGCACATTTAAGTGGGAGAGTGTTTCGCCTATGTTATCGCCGCGTGGGAGCTTCGCTTGTGCCACGAATTCTGGTGGGATAGTTGTGGCGGGAGGGGGGTCGAGGCATACGATGTTTGGGGCGGCGGGGAGTAGGATGAGTGCCGTGGAGATGTATGATAGTGAAAAGGATGAGTGGGTGGCGATGGAGGGGTTGCCGAGGTGTAGAGCGGGGAGTGTGGGGTTTATGGTAGGGGAGGATGAGTTTTGGGTGATGGGTGGGTATGGGGAGTCGAGGACGGTTTTGGGGGTGTTTCCGGTGGATGAGTGTTATAGAGATGCGGTGGTGTTGGAGATGAAGAAGGATGGTGGGGTTGGGAAGTGGAGAAAAGTTGGTGATATGTGGGAAGAAGGGGAGCGGAGGAGGTTAGGGCGAGTTGCGGTGATTGATGATGTGAAGGGTGGTGTTCCGAGTGTTTTTATGCTTGATAAGAGCGACATTTTTAGGTACGTTTGCAGTGTTCTCCTAGTGTTGTGTTGTGCATTTTGCTTATTAATTTTTTTTTGTCGTTAACCTTATTAATTTATATATGTTAATCATGATCATGGTATTAGAAAGTTGGGGTGCTTGATGATTTAATTGTGTTACGTTAAATTTAGATCACTAATCAATGGCTTCTATATTTAGTGGCTCGTGAATATGGATTTTGCTGATGTGTGCATTTGTGCTGATATATTTTATATATTGTCATTTATGTGAGTGGTGACATAGGCCAAGTTAATAATCTGGTCGCATTTTTGTAAAAAGTAGACTTGAATGAATTTTGGTCGGCATCTGAGACTATATCCATTAGCCATTGATTAGTATCCTCAACTTTAGACAATTCGGATTTTAAGCAATAGCGCGTGGTGTTCTTTTCAGATGACTTTGGTTTGATTAATGCCTGTTTTTAGAATTTGGTGATGCTGATATATTCATACATTGTCATTTACGTGTGTTGTGACGTGTGCTGTGACGTGTGCCAAGTTAGTAATTTTGCAGCATCCGTTTGCGATTGCTATTCTTAGACCAAAGGTCTTCTGGTTTGTTTATAAACAGCCTGCCATGATATTGTCAAAAATAACTGATATTGCATGGGACATGAACTACTATCATTTTTCCAAATTAGACAGAACTAAAAGAGTAGTCACAGTGAACGCTACAGATCTTTGGCTGAGGAACTGACCCAATCACCTGATAGTTTAGCTTTGGTTCTTGGTTAACGTGAAAATTTCATGTCTCCATGGTGACAGTTGTTACCTAAGAACTGTTTCTGTTCGCACAGTTTTGCATTGTGTTTACCAATTTTCTAAACAATCTCACTGCGGCATGTGGTTCATTTTCAAATCACTTACTCTGTAGATGTACATGTTAGTATCTGTTGTGAGGATCTGTGTTCCAAAAATCTATATCTTACACATTTAGTACAAGCTGTTCTTACTGTTACATGTATATGCACAATGACCCTGCAGCTGTTCGAATGTTTTTTGCTGTTATTCAGCAACCTTGTATGCTTTCAAGGGTTGTATACTCTTTATGCTCCAAGAAGAACATAGAGTACTCTTTTATGAAAAACCAAAATAATTATTTGAAATCTTTTATCTTATACCACAATAAGGAGGTATATAGAAAAATCATGCTCAGAGAACTCATCATGATCAATTTGTTCTTTTCCTTATTAAGAAGTTCACTTGTATCATGCCATGAATTTTTTTATACTATCTTCAAGTCTTATGACACCACATGGTCATGGCCACAGGTATGACATGGGTTCTAACCGTTGGAAAAAGGAAACCAGCATCCCACAAAAACTAACAGACGAGTCATCAGTCGGGTTTGTTGCACTGAATGGGGAGCTGCACGTGATGAGCTCTGTCCATGGTAGCGATTCAACAGAAAACCGCAAGTCGAGACAGCATAAGAGGTCAGCATCTTTGTTTCTACAAATATATCACCCACAAAAGATGATATGGAGATCTCTGATCACAAAACCGCCATTTCAGCAACCTTTAGATTTTAAAACTGCAGTTATGTGCACCATTCGGCTCTAGGTTTCATCCGGATTGACGCGTGTGTTGTCGTATCCTCTTATTTTAGTTTGACCAACCTTCCACTCACCTACTTGAATACTTAAAATTTGTATGACTACTAAATTCGGGGTAACAGTCTTAGATCAAGTACTGTATCCCTTGTTATTATAATTGACACATATAGAATATATATAAACATATTGATTTTGTATCATTTCGTCATCTATTTATTTGTTTACAAAGTTCTCTTGTATGTTTTCTTTCTGTTTTTATGCATTCTTTTGTCCTATATGCTGGTGGTCCTATACTCCTATAAAGTTGTTGATCTGAATTGTATGCTTCTATTTGAATCATTGTTTCTTACTCTTGCTATATGTTAGAAGTGGGTGTGAATGCCAGGTTATTTTTGTTTGGTTTTGATTACACCATACCCCTAGTCACATGTAGTTGTTTCCGGAGTTATTTATTTATTTTTGTGGACCATTACTCGATATTTGTGTGTCATTCTTGCGGAGGACCATGCAAATCTTATCTGTATAATTTTATCGGATGTCCCCGACTGGCTTAGACATTGGTATTTATTCTTCAATGATACATGTATTCTATTATGTAGATCTATACAATACCATACATATCTAATTTGATTACAATTAAAGTGGGTTTTTCTTTCGGTATTAGTGAAGATTAGGTTAATCAACATTTTTTTTTGAACGACAATTTTTTACAACCTACACCACCTATCTCACATGTCTCAAATGAGACTTGAACCCACAACCTTTAGGTTGATGAACCACTCACATACCGCTGGGCCAAGAGGTTAATCAATATGATTAGTAAAGAAATCATTTCAACTCAGTTTCCTAACTCTAGTAACTCATCCTTTACCCCCTAATTACGTCAAATATCATTATAAAACTTAGAATTTCTAAGTGACCTGAATGCACCTTTCATACATGACATATGATTTGGAAATTTAGTGTAGATTATCACGTTATTTAATAATTAATCTTTCTAGAAAAGTTTAAATTACTAAAAATCTGTGAGTACCTTCCAAGCACTAGATGCCATTTTCATAAAACTTTGTCCTAAGTCCTCCTGAATCTTAGGATATGAATTAACGGCCACGCACATGTACCTAAACAAAAACAAAGAGCTGATGAAAGATCATTGCTAACTAAACAAACAAAACTACATACAGCCAACAAAATCGCCATCGAGTTAGACCTCTATCTGACATACAAATATATGGACATAAATAACAGACAAACGAAACCAAACGATAAGTACTAAAATATATTTACTGAAACATCATACGTAAGGTTCATGAATCCTATTTGGTATCCTGATGTAAATATTTTCTATAAATTCATATCATCATGATTCCATCATATCTCACAAACATCCGCCATGATCAACCTGGAACTTTCTTCTTCGATTCTGTTTTTACTCCTTCCATTAACATTGCTTTTCCTCAAATCTATATGCACCACTTTCTTCATCAAATCCACTGGTAAGTATGCACCAAGAGCATACCCATTGATTGGATCTTTATTCCCTATTCTACAAAACCGGCATCGCTTCATCCAATGGACCTCAGACTTGGTCAACAACAGCCCTACTAAGTGCGTCAAGATCCACCGTCCTCTAGGCAATGTCCGTGTTATGACCGCCAACCCTGATGTTGTAAAACATATACTCAAAACCAACTTCCAAAATTACCCAAAAGGTGTGCCCACGAGGAACAACGCGTATGATTTACTTGGTGATGGTATCTTTAATATCGATGGTGAGGCATGGAAGTTCCAAAGACAAGTTTCGAGTCACGAGTTCAATACAAAGTCGTTAAGGCATTTTGTTGAAGAGGTGGTGGAGACTGAACTTAATGACCGTTTACTACCAATACTTGCTTCTGGAGCCACCACTCAAACCATTGTGTTTGACTTTCAAGATATACTTCAAAGGTTCGCATTTGATAACATATGCAAGATCGCGTTTGGATATGATCCTGCGTACTTAGCGCCGGAGTTACCGGAAGCTAAATTCGCAACAGCATTTGAAGAAGCCGTTATGATTACCACTGGCAGAATCCGCTCGAATCTTACATTAATTTGGAAACTTAAACGATTACTTAACATTGGTTCCGAACACCGTCTCTGCAATGCCATCGCCATCGTACGTGAGTTCGCCGTAAATGTCACAAAAGAAAAGAAACTCGAACTTGAACAAAAGCGGACTTTAAACTCAGTCGATCTACTTTCCCGGTTCTTAAACTCTGGTCACTCCGATGAAAAATTCATCTCCGATATTGTAATCAGCTTCATACTTGCCGGAAGAGATACAACCTCAGCAGCACTCACGTGGTTCTTTTGGTTAATTTACAAAAACCCGAGCGTCGAAAAGGAAATAATAAAAGAAATAAAAATGAAAAAAGAAAAAATATATTACGAAGATGTGAAAGATATGGTGTATACACATGCGTCACTCTGCGAAAGCATGAGATTATATCCACCTGTCCCGATTGATGGAAAACAAGTGCTAAAAGACGACGTTTTGCCTGATGGGACATCAGTTAAGAAAGGAAGTCATGTGACGTATCACATATATGCGATGGGGAGGTCGGAAGAGTTGTGGGGGAGTGATTGGATGGAGTTTAGGCCCGAGAGGTGGTTGGAGATGGGTGATGATGGATGGGTGTTTAAAGGGAGGGATTGTTATGAGTATCCAGTGTTTCAAGCAGGGCCGAGGGTTTGTTTAGGGAAAGAGATGGCGTTTTTGCAAATGAAGATGGTGGCTGCAGGTGTTTTACGGCGGTTTAGGATGGTTCCAGCGATGGATGATGGTGTTGAGCCGGTTTATGTTTCCTATTTTACAGCAAAGATGAAAGGTGGTTTTCCTGTCCGGATTGAAGAACGCGTTATTTGAGACTATACTTCAAATGATCCTGTGAAATTAATTCTTAGTATTAAAATACTACTATCTTTACAGTAAATTTATAAAAGCTTTGTAGATTTGTGTTTCAGTTTTGTAAGATGATTAATATGTTTATACTATATAAGGTAATGTTTTTTATACTCTGGTATGAGTGTACTTCAAAAACAGCATTTTTCCTCAAATGTATACCATCTGGTAAATCAGGTGAGCATTCAGAAATGACACAAAATCCATATATATGTTGTGATGTTGCCATAGCTATTCTTGGTAAAACACACCGAAAGTACCAACAGGTAAACCACTAAGGCTAGTAGGCAAGATAATGTTTTTTTTCACCATACACATCAGTATCACATCAGCTTTCTCTCTCCTCTCACTCCCCTTCACCACTCTTCACCTTTTAGTGGGCAAGGGGACCTCTCACTTCACCTTTCATTAAATACCCACTTTATAAAAATATACCCCACTAAATACCCCACACACATTCACACACAAAATAAAAAATAATAAATGGGGCCCGATTTCCTTGTTTACCCTTCGGTTGTCAGACCACCAATTGTGATCTTAAAATTTGTGCATGGCGCGTGAATTGGGGTAGAGGGCAATGGGATAATTGGTGAAAGTGGGCCCGTTTAGTGAAGGAATCCCTCCCTTGCCTTTTAGTCTAACATTCAGCACAAGCAAAAAAAATCATCCATAGTGTAATTTTGTTACTAGTTAAGCTGTTTAGTTTAATTTTGCTTTGAACTGCATTAGATTGATGTGTTTTGTTTACGTGATTGCTTCATATTAAAGCTGTAACAGTTGTAATATTTTAAGTTGATGATAATTTACAATGCTTATTAGGTAAACTATCTATACTACATTATAATGCATTTGGGACTATTTTATAATTAGAAAGGCTTAAAATTCAGACTTTTTTCTTGCTTATTATGAAAAGATTTCAAAATTAATTTGTTAGGAAGCAGGTTGGTTAGGAAGTTTGTTAGGAAGCGGTTGGTTGTTCAAACTAAAATTATTTGGCTTAACCATCTCTAATATCTCTACTTATAAAGCATGAAGACAACTAAACGTGTAACCCAATAACGCAAAATATAATCACAGGGTACCCGCCGCCGCATTGCGCGGCGGCGGGTACCGTTCTAGTATTATATGACATGTCTAATATCACTTGTGATATTTTATATAAATAGTTAATGTCTCATATCACTTGTGATACTGTATTTAATAAATAAACAAGTATGCTTTTTAGCTTTTAATATCATCCAAGACATTTCATTGCTATGTATATTTTTTGTATATTATCACATATGTGTTTTCTAATATTTTTATATTTTTCAGGTAAAAGATTATTTTTTGTTTATGAAATATCACAAGTGATATTAGACATTAACTTTGTTAATGAACATTAACTATGCTTTTTATTCATTTTGATATTTGTAAGTGTCACTTATTTATCTCTTGTGATATAACACTGTAAGGAAGATGAAGAGTATTTAAATTATCGTTCTTAGTTACTTAAGAGTAATAACTCATGTGATAAAGTAATATAATGTGACACTAGTTCTGCTATTCTAACTTATTAGTAATATCTCATGTGATAAAGCAATATAATGTGACACTAATTCTATTATTCTAAATATGACTAATATCACAGGTGATAAAAGCAATAAAATGACCAAAAAGTAGAAATCATTCATGTATGGTTATATATATTCAAACAACTCAAAAGCATCTAAATCTGCATCATTGTGGACAACAGTAAATATCTAATATTTTTTGGGTAAAGGGTTACCCCGGTAAATAATATTAAAACCGAAAAAATTAAGTACAAATGGAATATGGCTGAGATACCATATTTACCTCAAGCTAAACAGCTTGATAAACATCTAATACTAGTGCTTATGACATGCCACAAGCACTTACAACTCCAGGAACAAAAGATGCACCTAAACCAAACAATCAACTGAAACAAGCTAACCAGCAGCTACCGTGAAAGATGAAGTTTCATCGGTATGTGGATTGATGATATGATGTTTTTGTGGTGTATAGTGAATAAAGAGTTTACCGAAGGATCGCTCGTGAAAGTAATTCTCCGGGTCGTTCTCCCAACGAGGGTTGAATTCGATCTTGTCGGTTCGGTTTGTGAATCTTGTGAAGTGAATGAGGATAGAAGAAATATTTTGGTTTTTGATTATACTACAAATGAGAATAAAATTGCAATTAAAGTAAAGAGAACAAGCAAATAATGCAAAACAAATTAGCAAATAAAACAAACATTCTCAAAAATGAAATAGAAATAAAAACGTAAAGAAAACTTAACACAACTAATTTAAAAAGAAAAATAAAAGCGAAACTAGCCCTACGATTGCAAATTGAGTTTTTCTAAATAATAAGATATAAAAGAAAAATAACGTAAAAGGAAAATTATATTTTTGGCTTTTTAATTTTTAATAAATGAAAATGATGTAAAGACTAATTAAAAAGGAAATAAGTAATTGAAATAGAAAACTAATTATTATTAAACTAGGAAAGTTTACTAGATGATGTTACTAGATAAAAGATACTAACTTGATAAATTTTAGAAAAATTCGGCAGAGTTTCGCCTTAGCATAAAGCATAAGAGAACCTCACTCGATAAACGATAAGGTAATGATTATCTAAATTGATAATCTTGGCTAACTCGCCAAAAGAAATGAAACTTGGTAAACAATACTTGATAAAACATAAAAACTCTAACTCGATAACAAGATAATCAAGAAAAATAAAAATATTGCAAATAGGCCCCTTGACTAAAATTCCAACTAGATAACAATTATAAAAAAAAAAGACGAAACTCGATAAAATTTTTTTTATTTGACTCTAACTCGAAACTTTGTGAAAATCCTAACTTGATTTTTTTTTTTTTTTTTTTTTTTTTTTTTTTTTTTTTTTTTTTCTCTCTTCTAACTCGATAGTCACTAAATGCCTAACTCGATAAAAATATTCTTTGGACCCTAACTCGATAAAACCAGATACCAAACTCGTAAACTTTTAATACCGAACTCGATATACACTATTTCAAACTCGATAGTTTTAGTAAAAAATAAAACTCGATAAAATAGAATATAACTCGATAAAAACCATAACAAAACACCATTTTGATCCAAAATAATGCCTAAAAACTAATGTTTTTCACCAAATTTATTACCAAACTAACTAGTTTAACCATAAACTTTAAATCCCACCAATAAAAACACGAATTTAACAACTAAAAATTAAAGATTTTTAAGAAAGATAAAGCTTTTTTAGAGAGAGAAAGTAAAATAAAACACATAAAAATAAGACTAGACAAAAATTAAATCTAAAATTAACCTTAGAACTAACCAAAACTAAAAACTAACTGTAAGGAATTAAATATTCCATAGATTTGATAGATTTGATGATCTGAAACAAGAAGAATGAAACATGAAGAATACTGAAATGATAAGCATAAGATACTGCTGAAGCAGAACAAGATTCTGCTGAAGGATTCTGCTGATGATGCGTTTCTGCTGATGAGCCTGCTGGTGCAGAAAAAGAGCCTGCTAGGGCAGAACAAGAGCCTGCTGAAGAGCAAAGATTCTGCTGAAGAGCAAAATAGTTCCACTGATGGATTCTGCTGAAGAGCAAAGATTCTGCTAAAAGATTCTGCTGATTAACACTGCTGCTGATCAGTGAGTCATTCTACTGAATGGATAAGGATGAAAGAAGATATTATGTGCATAAAAGTCAAGTATATCTTTAAGATAATATCTTTCATCAGTCATCAAATTGAACACTCTAAGTGGGTTGTAAACATAGATACGTGTTATATCTTAGATGACTTGACATCCTAGTCATAAGCTAGATAGTAGATGACTAAGCTTATCAATTTTGTAATGATCTCCTTTATTCTATAAAAAGGAAATCACACCCCTTTAGATAATAGAGTGGTGAGTGCATGATTCACAGTGAAACAAAGTGAACATCACCTCCATGGTGCTTCATACTTACATATTACAACAACACCAAGTGTGTTAAAATGTAAAGCACCAAAATGAGTGTGTGTGGGAACATCATACGAGGGGTATGATGAACATTAGACATGGGGTCTAATGTTGTTAGGTTTGTTTAGCCTCAAGGATCTTTGATCCCTGTTAGATTGTAACCGTGCTATACTTGATCACATAGCATTGGGGCTAGTTGAAATAACAAACGGTGAAAAGTTGGCAAAACCTTATTGTGATAGTATTGTTTCTTTCATTAGAATATTCCGCCAATATTATCATTGTGCTCATAATAGCCAAATTCCTAGATCAAAGGCTTAACATCCTAGAGCTCATAAACGACCACACAAAAGCTTATTATTAATAGAAGGACGCTAAAATAAGCTTTTCACAATTGGTATCAGAGCAAGGGGCTCTCGATATAGGATATTAAAAGGTTTTGGTTTGTCAAAGAATGCAGAAAAACAAGAAAAATTCGAAACTGGTTCATATTTTAGTAACTCACTGCAAGGCTGTTTTCAAAGGACAATAAATCGTTCGTTAACCGTTGGATTGGGCTGAAATTTTTTATGGAGATTCTACATATATCAAGGTATATTCTCACCGAAGGGATCTTCAATCTGAGCTCTATATTGTCAGGTATAAATTTTTGAAAACTGCTGCATAGGTGTTTCTGAAGTTCGAATTTTTCTGGGGTTCGATATGAAAGTTGAATATAGTTTATTTGATAAACCTTATATTGATCAAAATTGATAATTTGTTGATCATAGAGCATAAAACAGGTTAGTGACTCTAAAAAGTGTCACTAAAGACTAAAAAGTGTCGTCTTTATACTTTTTTAAAAAAAAAAAAAAAAAAAAAAGGACGAACTGGTTGTTTGCTCATTAAGGTTTGATGATGTTCATATGGAAGTTTCTGCTTTTACACACAAGTAGGGGAAGAATCACACACAGAAGAGAGTTGGTTCTTAAAAGGATTAATGGCTTGTTTATCAATTTATTATTGGTGAAAAAGGTCATTTGTTGCTAATTTGAAGTTGAGGTTGAATTTTTCAAAGTTGTGTTTTATCATACCTTTTGTTGAGAAGGTAACTTGTTTGTGCTGCAATTTTATATGACTACGAATTGACAAACACTTAAAGGAGTAACTTTGTAGTGCTCAGTGTCTCATAGAAGATGAGTTTATTGTCAAGAGATTGCGTTCTCCCTATACCAAAAGATTGGGTATACGTTTGAAGTCAGATTTAGTACCAGATATAAGACATAAGGTTGGTTTATTCTGCTTCTGCATCAAGTCAGAAATGATTGGTCTTTCTTCATCAGTTAAAAAAAAAAAAAAAAAAAAAAAAAAAAGCCTACTGATATGAAGATTCAAATGGTTAAACATATGGGTTTCAGGGGAAGCTTAAATGTTCAAGTGTTCAACCATTTATTATGTATGTGCAACACCACAGGGAAAGTTATTGATTCTTACTACTGTTGATTAGTATTGCTACTGATGGTTTAGATTTTTACTGTCTCAAGTTCATTTTTAGTGCGGAAAACTTAATTAAGGGTAATTTGAGATAATAGAAGGATAGATTGGATGTATAGTATTAGTTCGTAGCTGTAAAGATCATATTTGTAATATTCTCTATTTGTTGATAACAAAAAGGGGAAGAGATGTGGTGGATAGCATAAATTAAGGGGAAGACAGTATAGTTTCATTCATGGTGAGATTTAGTTATCTCAATTTCTCTACTTCGTCTAGGGAAATTCGTACAAGAATGTTTTTGTTTTGTAATCATCAAATAGGGGAAGATTGTAAGGAATTAAATATTCCATAGATTTGATAGATTTGATGATCTGAAACAAGAAGAATGAAACACGAAGAATACTGAAATGATAAGCAAAAGATACTGCTGATGATGCATTTCTGCTGATGAGCCTGCTGGTGCAGAAAAAGAGCCTGCTAGGGCAGAACAAGAGCCTGTTGAAGAGCAAAGATTCTGCTGAAGAGCAAAATAGTTCCACTGATGGATTCTGCTGAAGAGCAAAGATTCTACTAAAAGATTCTGCTGATTAACACTGCTGCTGATCAGTGAGTCATTCTACTGAATGGATAAGGATGAAAGAAGATATTATGTGCATAAAAGTCAAGTATATCTTTAAGATAATATCTTTCATCAGTCATCAAATTGAACACTCTAAGTGGGTTGTAAACATAGATACGTGTTATATCTTAATGACTAACATGATAAGTCATCAACTAGCTAGAATGAAGCTTAGTCATAAGCTAATAAATTAGATGAGTCATATAGATTGTAAAAGATCTTTTCCTTGGACTATAAAAGGAAGATCTTAGATATGTGTATAAGTGTGCGTGATAAAAATGTGATAGACATAGACATATACATAGAGAAAAACAATAGAACAAAACATAAGATTCAAGGTCTTTGTAACCCTAGTGATAGTGAAGATCACTCGTATTATTCTGAATAATATTGAATCGTTTGATGAAATACTTTCATTGTTCTTTGTTCAACAAACACAAGCGTCACAGTTCCATTTCCAATAAACATTCTAAGTGTGGTTAAGTAGATTCCGCATACTTAATCATATTCACTCAAAGTATCATATTTACACATTAAAAGGTCCAACACCCATAGTGTGTGATCAGATAAAGTGATCCTCTCACTAACCAACCTCTCAAATGCGGCTTACATCTCTATTTATAGGCTAGGGGCTAGGGCTTCTCTAATCTTTTACATTGTTGCATAATTAGCCCCTAGACCTTTACAAATCATGAAATTCAAGCTTAAAACATTATAAAATGTAACTAATACAACTTAATATTAAACGTAACGACTGAGAACGGTCCAAATGCATTTCTTGTGACTTGGAGGATTTGAGTTGACTTTTCTTCCTAAGTTCTTCAAAGGATCAAAATCGACAACTTGTGAATACTTGGAGTATTTTTCTTCTCAATATCTTCACGCTTCCACTAAGGGTCTCTTTTGTCATTCTTTGAATCTTTAAGAATTTGAATTGTCGTTTTGGGCTTTTCTTGGATAGATTTCTTCCTCGGCTTCGGCTTTTTACCTTTTTCCAATCTCGTGCTCGTTTTTGTCGGTTTTGCTTTGTTTTTGTTTATTTTTCACATATCCGTACCTGCACATACACAAATACAAAAACATACAATCTCTTGGCATTTTTGGTTAGTATTTGGTGTATTTGGTCTGATTTTGGGTCTAAAAAGGATGAGTGATTAAGCACTCATCAAAATCCCCCAGACTAAGGTATTGCCGTGCCCTCACGTAATGTCATCACCTCACGCTTAAGAGATAAATAATTTCAAAACCTCTCTTTACTGACGTTGTAAAGTAGCAATGATGTTCAAAAGAGATAGTAAAATCATTTATTCTCAAAAACGCTCCGTTTTCCGATTTTCATGAATAACAACTACAACTACTATTTTTGTACTTTTTCATTTTTATATAAGTGACGGTTTGCCTTGACTTTCATTATCAATTCATATCTGTTGATAATTTTCAGGGTCAACGAGTAGAAACACTTCTCACAGAGAAGAGACCGTACGGATAAAAATCGTCATCCTTGATTTTTCACAAGCTCCCAAACTAAGCGTAAAATCGAGATCATTGTTTATCAGAAGTTAGATGCTAACACTGCCCACAAAAGTTACTTGTGTATTACCTCTTGTCCCCAGGTCCTAAGTTTTTTTATCTAAAGATTTTAATTTGTGAGAAATGAATTGCTTCATATTTTCTCGTTTCGATATTTGTTAGTCCGATAGTGATACCTAAGTTAAAACGATAGGTAGTTATTCATTTTCTCTTAAGAACCACTGCAATAGAAATTCGGTCCACATCAAGGAATTTGGGGTACATATAATATCAAAGATATAAGTTGCGGAGTACGATCACGTGCACCTCATGTGACTGATTACTAATCACTTATCACATGCACCTCACGCGCCAACAACTTATTGATACATACATAGCTCTTATTCAACAATACTACAACTTTCACTTTTTTCATTTTTCACTTTTTTCATACTTTTGATACTTTTTTCTTTCTTGACTTTTTTTTTAACATCAATGGAAGCTTATCGGGTAGCTCCAAAACCACATAGATAATCAACTTTTGACTTTTGATTTTTTCACTTTTTGCTCTTATTTTTGATGTTCCTTGATATGTACCCAACTTCTAAAGCAAAAATTCTCTTAAGAAAACAAAGAACTAAATATTATTCAAACCAAAATACCACTAATTAACCTAGAACATCTATTATATATGGGTGACATTTCTGATGGGAACAAGGAGGCCACAAGTACCTCTCGTGGGTTTTTTAAATCCCAGTAATGCGATCCGTGTATAGCACGGAACTTCTAAATAAACTCTATCATTTCTCGATCTCCGCAAATTTAAAATCCCAAATAATGAGATCCGCGGATGCTTAGCCATAATCTTTTGATTATTTTGGTTAAGGGAGACGAGCTAGGGCTCAACACGCCCGGTCAAGTCGAAATATTTATTTCTACTCTCGCCGGTAGGAAAGTCAAAACAAGGTGTCAAAACTTATTATTCATATCATATATTTTTTTATTTTTCATATTTTTTTATTTTTTATTATTTTTTTATTTTTTTTTTGAATTATAAAGCGGTGAGAAAAAATTAATTTTTTTTGGTGGAAAACGGTGTTGCGCAAGTTAACAGCTCAGACGATGGTACTGGTCAAATCGAATCGAAGATTCACCCCCCCCCCAGACTAAAGTGAAACATTGTCCTCAATGTTTTAAGGGTACGGGTAATCCTACGTAAAATCTAAGGCCATTTATTAAGTATGCCAAGAGATAAACGTTAGTCGATAAGATTTTGGATATGGTGAATTTCCGAAAGAGCAGCGAAGGATGAGACTCGAGTGGAGAGAACGACAAACCACGAGCACGAGAGTCCTCAAACTTCGGGGAAATTCCTGAACATTCATAAACAACCACGAAAACACGAGTTTGGAAAAGGTCGCCCCCCTCACGTCACGTTATTTAAGAAAATAGAAATAAAGAAAATGAAAATGGATAAGCATGGGGTGCCTCCCACGAAGCGCTTGTTTTTTTTCACCGAGTCACGTTGCTTGACTCGATACCCGAATTCAATCGTCCTTGGGGAAAGTCTGGAGATCCGGGACTACCATGGTTGGTACGTCGCCTCCGAAATAGTGTTTCAAACGGTGACCATTCACCTTAAAGTTGGGACCATCAAGTTGAGCCAACTCAATAGTACTATAAGGGAATACTTGTGTTATGGTGAATGGTCCAGACCAACGGGTTTTAAGCTTACCCGAGAAAATCTTCAAACGAGAGTTAAAAAGAAGCACTTGATCACCAACGTTGAACACGCGGTCTTTGATCTTGGCATCATGAAGTCTTTTTGTTTTCTCTTTATAAATTAAAGAATTCTCGTAAGCTTGATCACGAAGTTCGACTAATTCATTTAATTGAACTTTTCGGTGATCACCCGCGGTTTTTAAGTCAAAATTTGCATGTTTTAAGGCCCAGTAGGCCTTGTGCTCAAGTTCGATGGGCAAATGACAAGCTTTCCCGTAAACCAGCTTATATGGAGTACACCCAATGGGAGTTTTGTAAGCGGTCCGGAAAGCCCATAAAGCATCGTCTAGCTTATCGGCCCATGAGGCACGGTGTTCACCTACGGTCCTTTCTAATATCCTTTTTAAGCCACGTTTGGACACCTCCACTTGACCACTCGTTCGTGGATGATAAGCCGTGGAAAGACGATGTGTGACACCATATTTAAGCATAACTTTAGCGAATTGGTCATTGCAAAAATGGGTCCCACGATCGCTTATGATGGCTCGAGGTGCACTAAATCGGGCAAAGAGACTTTTTAAGAATTTCACAACTACTCGGGCGTCATTGGTGGGGAGCGCCTTCGCTTCAACCCATTTGGACAAATAATCGACGGCCACGAGAATATATTTATTTCCTCTTGATGACGGGAAATGACCCATGAAATCGATGCCCTAAACGTCAAAAATTTCACAAACTTGAATAGCATTTTGTGGCATTTCATCTTTTTGAGAAATTTTTCCTTGACGTTGGCAAGAATCGCATGATTTCACCAATTCATGAGCATCCCGATAAATCGTCGGCCAATAGAAGCCGGAATCTAACACTTTCTTTGCGGTGAAGTTGGCACCATGATGTCCCCCCGTGGGTCCATTATGGCATGCCTTAAGAATTTCAACGACTTCCGTATCGTGAACACACCGCCGGATCACTTGATCTGCACAGACTTTGAACAAATAGGGGTCGTCCCAAAAATAATGTTGGACATCTTTAAAGAATTTCTTCTTTTGTTGGGACGACATCCCTTGTTTAATGAAGTTCCCCGCATGGTAATTCGCAAAATCGGCGAACCGGGGTACTTTGGTCAAGTTTAGTCACACTCCCAAGTGTCTCGAGAGGAAAAGCATCGTTAATTTCCTTGTTCTCGAGAACACTTTGATGGGGGTTCTCAAGTCGTGAAAGGTGATCTGCAGCAAGGTTCTCAGCTCCTTTTTTGTCTCGTATTTTGACATTAAATTCTTGGAGCAAAAGAACCCACCGCATTAAGCGTGGCTTAGCATCTTGCTTTGCCATTAGGTATTTCAAGGCTGAATGGTCCGTATACACTATGCATTTCTTAAGGAGCAAATAAGTTCTGAATTTCTCAAAAGCATAGACAACCGCTAACATCTCTTTTTCGGTAGTTGTGTAGTGATGTTGGGCGTCATTCATGGTCTTACTTGTATAGTGTATAGGTTGAAAGTACTTATTCTTACGTTGCCCCAGAACTGCACCAATGGCATAATCGCTAGCATCGCACATTAGCTCAAAAGGTAAGTCCCAATCGGGGGCAACTAAGATTGGTGCCTCCGTTAACTTCAGTTTTAAAACATTAAATGCATCGACGCATTCATTTGTGAAGTTAAACGGAGCATCCTTTTCTAAAAGGTGGGTCAGAGGCCGGGCAATTTTCGAGAAGTCTTGTATAAAACGTCTGTAAAAGCCAGCATGACCAAGGAAACTTCGAATTCCTTTGACGGTCTTAGGATGAGGTAGCTTAGCAATAACATCAACTTTTGCACGATCTACCTCAATCCCAGATTTTGAGATCTTATGGCCGAGGACTATGCCCTCTTTAACCATGAAGTGGCTCTTCTCCCAATTTAGAACCAAGTTGGTGTTTTCACACCGTTTCAGCATATTCTCTAAAAGGGAGAGGCAAGAGTCGAAGGAACTTCCATAGACGGAGAAATCGTCCATGAATACTTCCATGGTTTTTCCAATCATATCGGAGAAAATGGCCATCATGCACCGCTGAAACGTGCCTGGAGCATTACAAAGGCCAAAGGGCATTTTACGATAGGCAAACGTTCCATACGGGCAAGTAAAAGTGGTCTTTTCTTGATCCTGGGGATCAATGGGAATTTGAAAGTACCCAGAAAAGCCATCCAAGAAACAATAGAACTCATTTCCCGCTAACCGTTCAAGCATTTGGTCCATAAAAGGAAGCGGGAAATGGTCTTTACGGGTTGCATCATTTAACTTGCGGTAGTCGATACAAACTCTCCATCCGGCCACAAGTCTAGTCGGTATAAGCTCATTATCATCATTCTTCACAACAGTGATTCCGCCCTTCTTTGGAACACAATGAATCGGGCTAACCCATGAACTATCCGAGATTGGATAAATCATTCCAGCGTCAAGGAGTTTTATAACTTCCTTTTTGATCACTTCGTGGATTTGTGGGTTAACCCGTCGTTGTTGTTGGACGGACACTTTGTGATTATCTTCAAGTAGAATCTTATGAGTGCAAAATTGAGGGTCGATTCCCTTAATGTCGGATATTTGCCAAGCAATCGCACCTTTATGCTTTCGAAGCACATCTAAGAGTCGGGTCTTCTCCTCATCTTTTAAATCTTTTGAAATTATTACGGGCAATTTATTATTAATTTCCAAGTATGCGTATTCGAGATGAGGAGGTAAATCCTTGAGCTCGAGCTCCGGAGGATTCTCAATAGACGGCTTAACTTCTTTTACGTCTGCCATTTTTAAGTCTACCGGAGGGGAAGAAACAATTGGTTTTTCATTTAACAACTTTTCAATTAATAAAATATCCCCCTCCGGATCAAAGTTATTTTTATCAATTTCCGGTGAAAATGATTCATTTGAAAGACAAGCATTGATTTCTTCCCAAGCGAGATCACTTCCCTCAAACGGAGTGAGGGAAGGGGAAGAATCGGAGACGATCGGTTCAAAAGAAGGAGTGGGATTACCACTCGAAGCATCGGCGGTAAAACCAAGAAGTTCTTGAGAGTACTCCTCCGTAGCTTCGTCAATAACATCGATTCGATTGACGGAAGAAACATCGTAGTCGGAGGAGTATCTCGCGGTTTGATCGAGGTTAAAAGTGACGGCTTCGTTTCCAACACGTAAAGTAATCTCCTCGTCGTAAACATCAATTAAGGCACGACCGGTCCGTAGGAATCCTCTCCCGAGAATGAGAGGAACCCGTGAATCGGCATCGAAATCAACAACCACAAAATCCGCAGGGAAATGGAATTTCCCAACATTGACAAAAATATCCTCGGCTATGCCAATTGGACGAGATGTAGATCGGTCGGCAAGCTCGAGGGTCATAAGCGTTGGTGTCAAGTTAGGAAGAGACAACTTTTTCCAAATCGACAATGGCATTAGGTTAATGCTAGCACCAAGATCGGCCAAGGCGAAGCATTGAACCATACCCGAAAAATTGCACGGTATAAGAAACTTGCCAGGGTCTTCAAGCTTTTCGGGAGGCTTCTTAAGAAGAACCGCTGAGCAATTCTCGTTCATTTGGGTTCTCGATATTTCAAAAAGCTTTTCCTTATTATTCAAAAGTCCTTTAAGCATTGAGGCAAATTTGGGCATCAAAAGTATAGCATCCGCGAGAGTTATATCAAAGTGTAATTCTTGAAAAATCTGATAAAACTTTTCCATTTGGTTTTTATCTTTCTCGCGGTGCTTTTGTTCGTTTTGACGTGACGGATATGGCAACTTTGTTTTAACGGGTGTTTCATTTTCATTATCATAAACAACCTTTTCCTTTCCTTTAGACGTCGGGACCACCCGAGGTTGGATGTCTTTGGTCCTTCCATTATTAATAGGAATTTCCGTATCCGTTGTCGCCTCGGGTTCGCGGGCGACTACCTTGGGAGGTAGAGAAGAAGAGGTAGTCGGAGCCGTCGGTCCATCATAAGTAACACCACTCTTTGTGATGATCGCTTTAGCATCACCCCTCGGGTTAGCGATCGTGTTGCTCGGCAACGTTCCAGAGCCCGAGGGTCGATCATTTAAACGCTTGTTAAGATCATCGATTTGTGTTGCAAATAACCTCGTTGTTTCCTCATTTTTAGCAATTAACGCTTGTTGACTTTGAATCAATTGTTTAATCAACTCATTCGTGGGCGACGGATTTTGAACCACATTTTGATTTTGATTACTGAAATTCTGCCCACGGTTTTGAAAACTCTGATTATTCTGATTCCCTTGATTGAAGTATCCATGATTATTATTCTGAAAATTCCCATTATTTTGAAAATTATTCCCTTGAGGCGGGCCTTGGTTGTAATTTCCCCGGTTTTGATTTTGATGAAAATTTTGATTTTGTCCTTGAAAACCATTATGTCCTCGGTTTTGATTTTGATTGAACTGATGATTACGGTTTTGCACATTATTGTTTTGATTCACTTGATTTGGTTGATTAAACCCGGGTGGTCCATGAAAATAGCTCGAACGGTAGCTGAGAAGATTTCGATCTCCTTGAAGAGGTGGGTAGCCGGTGCCACCCATGTTTGCAGCATACACGTTCTCTTGAGCATAAGAGCCGGTCGACGGACACTCATAATACGGATGTGGACCACCACAAGTCTCACAGCCATGACTCACCATTTTGACTTGATGGTTCGGTTTCTCAATAGACATAGCATCGACTTTCTTTGTTAAAGCCAATATCATATTTTTCATTTCATCATTATTTTTCTCATTATTAGACACTTGATGTTTGTTCCTAGACATTCTCACACGAGCCTTGTTCTCGATTATCATGAAGGCATCATTCGTGTTTCTCGCCAACAAGTTCCCACCCGCAGCAGAGTTGAGTGAGTCTTGGTCAACATGACTCAACCCATTATAGAAAGTGTCAATCTGCTGAAGGGGTGTGAACCCATGGTTCGGACATTTTTCCATCAAATATTTGAATCGGTCCCAAGCTTCACTAAACGACTCATCAAAAGCTTGTTGGAACCGAAAGATTTGGGAACGTAGACTAGAAGTTTTAGAGGGAGGATAGAAATGATTCACAAACTTGGAAGCAAGGTTATTCCAAGTGTGAATTGAGTTAGGCGGTTCCTTTTCCAGCCAAGTCCGTGAAAGTAATGAGTTTACCGAAGGATCGCTCGTGAAAGTAATTCCCCGGGTCGTTCTCCCAACGAGGGTTGAATTCGATCTTGTCGGTTCGGTTTGTGAATCTTGTGAAGTGAATGAGGATAGAAGAAATATTTTGGTTTTTGATTATACTACAAATGAGAATAAAATTGCAATTAAAGTAAAGAGAACAAGCAAATAATGCAAAACAAATTAGCAAATAAAACAAACATTCTCAAAAATGAAATAGAAATAAAAACGTAAAGAAAACTTAACACGACTAATTTAAAAAGAAAAATAAAAGCGAAACTAGCCCTACGATTGCAAATTGAGTTTTTCTAAATAATAAGATATAAAAGAAAAATAACGTAAAAGGAAAATTATATTTTTGGCTTTTTAATTTTTAATAAATGAAAATGATGTAAAGACTAATTAAAAAGGAAATAAGTAATTGAAATAGAAAACTAATTATTATTAAACTAGGAAAGTTTACTAGATGACGTTACTAGATAAAAGATACTAACTTGTTGTATAATAAATCCTAACTTGATAAATTTTAGAAAAAATCAGCAGAGTTTCGCCTTAGCATAAAGCATAAGAGAACCTCACTCGATAAACGATGAGGTAATGATTATCTAAATTGATAATCTTGGCTAACTCGCCAAAAGAAATAAAACTTGGTAAACAATACTTGATAAAACATAAAAACTCTAACTCGATAACAAGATAATCAAGAAAAATAAAAATATTGCAAATAGGTCCCTTGACTAAAATTCCAACTAGATAACAATTATAAAAAAAAAGACGAAACTCGATAAATTTTTTTTTATTTGACTCTAACTCGAAACTTTGTGAAAATCCTAACTCGATGTTTTTTTTTTTTTTTTTTTTTTTTTTTTTCTAACTCGATAGTCACTAAATGCCTAACTCGATAAAAATATTCTTTGGACCCTAACTCGATAAAACCAGATACCAAACTCGTAAACTTTTAATACCGAACTCGATATACACTATTTCAAACTCGATAGTTTTAGTAAAAAATAAAACTCGATAAAATAGAATATAACTCGATAAAAACCATAACAAAACACCATTTTGATCCAAAATAATGCCTAAAAACTAATGTTTTTCACCAAATTTATTACCAAACTAACTAGTTTAACCATAAACTTTAAATCCCACCAATAAAAACACGAATTTAACAACTAAAAATTAAAGATTTTTAAGAAAGATAAAGCTTTTTTAGAGAGAGAAAGTAAAATAAAACACATAAAAATAAGATTAGACAAAAATTAAATCTAAAATTAACCTTAGAACTAACCAAAACTAAAAATTAACCAACCTCTCAAATGCGGCTTACATCTCTATTTATAGGCTAGGGGCTAGGGCTTCTCTAATCTTTTACATTGTTGCATAATTAGCCCCTAGACCTTTACAAATCATGAAATTCAAGCTTAAAACATTATAAAATGTAACTAATACAACTTAATATTAAACGTAACGACTGAGAACGGTCCAAATGCATTTCTTGTGACTTGGAGGATTTGAGTTGACTTTTCTTCCTAAGTTCTTCAAAGGATCAAAATCGACAACTTGTGAATACTTGGAGTATTTTTCTTCTCAATATCTTCACGCTTCCACTAAGGGTCTCTTTTGTCATTCTTTGAATCTTTAAGAATTTGAATTGTCGTTTTGGGCTTTTCTTGGATAGATTTCTTCCTCGGCTTCGGCTTTTTACCTTTTTCCAATCTCGTGCTCGTTTTTGTCGGTTTTGCTTTGTTTTTGTTCATTTTTCACATATCCGTACCTGCACATACACAAATACAAAAACATACAATCTCTTGGCATTTTTGGTTAGTATTTGGTGTATTTGGTCTGATTTTGGGTCTAAAAAGGATGAGTGATTAAGCACTCATCATGGATTATTAAATAAGTTAGCCGATTCATCACACATTTTCAACATGTTCTTCATCATCTTCTTCATCCATCACCAATGCAGCATACGGATTAGATGTAGTAATGTTTCCTTCCTTTGAGGTAGTGCCAGTAGACTTCAACATAGACGACGAATTAAAAGCTTTGCCCATAGAAGTAGTACTCTTCTTAGGTTCACTAGTTGCCGCCTTTGGGACATATTTGACATTTTGTTTAACAGATGGACCAACAAACCGATTACCATTAGTAGACTTGGCTTTACCCTTCTTCTTATTCTTACCCGCCATTTGGAAACCGTCTTTATCCAACACCACACTTGGATTAACAACTTGTGGACTAGAAACAACAGGAGGACTCACAACCTTTTTAGAACATTGATCGTGAGTGTGACCAAAAATCATGCATACATTATACCTGGGAGGTCTCCATTCATACTCAACACGGATAGTAGCTTTAGTAAAACCCTCCCCAGAAAGTGAAGGAAAACCAATAGTAACAACATCCACAAGATCAGCTTCAAAGTTGATCTTGTTAGGACCCAAGTTTTATATCATTCCACACATATGAGATGGTTTGGAGAGATGAAGAAGTATTATAGAGAGAGAGTACAAGAGAGGAAAATAAGAGAAAGTTTCTTATTTCATAATGAACCAACACCATCTTTGGAGGGTTTACAAGAGTATTTATACTCATTGTCTAGGGCATCTTACATGTTTCACATAATATCACTAATGGCCCTTAGACTTTAACAAAACATGTATTCTAAACATATTGAAACTTTAACGTACTAATATAATATTGCAACCTATTACAAGACTCATTGACTCGATAATGATCGTCACTTCAAGCGTTCCCAACAATCTCCCCCTAAGGGACGATCATTGAGATCTCTCTTTGATTGCATTTATGATCATCACTTTTGCGTTTCCAACAATCTCCCCCTAAAGGGGTGATCATTTGAGATCTCTTTTGCGACCTGTGGGTTATGGGTCCACCAATAGAAATGACAGATCTTTTGACTTCTTTAATGCTTGTTGTTTTGAACTTTGAGTCTTTGTGTAATAGCTTTGCTAGTTTCTTTGTTCCAATCATGCTTTGTGATCTTTGTTCTTCGTTCTGGTTGTTGTGATCAAATGATGGGGTAATCTGCCTTTCGTCACTTCTGCGTCTGTGGTGGTTGTTTGCCATTCCAACATGCTCATACATCTTTGGACTTTGACTTTCACATGCACGTAGTTCCCTTTCTTTCACTTTGATCTTTAGTCTCTTTACTTTGTAGATTCTTCCTTTTTGGCGTAGAATCTTTTGGTGAACTTTGCGTTGCTTAGATCATTGAGGGAGCTATCATTGACTTCAATATGTATGTATGAGCATGCGGAATCTATCGCCATGGAGATGATGTGTAGCTGCAGGTAAACAGTTAGCAATAAACAACCGGTACTTACAGATAAGTAATTAGAGATCGTCAACAGCATAGTGTGAAGACTCCTTCTAATCCTTATCAAGGCCGTTCCCATATCAGATACTCCCGAAGGAGCTTACGAGACCTACTAAGTAGCTCAATGACTGGGTGAGTCACTGGGGATCACTCCACGACTGTAGACCACTTAAAGGACCACCGTGAACACTAAGCGTAACCCGTGTGGGGTTACCGAAGTGACCTGCTGTCAGGGATGTTTGATGTTGACATTGGCAGGAATTTCCGTTCAATCATTGAGAAATACATTTGTAAATTCTCTCATAAACGTTCTCGGCAGATTGCTAAGATCTGCGAAGGACTCGATAATTTACAGCTGGTGTCCATTGATGTAGAACCTCAGTTGTAGAAATGCTAAGTGTTCCTAAGAGATCTTTGATGTATCTCATGGCTCTAGACTCGATAAGTGCACACCTAGGTTTCCTATGCGGAGACTAGGGAGGGGTCTCCTGCTTCAATATCAACCATCTCTAAGAGATAAGTCGATAGATTACACCGGTTCCTCGTGAGAATGAAACAAGCTCTTTTAAGAGAAATTGAGTGGTAAAGAAGGTTTAGTGCATTGCGTCACTGGGTCCATGACAACTTTATCTTCAATACCGGTGTTGCCTTAGCAACAACCAGTAGCATACGAATTGAACCCGGTGTCTGCCCTAAGGTTGAACATATGGAGGGCTATTTCTTTTCACCCTTTTCTTTACTTTTCTTTTTAATTCTTCAACTCCTTCTTTCCCTTTTCATTCTTTTCTCCTTTTTTCGTATCATACCTAAGGACTTCTAATTCTACCTATTGGAGATGTCCTTGGGTAGATCCCTCCGGCTCTGGCGGATCATAGGACGGTTTTCCCTAACCTTAGTCACCTTATAACTCCATGACTATCCTATAATTGCCATGAAACCTTTGATTGAAAATCTCTCAAAGTGTTTGTGATTTTCAAACATTTTGTTTAACACTTTGAGAGTTTTGTGTTACTTATGAAGGGCTCCCCCTTCACATGTGCTCATGTGTATTTAAATAAATTTGCACATGCGGGAGGAGCAAGCACTTTTTGAATTGATCCACTTTCAGTGAACAAGACCGATTCGAGACACGCTTACATCACTAGTCAGACTAGCTTGAAATTATTACCCGGCCTGGTCAAGTCCACAGAAAGTTTCTCGAAATGGTACATTTCTACTAAGACAAATCCTTTTCGAGACACGCTTACGTGGCTAGTTAGAGAGTTCCATTGTCAGCTTTTAGGTGACAACTAGCTCTAATAACTAACTTGATGTCATTACCCGTCGAGGATAAGTCTTTTCGATTACTAACTTTTGTTGTTTCGTCAATTCCAGGGTCAATTCTGAGTCGAGCTCGCACGAGATTCAATCTTAAAGCATCCATTGTCATCCATATTTTAATCACTTTTACTTTTCTCCCCCTCAAAAATAGCATATAAGATGTTGTTTTTGATTAACTTTTGATTAAAATATGCTTTTTTGAGTCTTATGGGGAGATTTACCAAGAACTTATCATTTTGAACAAAGATCATTTCAAATACTCCCCCTCAATAAGTGAAATAACTTTTTGAGGTTTTGATTACGAGAGGGAATACTTGTCATTTTGAGTAGAATTTAGAAAAAACTTTGAAAATTTGATTAATTCTACTCAAAAGTAAGAAGCTTTTGCTCCTTATGTTAGGATTGAGGCACTGAAGCGTACCTCAGGGTCCTTTAATTTCAAAGAACGGGTTGTACACTGCTATAAGTGCACAAGCTATTAAGCATGATTTTGACGGAACATTTTGTAATCGAAATACTCCCCCTCAAAACTCGCATATGTTTTGAGAATTTTAAACTTTTTTGGAGTTTGGGGGAAGGAGTCTTCTTGAAGCAAAATTCTGAAAAATTTAGAAATTTCAGTTTGAAAAATTCTTGAATAAATTTTGCTTCAAGGTAACTAAAACTTTATACGCTGAAATACTCCCCCTCAAAACTAGCATATGTTTTGACATTTTTAAACTTTGGAGCAAATTGGGGAGTAAAGATTTAAAAAAAATCTTGAGCAAAATTTTGAAAAGTTTTGAAAAACCTTTTGAAAATTTTTGAATAAATTTTGCTCAAGATTAAGAAGTTTTAGATAAGCTTTGCATGAGAACTTCTTCTTGTTTTTAAGGATAAGTGCACGTTTGGTTTTAAAGAATGGTTTAGCAAGGCACTTTCCTTTCTTTGAAACCCGAGTTGTACACTGAAATGTGTGCACAAGTCGTAATGATTAAGCCCGGGTTGTAAGCTGAAATACTTACAAGCCATTAAAAAATTTAAGATTAGGAAACAACCTTGGGAACCTATTTAAGCACGGCGCCAACGGGTTTACCAAATTTTGAAATCCATTTGTAGGTTGTGTCAATCTGATTTAAAGATGTTGCATTCCAACGAGGACTGAAAAACGGTGTTTCATTTTGAAATAACACTCGCGGAATCAATAGAGATTTAAAACTCTTTTTCTGTTGAAAATTGTTTGAGAAACCCGGCGTTTCTCTTGGAGTTTTAAAATATGAAGAAGAAGATTTCCATCTAGATTTGAACCTCATGGGTTCTTTTTTAAGATTTGTTTCTGTGATAAATGGAAACCTTCCGGTATTAGTAATGTTCAAAGCAGAGTCATTTTCATGTTGCAGCGAAAGCAATTCTGATATTGAATATTTGAAAGGTTTTGAACGACTTTGCTTTGGTCTCCACACTTGCTTTACCGGTGTAAAACGAGAGTGTGGAGTTTGAAAAACATGATACTTTTCTTTTGAAGCATTTGGGGGTTTTGAAAAACTTTGTTTTGGTCTCCACACTTGCTTTACTGGTGTAAAATGAGAGTGTGGAGTTTGAAGAACATGTTTCATTTTACTTGAAGCATTTGGATTTGAAAACCTTTTGGAAGTAAATGTTTCGAAAAAACTTGGTCTCTTTAAAAACTTCCTTTTTTTTTTTTTTTGCAAAGAATAGGTTGTAAACTGAGAAACCCTTTTCAAAAATGGTTTTGATGATTCACCCGTGTAAACCTTCTTCGAAACACTCACTTCTGGTGTTGAAACATTTGAAATTGGAGCTTTACCCTTTGATCGGTTAAGAGTATCAAACTTCACTTTTAAAGCATTGTATGAAATTCTCAAATCATTGTATTCTTTTTTAAGAGAAAGATGATCTTGGGAGGCCAATTTTGATTCTAAAGAAGCAATTTGTTTCAAAAGTTGATCCTTTTCGACTTTAGAATCATCCGTTTTACGAGCCAATTTCCGTTCGAACTCAACATTTTCTTTTTCAAGTCTTTCAAAATAATTTTCAAATTTGGTTACTTTGTTGAAAAAGTCGGTTTTGGCATCCTCAAAATCGTTTATTTGTTGAGCTAAAACCGTTTCAAGCTCAACCACTTTCGTTTGAAGCACATGATTTTCATTTTCAAAAAGATACATTTTCTTCCCCGTTTCCTTTTCAAAATCTGGAGTATTAGAATCGAACAGGGGTTTTGGGAAGGAAACTTTTGTGATTTGAACATCAACATTTTTCTTTTTCATTGATTCAATCTTTTGCAAAACATTTTCAAACTTTTTATCTGGAAATTCATTCAATTGAGACTTCAAATCTTCAGTCTCTTTTTGTTTCAAGTTTGAGTTTTGTTTCTGAACTCGTGAACTTTTGATTGAATCAAACAGGTTTTTGTAAATCTGTTTCAAACGCTCAATCTCTTTTTCATATTTTGAAATTTGACATTTTATTGACACGTTTTCATCTTTAACTTGTTCAAGCTTTGACATCCAGGGGTTTTCAAAAGACTGCTTTTCAAGATTGTGTTGTAAAGCTAGCTCAAAGTTAATGCTTTGTGCTTGACATCTTTGAAAATTTTGTTCAAGAGAAAATATTTGACGTTTAAGTTTCTCTTGGATGTCACTTGACTCTTTTAAAATTTTCTCATTTTTGTGTCTCAACATCTCATTTTCCACTTTTAAGTTTTGAGATTCAACAATCAAAGATATATCATATGGAGTTTTATCAAAGATTTTCAATTTAGCTTCTAAATCAACATTTGAAGCACATTCTTGATTATGATTCACGTTGTCATGTTCAACCATACCTCCATTAGGATCCATATATGGAGTCTCGGGGGTGATATCACTATCAACCTGATTCACCACACATGTGTCGTTAATGTACTCAGGCTGTTCATGACTTTGCGTCTCGTAAGAAAACACATTATCGAATAGATCAACATCATTTATAACACCATTTGAATGATCTACCTTGATGAATGTGTCCGAACTTTCTGAAGGTCTGACATCATCAATTGTATTCTTTAAATCATCCTTACAGTTGAGTTTCCCGTCAGCATCCGAATCATTCCCTGGAGTGCTACTTTCATTCTGTTGTTCTGATAATGCACTATTACCCGTGAAGATCAAATTATCATCCGATGTCCCTTCATTGTTGACTGTTCCCGCTTGTATCAGCATCCCTATTTCAATTCTTTCTCGTTCTTTTCCTTTTAACTCTCGTTCTTGCAATTCTTTTTCATTTGACTCTCTCTTCTTTTCCAGCATATCTCTTAGATTAAAAAGAAAACTAAAACGGATATCTCTTTCTCTTTTAGTGGATATCTCCATCTCTTTTAAACTTGATTCCATTGAATTTTGTGTGAAATGACAATGGATCTTGTAGATGATAAAGAAGTAGTTGTGTTTCTCAAACGAATCTTTTGTCCGTTGTTCACGATTTCTCAATAACTAGCACGGTAGTTATGTCCACACGAACCCGAATAATCTCAACCCAAAATAATACTCAATCTCGGAATATTGAAGCTCAACGAAAACCGTGGACAAAAATGCTACAACTTCAATTAACCAAACACTTCACCATCATATTTTCAGCACACACAAAAAATCGTCCCTTGTAGAACTAACAACCTACACAGCCTAAATATATCTGGTTCAAGCCCAACAATAGTCCAATTCGAAAATAAAAACCTGAAGCCCAACACCAAAATTGTCCATCTCAGGTCCAATAATACTAAATCCTAACCCTAAATTTTCGGTATAAAACATTACCTAAACACATACTTATCCTAACCCTAAACACAAATAATACGCAGTCAAAATACCACTTTTCTCTCACTTCACCAATTCAAACTAAACGCAGATCTAAAAAATTCGTCCATCTCTTTTCTTGTTTTCTGCTTGAGTAAATCCAGAACAAAAATACGTCAAGCCTGTTCTTTTATCAGACAAGTTACTCGAATCAAACATGCACAAATCAAAGAAGCACAAGAAACCACAAGGATAATGACTTGATGAAGTGGGTTTCGAACCTAGGTAGGTATTTTACTTGATCTTTTTCTAGTAAACAAAGCGAAAGAAGGAGAGGAATACGTTTGTTCTTTTTTCTTCTTTATAAGTTTCGAATATAAAAAAGAAGTTTATTCTTCTCACGGATCTATGATGGTTTATGTTCAATCGTATAAAACTTTGAAGATTTATGTCGAATCTTGGACAAACTGAGATCTCTTCTTTTCCTTCTTTTATAATTCGAAGTAGTTTTGATATTTGGAGATGGGATGAAGGTGATGTCAATTGTTGTTGGGTTAGTATTAGAGGAAGCTTGTGGTTTGTTTTGGTTAATGTTGTCTGACGAGATTTATTATTTAGTTTTGTGATACTTTACTTGAATCTTTTGCGTAAGATCTTTTGCGTAGAAAAAATCTTTTGCGTAGAAATTATCTTTTGCGTAAAAAACTATTAAGCATAATCTTTAAGCGTAAAGATAGTCTTTTGCGTAGACCATCTTGTGCGTAAAGTACGTTTACGCCTAAAATACCTTACGCATAACTTTCCAAGTTATGCGTATTCTGATTTGAAGAGGTTTTGCGTAAGAAATTGCTCCTTATGCGTAGCTTGAGGGTATTTTGCATAAGATTTGAAGTTAAGCGTAGGAATGGGGTTTTGACTGTTTGACCACTTTTCCGATGTACTTTTCCGATGATTTTTCTGATGATATTCTGACTACCTTTTTTACCACAAAATAAGCTTGAAAAATTAGGACAGATCTTGTTGGACAAAAAATAGCTTTGAAAAAGCTACAAGTAAGGTACTGTTTGGACAGATAAGCGTTAGAATGGACTTTTTGGACAAAATGACTGCTTAAATAAAACTGTTTTGACCTCGAAACTGTTTAGACAGAATATTAATTGTCTTTCCATATAAGCTAAAAAGAAGCAAAATGTAAATAATTCAAAAGACCAATTAAGCTTAAAGCAATCTGTTTAGGGACAAAAGGACTGTTTGGACCTTAATAAGCTCAACCAAAAGTATTAAACTATAAGAAATAAGCTTAAAAATAGGATACGAAAATCAGTTTGAAAAGCTTTTGATAAGACTTAATAAGCAGAAAATAAGCTCGAAATAAGCAAAATGAAAACTTTAAAAAACACAAATAACTTCTATATCATCTTCTAGCTCTTGATATGAGATGGTTTAGAGAGATGAAGAAGTATTATAGAGAGAGAGAGTACAAGAGAGGAAAATAAGAGAAAGTTTCTTATTTCATAATGAACCAACACCCTCCTTGGAGGGTTTACAAGAGTATTTATACTCATTGTCTAGGGCATCTTACATGTTTCACATAATATCACTAATGGCCCTTAGACTTTAACAAAACATGTATTCTAAACATATTGAAACTTTAACGTACTAATATAATATTGCAACCTATTACAAGACTCATTGACTCGATAATGATCGTCACTTCAAGCGTTCCCAACAGATCTCAATAAGACACTTAGCAAAGCTACTTCTTCTCCACGAATCCTTACACATAGAGCTCGTATAAGAATCAAGCATAATATGTTTTCCAATAAACGTAGCAATCAAACTAATACCATCCTCTTCAAAAACTTGAAGAGGAACATCATGCAGTTTAACCCATACCGGAATACGAGTCAATTCTTCCTTCTGCAGACTAGTATCCATAGACCATTTCTTAAGGATTATTGGAGATTTGCGAATCATCCAAGGAAAACCTTCCAACACAGCTTCTAACCTAGCTAATGTATAAATTTAAAGAAAAAGAAACCTTTGGAATTCATCATAATCCTTTTCAACCCATGTTTCCCCCAGTTATTCCTAGCATAATATTCAACAACCGGAAACGCCATCCTATTTCTAATAAAATAACCATACAATGTGTGTTCCAACCGTGTACTAACCTTTTCAACCACTTTGCGAGGGATAGATATGTTAACACCTTCAAAAACGGGTTTAACAACTAGTGGACGAAACGAAGTATCAATAATAGGTTGAGCATCACTCAAACCTGCCGCTCCAACGTAAGATGTAGCATTAGTATTGATGTCTACAACTTGGACAATAGGAGACTCATTAGTAGGTTTATGAGTCGTAGATTTAGCTTTAAATTCAGCCGCAAAAGCATTCCACATATCAACAAGAGCATCCGTAACCATTATGCGAGCATTAATATCCAATTCAGCCCATACCGGATATTTACTAGCCTCACAACTCAAAGTGAACTCATTGATGTCCTCTAGTGTACTAAGCGAGACACCAAATAGAGCAACAATATAATCACGCTTCATCTTGATTGAAGACGCTGCATCAGTGACCTCGTTAGGATTAGCAAGACCACATGTAGGAACACCAATACGAGCATTAGCAGCATGTGGAACCGGCTCTACATACCCTTCACGAATGTTATCATCAACCTGAACAGGAGGAGATGTATCACAAGAATTTTCAGCTAACAAGTCAAGTATAGGCTGCGATGCCACACCTGTATCATCCTTAGGTCGAGACTTCTTATGTTTCCTCACAGTCACATTCGACAAATCAACAGTAGCAATGTTATCTTTAGCCATAGAGCGTGACAAAGTATTTTGCTCCTCTCCCAATTTTGACATCAAAACAAACCCTAAAACCCTTTAACAAACATATCGTATAACCAGAACTAAGAGAACACGCTTAACAGAAAGCAAACGATTAAACCCTAGTTAATCAACTAGGGTTTTGAAGCCATAAGAGCGCAATAATTAACCCATGATAAGAATGATGTCCCAAATCATACTAATAATCAGTTAGATGTAGAATGAAAGAACCATGCACTAACGACAAAACAAGATAAATAAATTAATGATGCGCTGAAAGAATAGATCAATGTTTTGCCATCAACAATGTTAAATCTTG
Organism: Artemisia argyi; assembly: GCA_030686995.1. Taxonomy (NCBI): domain Eukaryota; kingdom Viridiplantae; phylum Streptophyta; class Magnoliopsida; order Asterales; family Asteraceae; genus Artemisia; species Artemisia argyi. Next base: position 159,459,410 of record CM060679.1, read on the forward strand.
CCACTGACCCACGATTTGTAATAAAATAAGATAGCCTACACCAAACTCTTTTGATCAATATAATGAATTTGTATCACAACCGACCCACTATAAAAATGGACCAATTGAGAAACAGAATATATTAAATCAACCTAATATCACTTGTCATATTTTATAAACATGGTTAATATCTAATATCACTTGTGATATTTCATAAACAAAACAATCTTATACCTGAAAAGTATAAAAATATTAAAAAACCATATATGAAACCGGACATATAAAAATATGAAAATATTACAAAAACGTATGAAAACCAATGAAAATTGATGAAAACATACGAAAACATATGAAAATATACGAAAACGTGTGAAAATGGATAAAAATGTATGAAAACGGATGAAAACGTATAGAACGTATGAAAATGGACAAAAACATATAAAATTGGTATGAAAATGGACAGAAACATATGAAAACGGATGAACGCGTATAATAACGGACGAAGATATAGGAAATCGTCTGAAAACGGTCTAGAACGTATGAAAACAGACGAGAACGTATGAAAATGGACAAAAACGTATGAAAACAGCCGAAAACGTATGAAAATGGACGAAAATGTATGAAAACGTATGAAAATGGACAAAAATGTATAAGAACAGACAAAACATGTGAAAATGGATGAAACGATGAAAATGGATGAAAACATATGAAAATGGACGAAAATGTATGAAAACGGATGAAAACATAAGATAATAGACAAAAACGAACAAAAACCTAAGAAAACAGACAAAAATGTAGGAAAACTTCTGAACACGGCCGAAAATGAATGAAAACTGACGAGGAGGTTTGAAAGCGGCCGAAAGCGTATGAAAACGGAAAAAAATGTATGAAAACGAACGAAAACGTATGAAAATGGATGAGAACGTATAAGAACAAACGAAAACGTATGAATACAGATGAAAACGTAAGAAAAAGGACGAAAACGTATGAAAACATATTGGAACGGACGAAAACGTATGAAAACGGACAAAAACGTAAGAAAAAGGATGAAAGCGTATGAAAACGGACGAAAACATATGAAAATAGACGAAAAAGTAAGAAAATGCATGAAAACGTATGAAAGCAGACGAAAACGTAGAAAACCGTTTGAAAACCACTGAAAATGTATCAAAGCTGGCGAAAACGTATAAAAACATCTGAAAGCAGCCGAAAACGTATGATAATGTATCAAAAAGGACGAAAACATATAAAAATGGATGAAAGAGTATGAAAACGGATGAAAACAGACGAAAACATATGAAAACGGACTAAAACGTCTAAAAACGGCCAAAAGCGTATAAAAACGGACGCAAATGTATGAAAACAAATGAAAACGTATAGAAACAAGAAAATGTTTTTATTATGAGATAGTTATTTGCCGTTCTAAAAAAAAGTTTTTAGTATACGTGAATAAATAAGAAAGACAAGAAAGACAAGAAAAGAACAAAGACAAGAAATTAGGTTTAACCAATTAAATTTTAGATTAAATCCCCACTATTAGATCAAATTAAATTGATTGTGGGGATGTGTCCCTCAGTGTGTAGAAAAATAAGAGTATGCAAAATAACTCAACTCACATTACTTGATATTTGGGTGTCTTCTTTGCGCACGATCCATGCAAATCTTATCTGTATAATTTTATTGGATGTCCCCGTTTGACTTAGTGTGTAGGGTGCATTATGAGAAAAAGAGCAAGAAACACTAACTGCCATAGGTATCCCTCACCATTTAATGCGAGAAAACATGCAAGCTTTAAAAAATCTTCCCTAGCGGTATTTGAGTCCAACATGTTCTTAAAGAAAGAAAATTGTTATTTTATTTTGTGTGAGAGCAAAGGGAATCGTAACACATCAACGGCGTTTTGGGTGATGTGGACTGATGAGGCGAAAAATGAACCGTTTTTAGGGGGTTATTTAAGCCGGAATTGGAATTTATTTGATCAAATATTACCCTAAATCGTTCCTTTTGTGATTTTAGGTACTTTGGGAATGAATTCTGGAAAAGAAGGCATTTTGGACGTTTTTGGAGCATAAAAGTGAAGAAAACGGCAAAGACTTAATTTTCCTTGCTGGGAACAGTGGATGACGGCGTCAAGAATAAAATCTTGACGATGTCAAGAGTAAAAGTGGTAACGGCCCAGAGAGAACGTGACGGCGTCACCCAAGGCCGTCACGTGTTAACTGGTCAAAACTTGCGCGCGGAGTAGCTGATATTGTTTTGGTCATAACTTTTGAATACGAACTCGGATTTAGGTGATTCAAAAGCCCACGCGAAGAGGAAGAAGAGATCTACAGTTTGGTGAAAAAAAGTTGTCGTGACACCGTCATGATTATTCTGACGCCATCAGATCGGACCGACAGAAAATTAGCCTATAAATATAACATCATAACTTCACTTTTTGTAAGCCCTAAACCCTAAGGTCGATTCCTGGGTTTAGGTAGGTGTTTTTCCAGCAACTTAGAGGGTTTCAATCACTCCATAAACATCATGTATTGGTTTGATGATTCTATCTCAACTATGTCTTTCATTATTATTGTTGATTGTCCTTCTTTGATCATGTTTTGTTAATTTACCTTGTGTCTACTTATGTTTATGTGAAACTTGTATATAATTGATTAGATCTTATTGATTCCTTGTTGATGTTTGTGTCTATCTTCATCAATTAGGGTGTGACACTTCGATAGATCTAATTGGTTTAGCTTATAATTCTTGATTCCTATTGTCTCTTGTTTGGTTGATTGTATTCGATGTTAGGCTTAAGAAAACTGGCAGATCTCCATTGTGTAACTTGCTTGAACGTCTTAAGAAACATGAACCGATGTGTACTAGGTTTTTATGGTTGTATTTAATGCATGAGCGAATTCTAGTGATCCCATGTTAGGAGCTTCTTAGCCGGCTCGACATAGGAGTGAAGTAGGAGCTTATAGGATTGGGGAAGTAAGTACGCCACCCCATGAATGGTATTAAGGAATACAACCCGTCAATTAAAGCAAGGTGTGACAATTCAATAGGTAGAATTGGATAGCTAGCAAGGAGTAACATATCATAGGTAGACATGCTTCACTTATCTTGTAGAACCCTAGTTTACTTTTCTTGTTAATTAGTTTAATTAGTAGCTTTTGGGTTAGTTGATTAGCAACTAATTCCGCCCCTCCTTCCAATACCCGAGATTTTTACTTGCTTTTCATAAAATATAAAAATACAAAAAGAATCATCCTTCACCTTTAGACCTAGTTAGATTAATTTCAATCCTAATGACACTATTCCTGAGTTGAACGATCAATCCCCCGGTACTTGTCACTATACTATACTACAACGATCAGGTACACTGCCTGGTGGGGGTTGTAAGCCTCTCGAGATCCCTCAAGAGGTAAAGCCTGGTGCAATTCCCACGCATCAAGTTTTTAGCGCCGCAGCCCGGGGAATAGTTATTGTTTAGGTTGAAATTTATTTTGATTAGGTCTACTCATTAGATTCCTTTTTAGTGAGATTTTTTTTTCTTTTTATTTTGTAGCTTTCTCGTAGTCTATCTTTTCTTTGTGACTTTGTTTGTAATTTGCTTCAAATGGACTTTACACTTAGACTTCTAAGATTGCAAGATAAGGTTGAGTGGCTAGAACACCAAAGAGTTCGAAATACCTCATTTAGAGACACCTATGAATCATGTGAGCCTTCACCTAGGATAGATTCTTATGAACAACCTCCATGTTTAAGATCTAGTTTTAGTGAGGCCAATAGGAAATGCGACCTAGTTTGCCAAGGAATTATGGAGAGAGCCGTTGCAACAAATCATAAGTTGGATGAAGCACTAGGTTTGCTTTTATCACTACCTAAGAAAACAATTGAGGAGGATTTAGCCGAACATGATCACATTGATCAAAAAGACCTAGGTTTTATGATCGATGATGATGAATCTCAAGAAACAGATGATGAATCTTTTGGGCAATTTGTATATAGCAGTCAGAATATTGAGGATGATCCTTATGATTCGGATATAGAAGTTGAGATACCTAGAGAAGCACTTGAGATACTTGGGAAAATGTTAGGGTTAGATTATAATAAAACACATGTTGAGGATATAGGTGATCTTGACACATGTAATGATGAGGTAAATAACATAAGCCCACAAAATACTCAACCATCATTTGAGGCACACACACCACCCGTGACTTACCCGGAAGAAGTAGAAGAAACTTTAGGAATTCCGATGGAGGTAGAACCCTTGGACCAGGCACCACTTGAGGATATAGGTTTGAATACTTGTAGTGATAACCTTACTCCTAGTTCTAGGGAATTTCCTAGTGTTGATGAACCGGAACCTCAATCTTTACACACCTTTCCATCCTTAGATATATTTCTAGGAGACAAAATAGGAACCGACCCACCCATCAACCAATATTATCCGGGTAGTTTTAGGATGAAGGAAGCCATTCACTCACCCCTTTCACCTCACGTGGCATATTTCCACCCTAAGGGTGTGTATCGCTACTTCCACCCGCACTTAATCCTAAGTGTAGGGAAAACCTCCCCTATTTCCGTTAAATAAGGGTAGAGTCAGGCTCGTGACTCGAACAAAAACAAGCGCTTATTGGGAGGCAACCCAAGCTTTATTTATTTTTTTGTTTGTTTATTTGTTTGATTTTTTTTTATTTCCGTATGCATGCTTTATTTTTATTGTTTGTGGCTCATGTTTCAAAGTAAATTGTGAAAATGCTTTATTTTGTTTTTAACTTCGTCTTAATTGCATATAAAGGTATTTTGCAAAAGATAAGTGTAAGGGAGATCCAAATTTGTTTATAAAAATGAAATTGAGCATGAACCACAACAATATTAAATGAACATGTGTATTAGTATTCGTTAGAGTCAAATGCTTGTATCGAATCATAATGATGTTTTGCAGATTTTCCAGGAAGTAGGACATAAGTTTTTCCAGAAATTTTCCAGAAACTTAACATAAAGATTTCTGCAGGTCACTTTTGATGGCGTCAGGAATTAATTCCTGACGGCGTCATGTGTAAAATTCTGGAAATTTTGTTAGTTTTGTTTATGCCGGAGTCTTAAAGTTTTTGTTGATTCTTTAGTTTTATAAACTCCAGTAAATCTGCAAACATTCATTCCACAAGCATTATATCTTTAATTGTTTTGTTTTTATTCCTAAGTCTGGAATTACATCTAGTTGTGAGTTTCTTTGTTCGGATTGATGCTTTGGGTTTTTGTGATTGTTTTCTCAGGTTTAACAAGTTATGTTTGACAAGAAGATGATTTATATTCTGGAAGGGAAGCATTGATTGTTCATTTTCTTGGAGGAAGATCTAACCTTATTACCTTATTATCCATACCGAGCGAATCAGGGGAGTATTTGATTTCATTCTTTTACCAATTTTACTTTTACATTCTTTACTTGAACATTGGGGACAATGTTCATCCTAAGTGTAAGGGGAGGGTAAATGATGATACCTTATAGGATACACTTTCACTTGAGTTTGTTTGTTTAATGGTAGGTGTGTAATAAAACTATGAGAAACACTTGTTAGTGTAATTTTAGCGCCAAATTTAAATTTTTTTACAACATTTAGGAGTGAAACTTTAGCCTTAGCAAGCGTCTCATGGATAGGAGTCGTATGACTAGCACAAAACCGTACTATTCAAAAAAAATTTCCACCCAAATATGTGAGGTTCGCCTTTAGATTTGATAGGAAAAACATTCATTATTAGTGCTTATGAGTGTACCGGTAGCATTTAGATTCTAGAACTTGCGTTAGTGATGCATCCCGAGACCGCTAGTGAGACTACATTCGTGTAGTAGGATTTACTACATGATAAGAGGCATTAGGATCACCCTTGTGTTAAACCCGTATCATAATTACTTGACCGTTTAAGTCATATTACTTGGCTAGTAAAGTCAACTAATTTTTCCCACACCTTAGCGTTGTACTCATTTTTAGTACACGAAACCCCTAGTACATCCCTCCGAGCCTATCTTTTCGTTTCTTACTTTAAGCATCTTACTTAAAGGAAGAATTTGTTACACCCCACTTAAATGTACAACCAAATCGCCTTAGCCTTCCGTGTATGCACTCATCTTTAGTGCATTATTGTTATTTGTTTAAACCCTTAGTTAATTATCTAATTGATTACATGGTTGCTAAGTCGAGTCATATCCTTGTACATATTGTTTTGGGACGATTGGGACTCATCGGTAAAGTACTTATTTTATGGAGTAATGGGGAAGAACATCATTTATTACCCCCATATGTGCATTAATCTTAAAAGTACTCCAAGTGTTTTGATTATCTTGATTCGAGTCATTAGATTAGTTTATTGTAAAGTATGTAAAAATTCAAGTGTAAGGGGAATGTTCATTCCCTATGATATATTTTTTTGGATGGTAGGGTAAGAGTGTATGAAAAAAAAAAAAATCGAAAAATCAAGAAAAAGAAAAAAAAAATAGAAAAAGAGAAAAGAGAAAAAAACATACGGACTACCATCCCGTTTCATTCTATGTTTATTTTATGCTTTTGTTATTTTTCATTTATTAGCTTAAGTCGAGTCTAGTCTTGGCTTAGCAACGCCATATTGTACATGTAATTAACCAAGATTATTAACTCGCCACCTGTAAAGACTGCCTATATCTAACAAAACCGTGTATTCCATATCCCTACACCTAATATTACAACCTTTTAAAAGACCTCTTTGATAGTTTATCCTAGGTGCTTATACCATGTGGTGGAGGTTTGATCCTTTCCTAAGCCTATGGTAATATATTTTGCTATGACAGGTAGTGAGAGATGTTTTCCATTTCCATATTGTGATATATACTTTATTACACCCGAGAGATGTGAGTATCCAAAAACACTATTTGTGAGGTGCTAGTGTATGACCTCCGTGCTTGTCTTTGGTCTTTAGTGGAACGATTATTTGTTGTAATTACTTTTATATTAGTGTTAAATGACCACTAACTTGTATTTTGATTAGAATAAAAGCGCATTTGCTTGAGGACAAGCAAATCTCAAGTGTAAGGGTATATGATGAGGCGAAAAATGAACCGTTTTTAGGGGGTCATTTAAGCCGGAATTGGAATTTATTTGATCAAATATTACCCTAAATCGTTCCTTTTGTGATTTTAGGTACTTTGGGAATGAATTCTGGAAAAGAAGGCATTTTGGACGTTTTTGGAGCATAAAAGTGAAGAAAACGGCAAAGACTTAATTTTCCTTGCTGGGAACAGTGGATGACGGCGTCAAGAATAAAATCTTGACGATGTCAAGAGTAAAAGTGGTAACGGCCCAGAGAGAACGTGACGGCGTCACCCAAGGCCGTCACGTGTTAACTGGTCAAAACTTGCGCGCGGAGTAGCTGATATTGTTTTGGTCATAACTTTTGAATACGAACTCGGATTTAGGTGATTCAAAAGCCCACGCGAAGAGGAAGAAGAGATCTACAGTTTGGTGAAAAAAAGTTGTCGTGACACCGTCATGATTATTCTGACGCCATCAGATCGGACCGACAGAAAATTAGCCTATAAATATAACATCATAACTTCACTTTTTGTAAGCCCTGGGTTTAGGTAAGTGTTTTTCCAGCAACTTAGAGGGTTTCAATCACTCCATAAACATCATGTATTGGTTTGATGATTCTATCTCAACTATGTCTTTCATTATTATTGTTGATTGTCTTTCTTTGATTATGTTTTGTTAATTTACCTTGTGTCTACTTATGTTTATGTGAAACTTGTATATAATTGATTAGATCTTATTGATTCCTTGTTGATGTTTGTGTCTATCTTCATCAATTAGGGTGTGACACTTCGATAGATCTAATTGGTTTAGCTTATAATTCTTGATTCCTATTGTCTCTTGTTTGGTTGATTGTATTCGATGTTAGGCTTAAGAAAACTGGCAGATCTCCATTGTGTAACTTGCTTGAACGTCTTAAGAAACATGAACCGATGTGTGCTAGGTTTTTATGGTTGTATTTAATGCATGAGCGAATTCTAGTGATCCCATGTTAAGAGCTTCTTAGCCGGCTCGACATAGGAGTGAAGTAGGAGCTTATAGGATTGGGGAAGTAAGTACGCCACCCCATGAATGGTATTAAGGAATACAACCCGTCAATTAAAGCAAGGTGTGACAATTCAATAGGTAGAATTGGATAGCTAGCAAGGAGTAACATATCATAGGTAGACATGCTTCACTTATCTTGTAGAACCCTAGTTTACTTTTCTTGTTAATTAGTTTAATTAGTAGCTTTTGGGTTAGTTGATTAGCAACTAATTCCGCCCCTCCTTCCAATGCCCGAGATTTTTACTTGCTTTTCATAAAATATAAAAATACAAAAAGAATCATCCTTCACCTTTAGACCTAGTTAGATTAATTTCAATCCTAACGACACTATTCCTGAGTTGAACGATCAATCCCCCGGTACTTGTCACTATACTATACTACAACGATCAGGTACACTGCCTGGTGGGGGTTGTAAGCCTCTCGAGATCCCTCGAGAGGTAAAGTCTGGTGCAATTCCCACGCATCATGGACGTATTCCAACGACGTTCTGGCGTTGACACCAATTCCAGGGGTGCTGCGTTTTCATTTGAGTTAACGTAGTAACTCGCATTGTGGCATTTACATATGGTTTTCAAAACATGCCCTTGTATTAATTTTGTTACCTTTTGGAGTGTTAATGGCCAAGGACGATTTTACGTTTGTGGTTTGTGTGTGTGTTTAAGTGTGTGTGAGCGCGTTCGGTATAGAGGAAGAAGATGAGATTGGATTTTTTTTTTCTCGACATTTTGATATTGTTGGCATGGGCTGTGCTGGAATTAAATGGCCCAAATACAATAAGTTTGAAACTTCTTTTTTATTGATTATTTAGTTTTGTTTTGTAACTTTTTTTTAATAAAAATGTTATTTGTATATTAATTTGTTGAATAAAATATTAGTTAAGGGTTTATTTAATGAACAAAATTGTTAAGGGTAGAATTTGTACAATGAATGAAAAATGGTGTTATGATTTCCTGATGTTTTTTGCTGTTATGTTATTTGGTGTTAAAATGATATTGCGCTGACGTGGCGAGGTGTTGGTATTATAACATGTTACGTTTCCATGCTCTCCGAGGATATGTGTTATGGTATTTTAAAAAAAAAAAAAAAAAAGTGTTTAAGTGAGAAGGTGCTAAAAGAGAGAAAAGGGTAAATTGCAAACTTAGTCACCGACGTTCTACGAAAGTGCAAAAATAACACCGAGACATAAAGGATGCAAAAACGCCATTGACGTTCCATAAATTCAAAAAAGCCACCGAGACCTAACTCTCGTTAAATGCCACGTCACTTACGAGATTATCGTCATTTCACTGTTCCAATACACGACTTTATTTCAATGGCTAAATTTGCAAATGAAAACTTAACATCCATTATCTTCCCTATTGAATTTTCTATTTAATTTTAAACAATTATCACCACCCTCTACCATCACCACCACCCTCTACCACCACCATCACCACCCTCTACCACCACCACTACCACACTCCTCCTTCCATTTCCACTAAATGTGTGATCTTCATCTTGTCTTGAATTCTTTCATGTCTTTTGTTAAGCACATTCATTTCCCATTTTATTGAATCCTTCTAGCATGTCCAATCAAAACATTTCATCTCGCACCATCATAAATTCATAATTATTTTAGTAACATCTTAATGAGACAACTCATCCATGACTTAGTTCTTCCGCATATTTGACTTTCACAATAAAGTCCACTTCATCTTCCTAGGTCATTGCTTCTGCTCATTGTACAGACTACACACTACAGCAGTACAAAGTGGCAGCTAATAGGATGTCCAAACTTGCATTTTATTAAGAATCTTCAAGTTTCTGAATGTAGAATACCAATACTAAAGATAAGGTATATAGAACTTATATGATACAAGAACTACAAAACTCAAACAACAGAAAATATAGTATAATACAAGAACTACACAAATTAAGTAACAAAAAATATACAAGAATGTTAACATAGAGCCATTTGGTTAAAATTAAAAGCCCGTACTTTACTTTTCTGGTCAAACGAAGATATATTGGAGGTGGGATCAAAGGTACAATTAAGATCGCGGTGTCGTGATCAGTTACAAGAAAACAGCATTGACCGTGACAAATACAACCCTGGTTTTGTTGACTAACCAGCAAACAATGGTTGATAATACAAGAACGGATCTCAATTACAAATACTGCAACCTGGTATAACAGATACCAATTACAAATTACCAATACAAATGACTCGGTGTTTTCTTTTGTAGAATCACTAGGATGAATGTCAAAGAAGCTAAGTGCAGTTTTCTTTCTAACGAATCTGATATTACAAAGCTGTGAATGATGAAATCAAATATATGGCCTTCATTTTACATGGGTCAGTTCACGTTTAGCCAACATCTTCATTATTGAAGGACTTTGCACTCTCAACAACATCACGTTTAGCCAACATAATCACATCAATAAGCATTTCCCATTCAATCCAAATATGCTATTATGAATCCTCTAAGTTCAAGATCGGTACTTTGTTGCACCTCTTGAGGCGTGATACTTTGCCCAACCTGTTTGCAGCATGCATATATGCAGTGAAAGGTTGCCACCAAAGAGAATCATCATTAAAGATGTTAAAGAAAATCGATCTTTGCTGAATGTGAGGCTTGATAGTGGATTGAACCTGAGGGTTCCACAACCATACTCATGACACTCAATGTAACCCAATGTTTCTTAAGACTGCATTACCATTTGCCAACCTAGTACGTGAGGCAACTTAGATGATAGGTACTCCCAACAATTTCTATCATTTCCTTATATAAGAATCGTCAATAATTAAAAATGAACGAGCAATCCAAACAATTGGAGAATGTGTGTTAATTGTAAACCAAGGTTTCCAAGAGTATGAAAAAAAAGTCAAAACATTGATCCGTCAAGCACTGCAGATAATGTGCGTCGACAACAATGCATCATTTCTTCCAATATGAATAACTCTTCAAATATGATTGGTAGTATTTGGCTCTGACTAATGCTTATGGTTTTGAAGCACTTTCATAAAAGTCGTATTACAGAATAAGATAATAGCAATTCAAACTCCAAACAATTGAAAATGATAAATTGCAAATGGTGAAGATGATGAATAGTGTTTAGGATGTTAAGTTTTCATTTGCAAATTTAGCCATTGAAAGAACAGTGAAATGACGATAATACCCTCAATGACGTGACACTTAACGAGGAAAACAACGAGAGTTAGGTCTCGGTGGCTTTTTTGCATTTATATGGAACGTCAGTGGCGTTTTTGCATGCCTTTATGTCTCGGTGTCATTTTTGCACTTTTGCAGAACGAGAGTGACTAAATTTGCAATTTACCCGAGAGAAAAAGTGATAAAGTGGTGATGTGGTGAGCGAAAAACCCTCACCACATCCTTCCGCTGAGAGATTGGTATTTATTCTTCAATGATACATGCAGGGGTAAGGGTGTCAATAGGGTCGGGTTAACCCGACCCGATAAGGCTTATAGGGTCGGGTTTAATTTATGTTAAAAATCATTATAAAATATCGTTATAAAACTTGGAATTTGTAAGTGACTTCAATGCACCTTTCATACATGACATACGATTTAGACATTGATTATCACGTTATTTAATAATTAATCTTTCTAAAAGAGTTTAAATTACTAAAACACTGAGTATATTCCAAGCAAAAGAAGCCATTTTCCTAGAATTTGTCCTAAAACCTCTCCAATCTTAACTTTCTTCGCCTATCGTATCTGCCAGTGCCACCTTCTTCGTCACTATCGGACAAAGGAATCCTTCGTAAAGTTAACTGCTTCTTGCTCGCCTTCATTCGTCCTATTCGCCTTAGTGGCTTAAAGCTTAAACTTCGGTGATTCCTTTGCATCGTCTTCGTAGTGCGATTAAAGCAAGGTGTGGTGACTTAAGCCAAAAAGCCACCTCAACATTCTCCCTTTTCGCTTCCCTTTGGCCTTCGTAAAGTTTTAGTGACATGTGGCCGAAAAAGACAAAAAAAATGAGTTTTTTTTAGTTTTGCTAGTTTAACTTTAACAGGTAGCCGGTAAAAACCAGTCATATTGGAACAAAACAGAAAGTTCTTTCAGGTATCAGACGAGTTGTTTTTTAGTACACGTATCATGATAATTGAAGAAGCGTAAAGCCACAAATATAACAGACAAACGAAACCAAACTATAAGTACTAAATTTATCTACTCAAACATCATATCTAAGGTTCTTGAATCCTATTTGGTATCCTGATGTAAATATTTTCTATAAAATCATATCTTGATATAATCTCACACACATCCACCATGATCAACCTGGAACTTTCTTCTTCGATTCTGTTTTTACTCCTTCCGTTAACATTCCTTTTCCTCAAATCTATATGCTCCACTTTCTTCATCAAATCCTCTGGTAAATATGCACCAAGAGCATACCCATTGATTGGATCTTTATTCCCTATTCTGCAAAACCGGCATCGCTTCATCCAATGGACGTCAGATTTGGTCAACAACAGCCCTACTAAGACCTTCACAATCCACCATCTTCTAGGCAAAGTCCGTGTTATGACAGCCAACCCTGATGTTGTAAATCACATACTCAAAACCAACTTCCAAAATTACCCAAAAGGCATCCCCGCAAGGGACAACGCGCATGATTTACTTGGTGATGGTATCTTTAATATCGATGGTGAGGCATGGAAGTTCCAAAGACAAGTTTCGAGTCACGAGTTCAATACAAAGTCGTTAAGGCATTTTGTTGAAGAGGTGGTAGAGACTGAACTTAATGGCCGTTTGCTACCGATACTTGCTACTGGAGCCACCACTCAAACCACTGTGTTTGACTTTCAAGATATACTTCAAAGGTTCGCATTTGATAACATATGCAAAATCGCGTTTGGATATGATCCGGTGTACTTAGCACCGGAAGCTAAATTTGCAACAGCGTTTGAAGAAGCTGTTATGATAACCACTGGCAGAATCCGCTCGAATCTTCCATTAATTTGGAAACTCAAACGATTACTTAACATTGGTTCTGAACACCGTCTCTGCAATGCCATCGCCATCGTACGTGAGTTCGCCGTAAATGTCACAAAAGAGAAAAAACTCGAACTTGAACAAAAACAGACTCTAAAGTCAGTCGATCTACTTTCCCGGTTCTTAAACTCTGGTCACTCCGATGAAAAATTCATCTCCGATATTGTAATCAGCTTCATACTTGCCGGAAGAGATACCACGTCAGCAGTACTCACGTGGTTCTTTTGGTTAATTTACAAAAACCCGAGCGTCGAAAAGGAAATAATAAAAGAAATAAAAATGAAAAAAGAAAAGTTAAATTACGAAGATGTGAAAGATATGGTGTATACACACGCGTCACTCTGTGAAAGCATGAGATTATATCCACCTGTCCCGATTGATGGAAAACAAGTGCTAAACGACGATGTTTTGCCTGATGGGACATCAGTTAAGAAAGGAAGTCATGTGACATATCACATATTTGCGATGGGGAGGTCGGAAGAGTTGTGGGGGAGTGATTGGATGGAGTTTAGGCCCGAGAGGTGGTTGGAGATGGGTGATGATGGATGGGTGTTTAAAGGGAGGGATTGTTACGAGTATCCAGTGTTTCAAGCAGGGCCGAGGGTTTGTTTAGGGAAAGAGATGGCGTTTTTGCAAATGAAGATGGTGGTTGCAGGTGTTTTACGGCGGTTTAGGGTGATTCCGGCGATGGATGATGGTGTTGAGCCGGTTTATGTTTCCTATTTTACGGCAAAGATGAAAGGTGGTTTTCCTGTCCGGATTGAAGAACGCGTTATTTGATAATTTACTTCAAATGATCCTGTGAAATTAATTCTGAGTATTAAAATAGTACTATCTTTACAGTAAATTTATAAAAGCTTTGTAAATTTGTGGTTCAGTTTTGTAAGATGATTAACATGTTTATACTATATAAGGTGATGTATTTTATGCTCTCTGAGGTGGCGTTTGAATTCGACTTAATTGACATAAAAAAAAAATAAAAAAAAATAAAATTATTAAGTTATTTGAAAACTGTTTGTTTGTGAATTAATAGAAAAAAATGACTGAAAATATTAAGTAATAAAACTGAGGGTGTTTGCACTAAGTCATCTTTTAATTAAACTGAGCATTTTTTTTTTTTTTTTTTTTTTTCTCAAATGTATACCATCTGGTAAATCAAGTGAGCATTCTTTGAAAACGTTACAAGTATTGGAACTGCTCAGAAAGGATACAAAATCCATATACATGTTGTGATGTTGCCATAGCTGTTCTTGGTAAAACATAGCCGAAAGTACCAACAGGTAAACCACTAACATTCAGCACAAGCAAAAAAAATCATCCATAAAAGTAGTACTAGTAGTAGTAGATAACTCCTAACAAAAAACAAGCAAACATCAAAAGGCCATTGTTCCACTTAAACTCATCATCAATCACTATCATATTGCGAAACACTGGGTCAGCAAACAAAAAGTTAATAGCTTCATTATAATCCATCGAAGGGGGCTTAACGTGCCATTGACATTGACAAGCGCACATAACGTGCCATAGACATACTGATTCCTGATTTAGAATGATCAGACAACCATATCATGTTCTCACGAACCTCTTGCTTTAAAGCCATGCTACTTCCCAACACATTATGAATAGCCTTTCCTTGATCAAACCCAAATAGCAACTTGAAATCCGCAATTTGCTTTTTGGACAATCCAAGCTTCCCTTCAAGTGCAGAAACCCTTTTTGCTGATAAAATTGTCATAATTCGCATGTGATACATTCTTGAAATGCATATGAAGCATACTCCAATGAGGGTATGGACTTCAAATTAGTAAGGGTCTTTTTCAACAACACTCAAATCAATTTCATTAGCATTAGCCTCAGATGGCAACTTGATCACATTGAGTGATATGCCATGCTCTTCCAACGCATCTTTGACGTCTGGTGTGAGACAAGGAACAGGCGCACACAATGCACTTCCAAAATAGCATACTAGTTGCTTTTCAACCAACAAGGCAATGACATGAGCAAAAGAAACTCTGAAAACCAAATGCGTGTTTGTGACTTCAAGTTTGCAACACTGGGCGGTCCTATTCGAGCCCACTTGCTGGCTGCTGCTTCCAGCTTCGTCCTTTATATCATTATCCTGTATCTTGTTCATCTTGTCTGCAACAAAGATATAGCCAACAACCACGGTAAAATGTGTGTTTATTAAACAATACTATATACGGTCTGATATGATTGCATGAAAGAACACATTTGGTAGGTAAAATGACCAAAGCTGAAAAGAAAAGAAAGTCAAGCTAGTCTAAGACCAGAATATCCGGTTTGTGTATTGATTTATAGGAATGTGGAAGTCATGTTAAAACGTGAGGTGGTTAAAGAAAGTTTGCGTGAGTCGATGTGAAGGCAAAGCTGCTACAGAAGATAAGCTTACGACTTAATCGTAAGAACATGTTCGAGGTACGTAGACAAGACAATTATCTCGCAAGTTCTTTTCAAATGTGGGGAAATGATGGGAAAAAAACGCGAAAATTTATGGAATTCAAAGAATTCGGATGTCATCATAACTAACGTCTTGAAATTCTTAGAATATTGGAATTTCATCCCAACTATGGGAAACTTTTACCGCTTTTACTTTCAAGAGATAATTTTACTATTTATACATTATTCTGAATAAACAAGAATTGTTTTTGAGTGTGTTGCAGAGTAACTATATTTCCTTACAAATATAGTGCTTAAGACTAGTAGTGATAATGATTGCAAAGACCATCGTTAACTCAGCGTTACATCATTTTCTCTCTCGACAATGATGTTCTTTCTCTTCAACGATGTTTCTCTCTCCTCCACCAAAATCACCAACAACATATAAGGCTGGATGCAGTAAGGACCGAGGTCAATCCCCCTCTTTTTCCCTGTCACGTCAGCTTTCTCTTTCCAGCGACCTACAGGCGATTCAGTGCCACAGTAAGGGCGACCAAGTTTTTTATTTATTTATTTATTTATTTATTTTTTATTTTTTATTTTTTTATTTAACACAAACTAAAATTTTATTAATAATTAAAACGTTACATATTAATTCAAATAAAATAAAAACATTACAATAGATTTCAAATAACATTAAAAAACATTACGATAAAACGACAAAACTATTTTGGATTATTATGATGCTGCCAAATGTGTTCCACCAAATCGGCTTTGAGGCTAAGATTAGTTGTTTTGTTGCATATCTCCCTAGTAATTTGCAATGATTCCTCATGCGTATTTAAGGGATCATAAGAACGGTGCTGCTCAGCTGGAAAGAATTCGGGAGATATCGCCTGCCCTTCGTCTTGAATTATCATATTATGTAATATGATGCATGTGTACATAATATGTCCAAGACGCTCTTTGTTAAATCCCTTAGCCGGATGTTTAATCATTAGGAACTTCCTCTTTAGTACACCAAAAGCACGTTCCACATCTTTTCTTGCAGCTTCGTGCATCCTCTTATATAATTGACGCTTTTCATCATGCGTCCCTGGATTTCTAATAGACTTCACAATAACAGAGTATTCCGGATATATCCCATTAGCAAGATAATATCCCCGTTTATAAGGCACGTTGTTAGCAACGAATTCCACATCTGGTGCTCTCCCCATTTTGAGATCATTGAAAAGAGGGGATGCACGTAAAACATTTACGTCATTATTCATACCGACAACACCAAAGAAGGCATGCCAAATCCATAAATCTTGAGAGGCGATCGCTTCCAATAAAATGAAAGGAGTTTTCCCGTGATCACCCATACAAAATTGAGCTTTTAAAGCATGTGGGCAATTCTCCCACGGCCAATCTGTACAATCAATGCTTCCTATCTGCCCCGGAAACCCATGATATCGATGGTGATGCTCATAGAGTCTGTCAACGTCAGTAACCGTCGGCGTTCGCAAATACTCTGCACCATATAACTCCATGATGGCCTCACAAAATTTATAAAGACACGCACGAATTGTTGACGAACCCATTTGCACATATTCGTCAAGCATATCAGGATTGACTCCGTATGCCAATTGACGAATTGAGGAAGTAATTTTTATCAAAGGAGAAATACCAAGTTCGCCAGCACAATTAGGAGTTTGTTGGAAATAAGGTGAATGATCGATTACCTCTCGTACAATTCGTGTGAATATTCTGCGGCTCATTCGGAAACGATCATGGAATTGTTCATCGCCGTATGTTGGGTTAGCGCAGAAGTAAGCAGCCACTAAACGGTCATGAGCACCCACACGATCCCTATCAACACGGTTTCGTAATGCCTTATTAGGTTGTGACGCTTGATAAGCCTCCCAACAATCTTCCGCAAACATCAAAAACTCGTTACTAACTTCATCTTCATCATTCGATTCGGCAAAAAATATATCGTAAGAATTCATGGTGTGAGAAAATATATAGATATTTTGAAATAGGATTGTGTGAATTGAAGTGTTGTTTAGTTGTGTATTTATAGGGGAATTTTTTATTTTTTTATTATTTTTTTATTTTTTATTTATTTATTTATTTTTTTTGCCCAACGTTACAATTCAAACGGTAAATTTTTTTTTTTTTTTTTAGTCACAAACGATCACAAGTATACAAAGTGGGGGAGATTTGGATCAAACACAACAAAATAGGTGCCTTGTTTCTTGGTCGAGCTTGAGACCGATTACATCTAATTGTGCCTTGTGAGTCGGTCGCGACCTCATGCTCACACCAATGACGACCGACTCGACCGAATCGGTCGAGGTCGTTACTGCAAGTAGCCTAATGTAATAATACAAACAACATCATCACCCAAATATAACACATTTATACACAAATATATCCGCACAAAAAACAGCATTACAAACACATCCACACCTTCAACAACTCGGTCTTGTAATTGACCAAGTTCTCCCCAAATAGCACAACGACGCTTTACCCCCGGACACGCGTCTTAGGGGGTCAAAGAAACCATCATTTTCCCCCAAATTACACACCAACGCCTCTTTATTTACCAGGACTGACTGTTTGTTTTCCTTTTTATATTATAACCATTTTACTTTATTATCATTTTGACTACAAAAGCATTTGCACAATGTAAAGCTTTTTTAACCTTGATAGTTGAGACCTACAATATCTCCGCACAATAAACGTATAGATGTTTAATTTATAGACCACCAAAATAGATATTTGTTTTCGCTTCTATCAACTAAGGTTAAAATTTTTGTCGAAACTTTGTGAAAGAATAAGAATAAAGCTAATTTTAACGTATCAAAACAATACCAATATGATTTTGAATGTCAAATTTCACTTACTCTGATCCTTTATATTTTAGTTTTGATTAAATCAGGATGCAAGTAAACGAAGAATAAAATTACTAGTATTTTACATTTTGAATTTCATTTTTTATTGTTTGAATATGTTAAGTAGCCTTTTTTGTTATTTCATAATTTTCAGCCTAAATCTTGTCGATATTGGTATGAATGAAAGCAAATGCAGTACACATATTTGGGTGGTGTACAAGTTAGTTTTAATTGCTGGCCTAAATAAAAAAGGATGGGTGGTCTCTACATCTGTTATCCCATAAATGTTAGTTTAGTATTTTGACAAAGATGTGAAAAAGTATCAACTAGCTGGGCCTCGTAGAAGTATTGTTCGCTTAGCTGCATTAACAATATATGGTGTTGATTGTGTGATGTAGGCTTGTAGGCAGTCTTTTGGTGTGCGTTGGATGAAAACAATGTAAAAAACGTCCTTATTGTTGATACACTTATAGGTGATGATGCAAATATGTGTATGAGCACATACAAAATGTTTAGAATCTAAGAAAACAAGGAAAAACTGTTGGAATTTTGTTTATTGTGTGTGCACGCAATAATCGATTATTGTGTTTATTTTGAGACTAAACTTTCAAATTTCGATTATTGTGTGCACTGATAGTTGTGATTTTTTTAAGCATCTAAGTCTAGCTAGATATATAAAAGTTCCAAAGACACATAACGAAATGGAAAGTAGATAGTAATCTGATTGATGGTCCAAGCAACCAGAAATTTAAATACCAAACACCGATCGATCAAAAGATTCATCAATAACACTAGTAAGACAACGTTTACCTTAACACAGATAATCAACATACTTGCTCTTCATGTATCATCATAAATACATAAAGTCAGTTAAACTGGGTTCACTCAGACTCCTCAAGAACGCGAGCGCTTGATTATAGTCCATACTAGGTGGATCTGGAGGGATACAAAATATCCAAACATAACAACCCATTGAGCAACTTCTTGCACAATTATTACCAGACAACCATCTCACAAAGTCACGAACCTTGTGCTTTAACACCTTACTAGTGCCCAGCACATCACGAATAGCCTTTGCTTGATTAAACTGAATCAAAAACTTAAAAGCCTCAATTCTTTTTTTGGCCAACCCAAGTTTCCCTCCAAGTGCACAAACCCTTTTGCTAATAAAATTGTAGTAATTCGCGTGTGACAGATTCTTAAAAAGCAATATCAACCATGTTCCAACAAACATGTGGACTTCAGGTTCGTTAAATTGGTAAGGACAAACATTCAAGTTGATCCCAGCAGATTTTGCCCCAGATGGTAACTTAATCACATTTAAAGTTATGTCATGTTCTTCCAACGCATTCTTGACAGCAGTCATGAGACCAACTTGATAAGCACACAATGCACTTGCGAAGTAACAAGCAATCTGCTTTTCGTCTAATGAAGACCTAGCAAATGCAAAAGATACTTCAAAGGTAACAGTGTTAGCGTCGCCATCAAAGTTGTCAGGTTCAAAAAAATAACATTGTTGTTTTGTTTCATTCTTAGGAATGCGAGGAAACTCTAAATTGGCAGCGTTAAGTGGTGTCCCCTGACTGCGCTTGCAGCTTCCTGACTCAATTTTGACCGGTGTCTCTAGACTGCGTTTGCGGCTTCCTAATTCAATTTTGACCGGTGCCTCTAGACTGCGCTTGCAGCTTCCTGACTCGATTTTTATGGGGTGCTTAAAATCGTGCTGATTCAAATCCATCTTTATCTACATAAAATAAAATAAAAGTGAGACTACATTTAATCTGTTCAAAAAAAATGGGAAAGCCATGAAGTGTGATTATACAACCAAAATGAATGAATAACAAACCTAATCACAAAGTACTTTTGGATGCTAAATGGTAATAATGCAGTGCATTCACACATTGGCTGCATATAGGAAGCTTATATTTATGAACAAAGATCATTTGAGGACTAAACATTCTTTACATACCAAGGGATCAATCCCCACCTTTCATTCATTTTGATCTAATGGCTTAGATTAGAGTTAATATTTACACTACAAGGGTATTTTAGTACTATTTAAATGCTTTTTTTTTTACTCTTATCTCTCAATTAATCGTCATTTTTTCACACACACAAAGTGTGTGTTTGTTTCTTCTCTCTCATCTAACTACCTCTTGTAACGAGCTCCTCTAACCATCTCCTTCATTGCGATCATCATAGAAACCCTAATTTTTTCTTCTAAATTCATTAATTGATCTCATTCTTCATCCCGTACATCACCTAACCCTAATTTTTTATCGTTTATTTTTATTTAAGCTTAATTCAAAGCTGAATTATAAGCTATCTGTTTCTATAAGCTGAATTATGAGCTAAGTTACTTATTTTTTTCATATTATATGCAGGTTTTATGGATTCGCTTCAAAATTCTGTTTCTACTACTTCTGAAGAGATCGCTGTTAATGATTCTTCTACTGCTTTTGAAGAAATTGTTGTTAGTGATGATGTTTCAGCTAAGTATGCTGAGGAGATTGTTGCTTATGAACACGGTGATGAATCCGTAGCAATTAAGAGTGAGTTTTTTGATTATTTTAATTTTTTCTATAATCCGTTTGTTAGTGTTAATAAGCTATGTTATTTAGATGTTATAAGCTCTGAATATGTTATTAAGATGTTATAAGCTCTCAATAAGTAGTTTTAAGCTTTGAATGAGTAGGTGATTATATTTGTAGTTTGGATATCATATATGATATATGACATGTGATATATCAATGTTTTTGTATCAAATGATATATCATATGTGATATATTAATCTTAGCTTTGAATAAGTAGTTTTAAGCTTGTCATATCATATATGATATAGCACATGTGATATATCAATGTTTTTGTTTTGCATGTGTTATATCATATATGATATAATTATAACATGTGTCTGTGATTTCATTTTTAGTAAACCTCTGTTTTTAATTTTTTGTTTTATTATTTTTTTTTCCAGATTTGAATGCTTTGAAAACTCCTGAATCATTTGCTACTCACTCTAATTTTGATACTCCTGGTGGAAGTGTTTATTATATTCCGAAAGTTCCTGTGGATGTGTTACTTGTTAAGGGCAAAGTTTATAAGTCGATTGATGAGTGCATTGCTGCTTATATGAAATATGCTGCTAAAGCAGGGTTTGTGGTTAGGAAGTCATGCCAGAAAAGGTTGAGGAATGGTACTGTGAAGCAAAAGTATTTAGTGTGTAATAGGGAAGGTTGTCCAAAGGGAATTCATGTGGACACGTTAGACTTAGAGAATAGTGACAAGCAGGTTAGAAGTTCGAACCTGCATATCACAGGGTGCAAAGCACGTGTCATTTTTGATTTAATTCATGGTACTTCTAAGTACAGGTTGAATGTCTTTGATAGTATTCATAATCACGAGCTTGAACGTGAAGAGTATAAGCATTTGTCAAAGACTGAGAGGCAGTTGACGTATGCTGAGCAATTGTTCATTGTTAAAGCTGCTAGCGTAAATATAGGCGCAACGAAAGCTCATCACATCTTAACTGGTTTGAAGGGTTCTTATTTGCTTGTTCATGGAACGACTGTTGATTTTAAGAACTTTTTTAGGGGTGTGAACTGCTATATAGGTGATAGTGATGCGCAGATGCTTATATCTAAGATGGAGAATAGGAAGAAGCACGTGCCGGATTTTTCATTTGATTATTTGGTCGAAAATGCTGAGCTTGCGGCTATTTTTTGGGCTGATGAAGTTTCTAAGTTCAACTATAGAGAGTTTTGTGATGTTGTTTCGTTTGATGCTACTTACAGAACAAACAAGTAAGTATATGTATTTTTAGTATGATATTTTTGATTATATGATTTTCTATTTAATCTGTTATTTTAAGTATTTTTGTTTTTTGTATTTCAGGTACAAAATGGTGTTTGTTCCCTTTACAGCCATAGATAATCATCGGAGGTGTGTAACAGTCGCAGCAGGCTTGTTGAAGAACGAAACTTCAGCTTCGTATATTTGGTTGCTGAAAGCGTTCATAAAGGCGTTTGGTAGGGCTCCAAATATTGTTGTTACTGATCAGGATGGGGCTATGAGAAATGCCATTGAAGCTGAGTTTGCGGGTTCTAAACACAGACTTTGCATGTGGCATATTACTCAAAAGCTCCCTGAAAAGGTATTTTTCTGCCTTTTTGTTTATCATATGTGATACTTTATTCTATGTGTATTTCTTATTGATTTATCATATATGATAATTTGAACTTTTTTTTCAAATAATATGTTAAATCATATGTGATACTTGATTTTATTTGTATTTATTATTGGTTTATCATATATGATAACACATATCTATTTTCAAATCATTTGTTAAATCAGATGTTATTTGTTTTGTTTACAGATATGTTCAAAAATCTATGATGATACCGACTTTAAAAAGAAGTTTAATCAAATTGTATGGAATATGTATATCGGTCCGGAGGAGTTTGAGGATAGATGGTCAAAGTTATTGGAGGAGTTTAGTTTGCAGAATCATAAGTGGTTAACAAAGATGTTTAATATACGTTCGTGTTGGATTCCTGCTTATTTTATTGAATCCCCCTTGTGTGGTTTGATGAGGACGACGTCTAGATCTGAGAGTGAGAACTCCTTTTTCCCTCATTTTACGAATCAAGGTTCCACTCTTATGAATTTTATGAATTGTTTTGAGACGGCAATGGAAAAGCAGAGGCATATACAAGAGAGGCTTGATCATAAGACTATTGATTCTGTTCCGAAGTTTAGAACCTATCTTAAGATTGAACGTCATGCTTCGAAGGTTTTTACTCGTCCTCTGTTCGAGCTTGTTCAAGCAGAGATTTTTGCAGGCACATGGTATTGTCAAATAGAAACCAAAAGCTTGGTTGAAGGATCTGAGGTCTCTGTTATTAGAGAAACAAAATTTGTTGATGCACTAATGGAGAAGAAGAAAGCTAAGTTGAGAGAGAAAGCTAGGAAGAGAGTTAAGGATAAAGGTAAGGATAAGGATAAAGCTGAAGAAGAAGAGCCAGTTAACCTGTTTTATAGAGTTGATGGATTATATAAGGTATGTTAGCTACTTAAAAAAATATTGTTTATTTTTTTTTCATATATGATTTTTTACTACCTTATTTCTTTTGTTTTATCATATATGATTTTTTACTATCTTCTTTCTTTTTTGCCCATTAAGGTGTTGCGTAACCAAGAGGATGGATCAGTTGTATGTTCCTGTCAGCTTTTTCTTCGAGTTGGAATATTATGCAGGCATGTTTTTTGTGTGTTTAAGAACGCCAATATTGAAGTGATTCCAAGTCAATACATACTGAGGCGTTGGACAAAGAACCTTATACCTGCTGCTTTGAGGAACAAACGGAACAGATATGGTGAGAAGAATGAGATTGTTGAGAATTATGCAAATGAGGCAAGTTCCATTGTTGATCACTGTATCCATATGTTGAGTAAAGATGAGGCAAGGTTGTCTTCTTTTGTTGAAAAGTTGAGGTTGCTAAAGATTGATGTCGAGGCTGATTGCCCAAATCCTCCTTCTAAGAACAAGGCTGACAATTTGGAGGAACTTGTTGGAGTCCCGAAGCCAGCTGAAAAAACCATTAACAATCCAGCTCTTGGTAATCCTAAAGGCCGTAAAAAGATGCGCATAAAAGGAGGTAAAGAGCAAGCTCTTGAAAAGAATTCGAAGAACAGGAATGCATGTTCGTTATGTGGAGAGACAGATGGTCACAACAGGAGGACGTGCCCAAAAAAGTTTGCAGAAGAGGCCGAGTTGGATCAAGTTGAAGTTGCAAGGGAAGATGATTTGGATCAATCAGAAGTTACAAGAGGAGAGGTCTTGGATCAAGCATGAATTTCAACATAAATCGTCTTCATATATATATATATTTTTTTAATTTCTTTGATTATTATTTGTTTTGTCGGATTGTGTTGAAGAAATTTGATTAACAGACCTAGACATGATTGTTTGATTATTACTGAGTTTTTATATGAAACAGATTGTTGCTAATTGTTTTTTAGAGTTTTGGTTACTTTCATTTGAGTTATCACATATGATAATCCAGAAGTAATTTTTTAGGTGTGTTATCATATATGATAATTCTCTGATATCATATATGATTTTACACTTGGTTTTTTCCATTTTGATTTATCATATATGATAACTTATAAAGAAGAGTATATTATGATTTTGTTCAAGTGTTTTTGTTTCTTTCGTTTCAGTTATCACATATGATAAAATTTTGAAGCAAATTTTTTAAGTGTATTATCATATATGATATTTATGTATGATACTTTTTTTTGCAGTGTGCTATAAAACAGAGTCGATTATCGATAAACAACAGCCATTAGAATTGATTTATCAATTTGTGCAATAAAAACTTAAACAAGACATTCAAAATCACATCCAGAATTGTTTCGCCATTTTCATTTCTTGACAAATGATGGCAACGTAGTACTTGGAAAGTTAAACCATTATCCTACCTGGAAATTTAAACTGTCTTGTGATATTCTAGCATACGTCATATGAAATAAGACATTGTTTTAACATGTTTAAGCCATATTATATGGCATACGATATTACATAATAAAGTCTAAAGAAATTAGATCTTAATCTACATTTGTTGCCCCAAAAAGATTCTGTACGCCCCCGTCCTTCTATTCTTTGTGTTGTTAGTCCTACTTCTGAATTTTCCACCATTAACTGCTAACCTTTTCTATCATTTTGCACTTGCAACATGCTCCTTTTTCTGCTCTTCCTTTTTGTTTCCAATCTCTTCTCTTATCAACTTCTGCAACTCTTCCTTGTTTGTGTGTTTCTTTGCAAACTCAAGTGCTTCTTCATTTATCATTTCTCGGTGATTGTTCAGTTCATGAGTTAACATCTTGGCTGCATACTTGATTCTCATTCTTATTATCTCCAACTGCTGTTCTTTTCCTTCTTTTGGAAATTCAAAGTTCCAGTTCTTCAAAGTTTCTCCACCATAGTGCTCCATATGCATCATTATGAAAATACCACAATCAATGACATTCTGTGTTGTTCCCCACTTTAGCTTCATCACTGTTGTCTTTTTTTTCGCTATGTCAGATGCTTTTTTATGCTTGTTGGATTCCAGATATCTTGAAAACAGTTTTTTCTACACAAAATAGAAAATTCATTTTAACAAAGAGAATTCATTATCTCATATGCCGAAGGCGTTTTCTGCGGCAAGCCGTAGAAGACGCCTTCGGCTACAGCTAAGCCGAAGGCTTAGCTGAATAAGACCCTTCAATGTAAATTTATAATATCTAATCACTTACTAGAACATCACATTGTTTTTATTTTTTATATCATATATGATACTTGATTTTCTTTTGTATTTTTTATAGGTTTATCATATATAATAATTCACATGTTTTTTCAAATCATTTGTTGTATCATATATGATACTTGATTTTCTTTTATATTTTTTTATAGGTTTATCATATATGATAATTCACATGTTTTTTCAAATCATTTGTTGTATCACATGTGATACTTTTTTCCCCATATATGTGATAGTGAAAACACAATAATAAATCAGTACGCGTCGTTACTTGAGCATAATCTGTAATTACTTACCAGAATGTCACATTCTTTCGAGTATTTTGATTCATAAGTCGCCCCTGAGTTGGAGTTGTCAAGGATGACAGAAGTACCTTTGAGTAGATTGAAAACAACCAGATAAAAGTGTTCATGTGCAATTATTGGGAAGAATGCCTGTATAAATAGATTAAGAACAATTAGATTCATTTTAATACAAGTAAAACTTTTTTCATAATAAGTCAAATTATTTTTTTACCAATTCCACATGATCCATTGATTTATCTTTTGGATTGCCTTTAAACACGGTTGTCAAGTTTGCACAAAACTCTTCATACTGCTTCTTTTCATCTTCCTTTTTTGCTTGCACTATTTGTGTTGTCTGTTTTTATAAATCAACATATATTAGAGAAACAAATTTAAGATTTTAGCAATTAAGTTCTAATTTTTTAGGTAACTTACAAGTATTCCCGTGTGAAAATACTGTTTGATCTTTCCTCCTCGTCTGTTGTTGATTGTTTCTTCATAGCTTAAAATACAAGCAAAGCTGTCGATTACACTAGAGTCCACTTTTAATTGTGGTGCTAGTGTTTGCATGTTGTCTCTGAGTGTTGCTGCGCCCCATGCCCATTCTGTTTCAAATATAAATTCGCTACACAAATAGATAAAAGGATAGTTAGATATATTTTTAGCACAATTTCACACTTTTTATTCATTTGATTCTTTAATAGTATAAAGCATGCTTACTATGGATTTCCTTGCATGGAGAATAGAGCATTGCTTACTGTCATTTCATTGAGATGGTGTATTTATGACAGTTTTCTTGTTCATATATGGTGAAACCAGATATCTTGAAGGCTTTTTTGCTCTTTTTTCAAGTCGCTCTTCTTCCTCTTTAGCTTCTTCAGCAACTTGATTTCTCGTCCTTTTTGGATTCTTTGGTGTTTCAATTGCAGCCGCTTTTTCAATCATTGGTGTTTTTTCTTTTGCTACCGTGTCAGCTTGAACTTCAGGTTTGTTGCTAACTGGGCTTATACCAAGACTGAAAGTTGGTGGTGAAATTGATTTCATTCTTCTTGTTGTCATTTTTGTTGTGGTGAGGTGGATTTTCTTGCTGTGGTTTGTTGTGATTGATTAATCTTTTCCAAATTTTCTTGTGCTTGACTCATAAAGGTTTCATAATTATCATCCACAGCGAAATAGGCATCTAGGTCATCTCCTCCTGTCATAGATGATGGTTGTTCTTTTTCGGAAATCTTTTCTGGACTCTCTTCATCGATGCCCTGTTTTTTTAGTGTCTCAAAAGAATGAATTGGGCTTCCCTTTAACTTCTCAACTGGTTTTTCTATCTCCTTTTCCACTTCTGTTTCCTTCTCAACCGGAACTTGTTTTTCCGTCTCCAATTCTGTTTCCATCTTATCCTCTTCTTCCCTATGTTCTTCTTCCTCTATTTTTTCTTGTTCAACACCTATTTTCTTTTCATCTTCAGTCTCACTCTCTTCTTCACTGCCTCTCTCTTCTTCACTCTTTTCTTCCTTTTGCATTTTATTTTTCTTCTCACGTTCTTCATTTTCAATCCCACTCTCTTCTTCACTTTCATTCTCTTCGTCACTTCCATTCTCTTCTTCACTCCCGCTTTCATCTGTAGTATGACTGACATTTTCTTCTTTTCTATCTTTAGATTCATCTTCCTTATCCTTCTCATTGTCATCATCACTCCCATGATCACTTCCATCATCAGTGTCTCCATCATCACTGTTGCTTTCTTCACTATTTTCTTCTTTTTCTTCATCAATATAAATGTCTATCTCTTTGAACATTGATTTGTATCTTTTACATAAGCCTAACAACTGCTTGTCTCCTTTGAACTTAATCATACCCTCCCTCATCGTCTCAGCTAGCTGTTTCCTTTCATCTATTATGATTTCAAACTTCTCTTCTATTCTTTCAATAAACTCCTGTAAAATTAGTAATATGTATTATTTTTTTAATCTATATTTAAAATCATATGTGATATTTTTTATTTTACAAAAACATTTGAAGTATCATATATGATAATTCACATGTTTTTTTAAATCATTTGTTGTATCATATATGATACTTGATTTTCTTTTGTATTTTTTATAGGTTTATCATATATGATAATTCACATGTTTTTTCAAATCATTTGTTATATCATATATGATACTTGATTTTCTTTTATATTTTTTATAGGTTTATCATATATGATAATTCACATGTTTTTTTCAAATCATTTATTCAAGGCGTCTTTAGCCAAAGGCATTGGCTATGGCTAAGCCGCAGGCATAACCTTCGGCTATAGCCGAAGGCTATGCTGCAATTTATAACACAATCAATTTATATAGAAATCAAAATAGAAGGTAAAATTAACCTCTATGGTTTCTGGTCTCTTTGGTGGCAATGGTTCATCGTACACATCATTTCCCTTGTATAAATTGAGACCTGTTTGCTCTTCGTCTGGATCAAATTCTTCATGATGATCAAGCTTCCCCAGGCATTCTTCCTTCATTTCCATCCCAATCCTCTTCCTCATTGCTTGCGTGTTCCAACTTCTCAGTGCTGGACGATGACGCATAACTTGAAATGCTGGGAATTTTGTTGAGTCCAAGTACAACAGCTTTTTCATACAAAAAATAAATTTGTGTTAGATTGTAATATTTGTATAGTATTGAATCACATTTGATAAATGTATAGAAACATGTAGAACAACTTACGCAGAGGAAGGTTGCTGCCCATAAAAGTAGTCACCAATCTTCACCTTTTCCCAATTCTGCTTACTTGTTTCTAAGCAATCCATTATGTATCCACACCAGTCAATATCTGAAATTTCATCACTTTCTTTGACATGTTTTAACACTGTCTTAAACACCTTTGCACCATTATCAACTTTTCCCATCGTGCTAGCAAAGAGTGTCAAGAAGTTTATTGTGAAGGTGAAATCAGCATTGAATGTGCTAGATATCTCCGTTGATATTGCAGCTTGTGTGATTTTTTTCACTTGAGAGTATTGTTTTTTCCATTGTTTGATGAAAGGATCGTCATGATCTCTTTCTTCTAGCTCTTCCAATTTGTTTGCTCCCATTGGCACACCAAGCATGTCATTGATTTTTTGTCTTGTTACCTTTATTGAGCCCTTCTCTAATCTCAATTCCATGCTTGGTGGATGGAATTTATCAAGCACGTGGTATATCAAAGCACTTGGAAGTTCAGTTATCGGGAAGTTTATGTATCTTTCGAAACCAATATCTCTGAGACATTTCTTTCTTGGTTCTGTTAAACCAGCCATGGCATCAGACATGGCTTTCGGTGATGACCTTGTAATGCAGGTTGGGTATATCACCTTTTTGGTTGCTTTTCTTTGTTTTTCTTTTTTCGGTTTTTCCTTTTTGGCCTTGACAACCTTGCTTTCATTCTCCTCCTCGTCCTCATTCTCTTCGTCTGCATCATCTTGTTTTTCTTTAATTTCTATTTTTCTCTTTTTTGTTCTCTTTTTCTCTTCCTCCTGTTTTTCGCTTCCTTCCTCCTCCTCCTCTTCACGCTCTTGACTACTTTCTGCTTCTTCATTTGTTTTTTTTAGTGTTTTGCCTTTTCAAACTCTTAGTAGATGTAGCAGGTTTTGCTGCTTCTTTTTTTGTTTTCTGTGCACGCCCTCTTGTCATACACTTGGTCTTCACATATCTCTTTTTTTCTCTTTGAACAACTTCTTTTTTTTATTTCCTTCTTTTTTGGCGCTGGATTCTTTTTGTTGTTATCATCTTCCTCCCTTTCTATTTCCATGTCTTCTACATCTTGTATATGTACTGCAAAAAAATATTAAAATTTTATCACATGTGATAAACCCATAACAAATACAAATAAAATCAAGTATCATATGTGATAAAGCATGTTATTTGAAAAAAAATATGAAATATCATATATGATAAAGCATTTAAAATATACCTTTTGCAGTTTGTCTTTCTTTTGCGAATGACTTTAAGAACGGCAATGTTGTTATTACTTTTTCCACCTCATCTGTTTCGTTTGCTTTACCTTTATTTACATTTTTAAAACACGCATGTTTAGTAATTATGTTCAAGTAGACCAATTAAGATACATTATCAGTTTTTTTTTCCGAAGGCTTAGCTGCATTGATAGCCTTCGGCAAAGCCGAAGGCTATCACTGCAGTTAAGACAAGTGTTTTTTTTCAATATCATATGTGATAAAATGCATTCAATATCAACTTAATCTATTTATAGTAGAATATTTTTGATATATCATATGTGATAAAATACAGACTAAGCGGCATCATATGGCTTTTTCTATTCCAAAGTCGTAGTGTTTGTGTATGCCAAAGGCATTTACATATATGCCGCATCCTATGCCTTTTGTGTATGCCAAATGTGTTTTCATTTAAGCCAAAGGCGTCTTCTGCGGCTTAGCCGCAACCAACACCTTTGGCATAGCCGAAGGCGTCTTTTGCGGCTTAGCTGCAGAAGATGCCTTCGGCATTTCCTTCTTCTACGGTTTAGCCGCAGCCAATGCCTTCTTCTGCGGCTTAGCCACAACAAACGCCTTTGGCATAGCCGAAGGCGTCTTCTGTGGCTTAGCCGCAGAAGATGCCTTCGGCTTTTCCTTCTTCTGCGGCTTAGCCGCATCTGACGCCTTCGGCCATGCCGAAGGCGTCTTCTGCGGCTAAGCCGAAGGCTTAGCCGCATAAGACGCCTTGAGTAAATTCTTCTAATCTATTTTTTTTAATTCAATATCCACTTATTTAGTATGTTAACTTTGAAAACCTAATTTCTAGTTACTTATTTCTTCACAGAATCACAATAACTTGCATAAACATTCAATAATCAATGTAAATTCATAACATCTTCAGTATACTCTCTATGCATAGTACGCATCAATATTTAAAACATATATGATAGTAAGAGATAGTAAATTTGTTGTTTGAAATGTATAAGTATACCTTTAATCGGTTTTTTAACCGTATTTTTGTTCTTCTTTTTCTCCGTCATTTTCTGTGCTATATCATCTCCGCCGCTTTCCGCCATTTTTTCCGGTGAGATTTTGGTAGATCTGGTGTTTTCTAGGGTTTGATTTTGATCGGTTTGAATATGCGTGAGTAGTGTGTGTTTTTAGTGTGTGTTTGGTGAGCGATTTTGTGAGGAAATGAAATGCGTAAGTGGTGTTTGTTGGATTTGTGATTTTACTTAATTGCCCCTCCGTGTTTTTTAGTAGTAGTATCTGTTTTGATCTCAACCATTGATTAAAAGTAAATCAATGATCCATATTTGTCCCTTGGTATGTGAGTAAAGTATGGTTTTTGAAATAACTCAACTCTATATTTATACTATGCTTATGCACTTTTAAATCTATTAACTTTGCACAGAAATTAACATTGGTTTTACTTTTTACAGGAAAAGCTAATCATTTTCCCCCGATTTACATTCCAGTGCCTATTTGTTTTCCAAGGACGCCTCTTTGTATTCCTTTCTTTATTTTTATTAAAAAATAAAAATAATAAAAATAATAATCTTACTCCAAAACTTTAAAGTAACTTTTTAATTTTTTCAGGAACGTGAGATGTTCAAGCTTTGGTAGACAATGCGACAACTGCTTATATGATGTATTCAATTAATTGTTCATTATAAAAGCAAATAAAGCAAACTTCTATTTTTTTTAATTATTTTTTTTTATTTATTTAACAAATTAATTGAATTGGTCAACAACATAGTTGGGGTGCATGGGCAACATGGAAGTTAAAACCGTCACTAGCTTCCGTTAGCAACTACTACGTAATAATAGTGTGATCATGGGTGGTAAGTTACATATTTAATTGATGCCATAGTAAATTTCACTATAAATAGGGTGTTTAGCAACTCTAGTGCAAAGAAATACACACACAAACTACACAAAATAGATGCTTTAACTTATTTCGTTCTTGTTATTCAGTTTTCTACTCGGTCATTTACATTGTGTTCGCTTACAATAAGCAAAATAGGTATGCATCAAATCATGGGGTTGTTATGAACCTGGCTTGCTTCCATTTTTTTTTTTTTTTTTTTTGGGTAAAGGGTATTTCACCCAGTAAAATATAAAGCTTCCATTTACATATATACGTGGTAGTGTAGATAATTTGATGATGTTTTTTTTTGTTTTGTTTTTTCTACCATTACACGGATAAAAACATGTAAATGTTTTGGTACGTATAAGTTGTTTAATTTATAAGTTTGTGTAGATAAATATATGAATGATGAACCAGCTTCAAGACAATAATTTTGGTGACAATTTGCAATGGTGCATGCTGCCCAAATTGGCAGGAAACAAGTATGTGACTTTTATAAACTGGACAACTTTGTTGATGAATACAACACCTTGGTCTTTGAAGTATCTTTTGCTCATGCGAGGAGATCTACAGGTAAACTGTTGGTTGTGCGCTCGTAAATCAATAGTTATACGGCTAGAAATTATGTGAGCCTATCGGGGCACACACGTATACATTTAGAGATCATTTATTAAATATAATTAATATGTTTAATGTATGCTATTAATTATTAATTATACTTAATATAATCCACGAAATATGCATAACGGTCGTTAGTCCGTTAGTGTAAATGATCATTAGAGTCTTAAAAAAGGCTAGTATTGTACAAGTTAGTTTTACAAGGACCAAAGGCAAACATGGAGGCCCATGGCACTCCATATGACCAGCCATAGATGGGCTAGGGCAAGGGGAGGGTTAGCTTTTTCCCTAAGCTAACTTATTAGTATAAAAGGAGAGCTTTGGTTCTTCATTTGTTCACACCTAAAATCAAAGCATCCTTTGATCTCTTCTCTTGCTCTCTACAATCGCCCAACACCCCTAAAAGGGAGTTGATTTCGTTTCTCATCTACGACTAGCATTTGTGTTTAGTTCATAAGCTCGTGGGTTAAGCACTAGCATCCTAACGCTCTCGTTAGACGTGTATTGTGAGTTTTCGATAGAGATCAACTCGCTATAGTTGATTAGGGTTTCATGGTGGTACGAGATCCATTGAAGTGTTTGTGATCAAGATCACAACTTGGTATTAATCTATTTTTCAATAGATTCGAGGTTAGTATTTTATGTATTTATTTAATTATGTGTTTTAATTCATAACATTAAATATATCCATCCGCTGCGTACTCGTGGTATTGATGGTTTAATCAATATGAAATCCCTACAGTGGCATTACGAGCCATCTCGTTTGGTGTTATGGGTTACACATAGAGTCGCTTGCTACGCTAATTAAACACATATATTAATTGTTATGACAATGACATGCATTATTGTCATTTAAATTAAATCTTGATCTTGTTTAATTATTAATGGTTAATAAGACTTAAAAGGGGTTAAGAAAATTAAAAGATTATTGTAACATGTGCTTTTTCTTTTTCTTTTCCAATCTTAAGGCTTGCGTGGTCATTGTTATGACGTCTGTGATCCACTTGGTACCTAGCTCGAAAACCTTGTGAGAGCCTTAGATTCTCCAATTGGAGAAGACTCATTCTTGAGTTTTGGAGCATTACTTGTTTTACTGCTTTCCATTAGAGTGTGTCTTCACTTCTACCCTTTCTTCTGTCTGTTTTTTTAATTGCTTATATGTTTTATTCCTTGTGACTTGTTTTACATATTTGCTAATGATTTTGAAAATAAAAACAGACTAATTACTTAGAAACTTGTTTTTTAATTAAATCATGGGTTCCATCAAGCTATTGAGGGTGTGGATCATTAATCGAAGCTACTAGGATATCGTGAGATTTAATTATTGTCTGTTAATATACACACTTAATTCCTAGTGACTAGTTATG
The DNA here is from genome assembly GCA_030686995.1 of Artemisia argyi. Classification (NCBI taxonomy): domain Eukaryota; kingdom Viridiplantae; phylum Streptophyta; class Magnoliopsida; order Asterales; family Asteraceae; genus Artemisia; species Artemisia argyi. Next base: position 159,493,158 of record CM060679.1, read on the forward strand.
TGTTATGTGTAAAACTTGTTTTTTTACACTTAAACGAACTATAAACTATTGAAATCTAATTTAACATAAATCGCGGGTTCCATCAAGCTATTGAGGGTGTGGATCATTACTCGAAGCTACCATGATATAGCTTGCTGGATATCGTGTGATTTAATAAACTTTAACTATAAGATACCAATAGTTTTGTGCTTTTATTAATGATCTTTGATCATATCAAGATCTAGGGTTTGAGTGGCCTTTAATCTTTTCCCGCCCCACTACATGTTTCGGCATATGTGGGAATTATTGGAAGAACTTGGGTCTTTTGACTCATGCAGAGTACAATATAGGGTTTGATCACTCTTTAATTTTTTTTCCCGTGATAAAAGTACACCTAAAATTTGAAAAATTTTCTTTATGCAAACTTGTGATACGAATATGTATGCATGCTTCTTCGTACACTTTTTGATACACCTTTTTATCAAAAATTATGTGATACCCTATTTGAAATTTAAGTTTATGCCATCCAAGTTTGAGAACACTTGCACTTGCCTTTTGCTCTTCGTTAGATGTGAGTGAATTGCAACCCAAGGTGTTTATTCTCTGGCGCGAGACCTAGAGTTATTTACACATGTTCTCTAATTGGATGACTTAATTGAGTCAAGCGATAAGATCCTTGAACCCAAGGCATAGGATATGATGAGACAAAACATGCATGACACTAGTAGCTTGTACGCTAGTGCCATAAGTCTCATAAATCTAAGAGTTGCACTTGTAATGCAATTGTCTCACGCCGCCTACCTCTTGTACCCACAAGACTTACCAGAGTAGTAAGCACTACCGTGATGAGTGGGAGTTTAAGAGGGTCTTAGTCTTTTAGTAAATTAATTGTTTTATTGATTAAAACATGGGTAGTTAATTTGTAAAAGAATTAATTATCAAAGATACTAAAATTTTGAACTTTGTTTTATTGTGGATGGCAGCGAATCAATCCGTCAACAATTCGATCTTCAGGTCTTTCCTTGAAAAGGAAAAACTTACTGGATCAAACTTCCTCGACTAGTATCAGAATTTGAGGATCGTCCTTACAGCCGAGGATAAGTTAACCTATGTGGAGCATCCCATACCTGCTACTCTTGTTCCTCCAACTCCTGATCAGCAGGTTCCTACTGATGTCCTTGTTGCTCACGCCCAATGGGTTAAAGCATCCAAGGACATAGGATGTCTTATGCTCATAAACATGCTTAAGGAATTAAAGACCATGTTTGCTCAAAAAGCAGAACAGGAACTCCTTGAGACTGTGTAGGCCTTTTAGCATGTAAGCATGAGGAGGGTCAATCTGTTAGCACCTATGTTCTGAAAATGAAGGGCTATCTTGATAGACTGGAATGCCTTGGTCACCCCATGTCATCTAGCCTTGCAGTGAGCATGATTCTTACCTCTCTAAACAAGGACTTTGATGGATTCAGACAGAATTATAATATGCAATGCATGGGGAAGACAGTGAATGAAGTGCATGCAATGCTTAAGTTGCACGAACAAGGGCCTCCTAAGAAAGATGTTGTTGCTCCTGCTGTACTTGCTATAAGAGCACGAAGGATCTAGAAGAATAATAAGAACAAGAAGCCACTGAATGGTGCTAAGGGTAAGAATCGTGGTAACGGCAAGGCTAAGCTTGCTTATGCCCCTAAGGCTAAGATTCCCCCTCCACCTAAAAAGGGGTATCTTGCTAAGGACACTGAATGTCATCATTGTCATCAGATTGGACATTAGAGGAGGAACTCTCCTTCCTATTTATCCGAGTTGATGCAGAAGAACTGCAATGTGGGTAGCAATACTAGCACATCATGTATCTTCGTCATAGAACTTTATACTTTTCCTCATAAATCTTGGGTATATGACACTGGCTGTGGTACTCACATCTGTAATACTACTCAGGGACTTAGGGGAAGTAAGAAACTGAAGCCCGGGGGCTTTAAGCCTATACGTGGGGAATGGTCACCGTGTAGACGTTGAAGCTATAGGAACTTTTGATTTGTCACTTCCTAGTGGTTTAATAATTTGTTTGGACAATTGTCATTATGCTCCTAGTATTACTAGGGGTATTGTTTCAGTTTCAATTTTGAAAGACAAGGGTTTTAGTCATTCTTTTACAGATATTGGTATTTCTGTTTCAATGAATAATGTGTTTTTTTAATGTTGTTCCTAGAAATGGTATTTTTGAAATTGATATGCATGACTCTGTTTCGAATGATTGTTCTATGTATTCTGTTAATAGTAAAACATCCAAGCGTAACTTGGACTCTACATTCTTGTGGCATTACCAACTTGGGCACATTAACAAGAAACGCATTGAGAAGTTGCAACGTGATGGGCTTCTTAAATCAACTGACCTTGATTCTTTTGATAAGTGTGAATCTTGTGTGTCTGGGAAGATGGCGAGAAAACATTTTCCACATAAAACGGAGAATGCTACAGATCTACTAGGACTCATACATTCTGATGTATGTGGCCCTTTTAGAACTGTGTCAAAACAAGGATAAGCTATTTCTTAACTTTCACTGACAACTTTAGTCGATATGGTTATGTTTACCTGCTTAAACATAAGCATGAAGTCATTGAAACTTTCAAAGTATTTCAAAGTGATGTTGAGAATCAACTTGGTAAGACCATAAAGGCTTTACGGTCTTACCGTGGAGGCGAATATATGAGTCAAGATTTTATAGATCATCTTAAGATGTATGGGATTGTCTCACAACTCTCTTCTCCATGTACACCACAACATAATGGTGTATCTGAGGAAGAAATCGAACCCTGCTTGACATGGTAAGATCTATGATTTAACAAACAACTCTACCAATGTCCTTTTGGGATTATGCTCTTGAGTCTACTGCACGCATTCTCAATATGGTTCCATCAAAGAAGGTTGAAAAGACACCATATGAACTATGGCATGGGAAAGTCCCTAATTTGTCTTACTTAAAGGTCTGGGGTTGTGAGGCTTTCGTGAAACGTGACACGCCTGACAAACTTGAACCAAGATCTATTAAGTGTATCTTTGTAGGATACCTAAAGAAAACAATGGGTTACTACTTCTACTACCCATCCGAGCACAAGGTATTTGTTGCTAGGTATGGTGAGTTTTTTGATAATCGTCTCATCTCACAAGAAACAAGTTGGAGGATAGTAGAACTTGATGAAATTCAAGAAGATACTCACCCTTCTGAAAATACTAGCCAACTTCCTGAGATGGTTGAACATGAAAGTGTTTAATCAGAAAGTGAAGTTATTCCTGTTCGTAGGTCTTCAAGGACAATACGTGTACCTGAACGTACGTGTTTGTACATCGATTCAGAAGAGCATGAGTTAGGGGATCTCAATGAGCCCGCTAACTAAAAAGCTGCATTAGCAGATTCTGAATCTGAAAAATGGCGTAATGCTATGAACGAGGAAATGATATCCATAAGAGACAATGAAGTCTGGATTGAAGTTGACCTCCCTCCTAACGCTAAAATCGTCGGTAGCAAGTGGCTCTTCAAGAAGAATACTGACATGGATGGAAAGGTACACACCTATAAAGCTCGTCTTGTGGCAAAAGGTTATACTCGAACCTACGGTGTAGATTATGAGGAAACCTTCTCTCCTGTCACAGACATAAAAAATATTAGGATTCTTTTAGCCATAACAGCGTACTATGACTATGAGATTTGTAAGATGGATGTCAAAACTGCCTTCTTGAATGGTCGCTTAACCGAAGAGGTTTACATGGACCAACCTGAAGGATTCGTCAATCCACAATATCATAACCGTGTATGCAAGCTACAACGATCCATTTATGGATTAAAGCAAGCATCTAGGTAATGGAATAAAGGGTTTGATCAGGAAATCAAGAAGTTTGGTTTCACTCAAAACCTTGATGAGCCATGTGTATATCGTAAAGCAAGTAGGAGTAATGTAGTGTTCCTAATCTTGTATGTTGACGACATATTGATCATGGGAAACAACATTCTAATGTTACAAGTTGTTAAAGCCTATCTTGGAAATTGTTTTTCTATGAAGGATTTAGGTGAAGCTGCATATATTCTAGGAATTAAGATCTACAGGGATAGATCTAAACGGTTGATTGGACTTTGTCAAAGTGCATACATTGAGAAAATCTTGAAAAGATTTAATATGGTGAATTCCAAACGTGGAACTACCCGAATGCGAGAAAAACTTGAGTTGAAAAAATCTCAAGGACCCTCAACAACTGCGGAGGTGGAACGCATGATGAGGATTCCTTATGCCTCGGCTGTAGGATCCATCATGCTCGTTTAAAATCGAGTCGAATCGAGTATTTTTCGAGTCGATCTCGAGTTGCTCGCGAGTTGTCTCGGCTCGTTTACACCCCTATGTACCACCAATTTATCAATGTTGTTTGGATTTTTGTTAGGTAGTAATATTAGTGGAGTAAATTATCAAAAAGGTACAAAAACATTCAATTTTATGTTTTGGTCATGATTTGACCTCTTTTCTCAATTTGGTCATGCTCGACTGATCGACTGCTCAACCAGCCTCTATGATCGACACGTGTCTCACTTTTACTTTTTTATTACTATTTTGGTCTGTCACAAAATCTCTGACAGAATCTTTGTTACTGTGCTTAACGAGTGTACTTTAATATAAAATATTGCTCGACTCCGCTGCTCGACTGACGGCGTACTTTTTGTCAAAAAGGTGTCAGTAAAAGATTCTGTCAGAGATTTTGTTAGAGATTTTGACAAAAAGTACGCCGTCAGTCGAGCAGCCGTCAGTCGAGCAGCGGAGTCAAGCAATTTTTTATATTAAAGTACACCCACTAAGCACAGTAAAAAAGATTCTGTCAGAGATTTTTCGCAGACCAAAATAGTAATAAAAAATTAAGAGTGGGACACGTGTCGATCATATAGGCCAGTTGAGCAGTCGAGCAGTTTAGCATGACCAAATTGGGAAAAGGGGTCAAATCATGACCAAAACATGAAATGGCCGAATGTTTTTGTACTATTTTGGTAATTTCCTCGTATTAGTGTTATAGGTAGCAAAAATTCATAGCCTATAACAATAATAGGATTTGGTTCTTGTACCACCAAAATATATTCACAGCATATGAGAATATGCTTTATTAGGTAGTAATATTTTTTTGGATTTTTGAATGTTGTGCAATTTTTTTTTAGAAGATAACTTATCATATACTAAAATATTGTAGAACACATAGACGTTTCCCCGCCGTACCCGTTTCTTAAATTTTAGGATTTTGCTGTTTCCCAGTACCCGTACCCTTCCCCGATTCCGTCCCCGTGCAACTTAGGCTATACCATCCACTTATCTAGTTATCTCGATCACACATAATATCTCACAAATATCTCTATCACCCACAAACTCTTGGTTGATGGGCCAGTTTGTGGTTTCCTAGTTAGGACTATCCAACAAAACTTATAATGCATGCATGTGAGTTTATAAGACTACCCCCAACGGGTTGGTCGACCCTCATATCGTTTGGGGTCGAAGTGGGTGGCCGCCACTACTCACCTTTAAGTCGGTGGTGTGGGTCGAGTATGGAATTCGGTTGTGAACTCAACCTCGGTCGTGTGTCTATTTCAAAACAAAATGCAACCATTTGTTTATATTTAAAAATAAATAATAATAATAATAATAATAATAATAATAATAATAATAATAATAATAATAATAATAATAATAATAATAATAATAATAATAATAATAATAATAATAATAATAATAATCCTTTGTTATAAAGATTTTGAAGCCTAAAAACTGATTCATGTTTGATGGTGTTTGGTTATTTTTTTAGCTGAAAGAAAATAGCAATTCAAGGGTGGGGTTGCTTCGTCTTGATTGATCAAAGAAAACGAGTGTGGTTCGTAGCATTTGGGGTTATGATTCGTACGTGTTTAAGCAGGTTGTGTGTTGTGGTTACTTTAGTTTAATTTGTAGTGAAGTGATAAGGATGTATGCATCTGATGTGTTATGCAGTGATAAGGATGATAAATGATTGTTTGTTGATGCGTTTTTAGTAGCAAGTGAGACCGAGAGTATTATAGTCATTTAACTTTTAGGCAGGGACAAACATGCCCTAAAGGTTTCATACAAGGACAACAAATCATGCAATTTTGTCAAACCACATGGACGATGTATGGAATTTACTCTTTATAAAATAAGAAAGTCTTTTAGCATGTATATCTATGTGAGAGCTAATATTCAATCTATAAAGAAAAGTTTAATATATATCATATCTATAAAGAAAAGTTTAATATATATCATAAAACTGTTTAAAGATCCAATGGACAAATACTTATCATTCATTTTTATATCAAACTAACAAGACTCACTTTATTTTTTTTAAAATTAAATATCTCACAAACTGTTAATCATTACATAAAACGAATTATACAATCGTGACGAGAATTAAATCTTATTTTTATAAAGGAGTACTTCTATATACTTTCGACTTTTTTTTTTTTTTTTTTTTTTTTTTTTTTTAGTGTTGAAATTTATGCCATGAAAAATCAGAGTTGGTTTTTTATTTGAAAATTCACATGTGATTTGTGAAATCACGCGTGATGTTTAAAAGAATAAATCACATTTGATTTTTCAGTGCGTAAATTTCAGCGCAAAAAAAATAACTCGAAAAAAAGGTGGTCGAAAATATATCGAAATGTTTGTCTACTAAAAGGTAAAAAGATTCTCGTCGCGATGGTGGATTTTTACGCTTAACGATTTACCATTCGTAAAATAACTTACTTTTACACACACAAAAAAAATAAAAAATAAATAAATAAATAAAATTGAGTTTCTTTTTTGTTTTGATGAAAAAAATAATAAAGAATTCGTAATATATGTTGATCTCATCTCTTAGAGCATTGGGTAAGTTACTTGTGAGTTATAACATAACTCACTGTCACGTCAGCGCTACATCAGCTTTAACCTTTTCACATTAACTCAATAAAAAATACTATGGTACCATAACTAACCTATAACTCATCTTAACTCACATTCACCTCAATTATTTTCAATTTCAACCCTACACTAAAACTAATATTTCATTTTAATAACTAACATAAACATTTATATAACACAAATTACATTAACTATTATACTTAAACACGAATTACATTCAACATTAAACTTAAAACAGAACTACATTAAACACGAATTACATTAAACATAAAAAGTACGATTCAAATAAACAACGGGTGAAGTGTTGCGTGACATTGTTGTATGAATTGTTTGTGAATTGTGTATGATTTTGAATTTGAATTTTAAATGTATCCCGCCCGTTTCAATTTGAATTTGAAATTTAAATATATCCCGCTCTGATTTTGAATTTGAATTTCAAAAAAAAATTAAAAATAAAATAAAAAAAATAAAAATAAAAATAAAAACGTGTACCTCTTTTAGCGTTTGAAAATAACGGCTATTTTTCATCTTTTTTTAAACCTTATAAATACAACACATCAATTTACAAATATATTCACTGATACGTAGGGATTGCACCAGGCTTTACCTCTCGAGGGATCTCGAGAAGCTTACAACCCCCACCAGGCAGTGTACCTGATCGATGTAGTATAGTATAATGACAAGTACCGGGGGATTGATCGTTCAGCTAGGAATAGTGTCGCTAGGATTAGAAAACCTAAAGACTAGGTCTAGAGATGAGGGATGATTCTTTTTGTATTTTTATATTTTTTAGAAAGCAATTAAAAATCTCGGGGTTGAAGGAGTTTGGCGGAATTAGTTGCTAGTCAACTAACCCAATACTAAGATGCAATCAAAATAAAATACTAGAAATGAAAATAAACTAAATTATACTAAAGTTGTGAGCAATATGTGGGAGAATTGTGTTTACTTAGATTTCACTACTCCCTAGATATCTTTTACACGTTAATTACTTGTTATAGTCGCGTGGATGACGGATTGTATTCCTTAATACCATTCATGGGGTGGCGTACTTACTTCCCCAATCCTATGAGTGCCTACTTCACTCCTATGTCGAGCCGGCTAAGAAGCTCCTAACATGGGATCATTAGAATTTACTCATGCATTAAATACAACCAATAAAACCTAGTACACATCGGTTCATGTTTTCTAAGACGTTCAAGCATGTTACACAATGGAGATCTGCCAGTTTTCTTAAGCCTAACATTGAAATCATTCATCCAATACAACCATAAACAAGTAATCAACACATAATTAACATCTAGGTTTCATTAGATCTAAGCAAACACAAGATAAATCTAGCCTAGCATGTTGAAATCAAGACAAGTAAAAGATATAATCAACCAGCACATAGACATATTGACTGAATTAAAGAGAAGACTTATCTCAATTGAACATGAAAGGATTCAAGGGGTGAAAACCCTTGAAAGTACTGTAAAATATGACCTAGGGTTTACAAAGTTCAGCCCTAGTTTTCTCCACACAAGTTCCTCCCTAATGAATGAAAAATAGAAAACTATATCTAGAGTTTAGTAGGTGACGGCGTCAAGAACAAATGTCTGACGCCGTCATCTTGCCGCCAAATAGTTCCTCGGACTGCCTAGATCTGGGTCTGACGCCGTCATGTAGTCTCCTTATGCAGGTCGTCACCAAAAATACTCTTGACGCCCTTGTTGTGACGCCGTCAGGTTTGCACTGGGTCGTCATGAGATTTACTCCTGACGCCGTCAAGGTTTTACTCTTGACGCCGTCAAGTACTGTTCTCAGCATGGAAAATTAAGACTTTGGTGTTTTCTTCACTTTTATGCTCCAAAAACGTCCGAATTGCTTCCTTTTCCAGAATTCACTCCCAAAGTACCTAAAATCACAAAAGGAACGATTTAGGGTAATATTTGATCAAATAAATTCAATTCCGGGCTTAAATGACCCCCTAAAAGTGGTTCATTTTTCACCTCATCATATATCCTTACACTTGAGATTTGCTTGTCCTCAAGCAAATGCGCTTTTATTCTAGTCAAAATACAAGTTAGGGTCATTTAACACTAATATAAAAGTAATTACAACAAATAATCGTTCCACTAAAGACTAAAGACAAGCACGGAGGTCATACACTAGCACCTCACAAATAGTGTTTAGATACTCACATCTCTCGGGTGTAATAAAGTATTATATCACAATATGGAAATGGAAAACATCTCTCACTACCTGTCATAGCAAAATAGATTACCATAGGCTTGGGAAAGGATCAAACCTCCACCACATGGCGTAAGCACCTAGGATAAACTATCAAAGAGGTCTTTTAAAGGGTTGTAACGTTAGGTGTAGGGATATGGAATACACGGTTTTGTTGGATATAGGCAGTCTTTACTGGTGGCGAGTTAACAATCTTAGTTAATTACATGTACAATATGGCGTTGCTAAGCCAAGACTAGACTCGACTTAAGCTAATAAATGAAAAATAACAAAAACATAAAATGAACATAGAATGAAACGGGATGGTAGTCCGTATGTTTTTTTTTCTTTTCTTTTTCTATTTTTTTTCTTTTTCTTGATTTTTTCGATTTTTTTTTTCTTTTTTTTTTTTTTTTTTTTTTTTTTTTTTTTTTGCATACACTCTTACCCTACCATCCAAAATAATACATCGTAGGGAATGAAAATTCCCCTTACACTTGAATCTTTACATACTTTACATTAAATTAATCTAATGACTCGAATTAAGAAAATCAAAACACTTGGAGTACTTTTAGGATTAACGCACATATGGGGGGTAATAATATTATGTTCTTCCCCATTACTCCATAAAATAAGTATTTTACCCATGAGTCCCAATCGTCCCAAAACACTATGTACAAGGATATGACTCGACTTAGCAACCATGTAATCAATTAGATAGTTAACTTAGGGTTTAACAAATAACAATAATGCACTAAAGATGAGTGCATACACGGAAGGCTAAGGCGATTTGGGTGTACATTTAAGTGGGGTGTAGCAAATTCTTCCTTTAAGTAAGATGCTTAAAGTTAGAAACGAAAAGATAGGCTCGGAGGGGTGTACTAGGGGTTTCGTGTACTAAAAATGAGTACAACGCTAAGGGTGTGGGAAAAATTAGTTGACTTAACTAGCCAAGTAATATGACTTAAATGGTCAAGTAATTATGATACGGGTTTAACACAAGGGTGATCCTAATGCCTCTTATCATGTAGTAAATCCTACTACACGAATGTAGTCACACTAGCGGTCTCGGGATGCATCACTAACGCAAGTTCTAGAATCTAAATGCTACCGGTACACTCATAAGCACTAATAGTAAATGCTTTTCCTATCAAATCTAAAGGCGAACCTCACATATTTGGGTGGAAAATTTTTCTGAATGATACGGTTTTGTGCTAGTCATACAATCTCCTATCCATGAGACGCTTGCTATGGCTAAAGTTTCACTCCTAAATGTTGTAAAAAATTTTAAATTTGGCGCTAAAATTGCACTAACAAGTATTTCTCATAGTTTTATTACACATCTACTATTAAACAAACAAACTCAAGCGAAAGTGTATTTGTAAGGTATCATCATTTTACCCTCCCCTTACACTTAGGATGAACATTGTCCCCAATGTTCAAGTAAAGAATGTAAAAGTGAAATGAGTAAAAAGAATGAAATCAAATACTCCCCTGATTCGGTCGGTATGGATAATAAGGTGGCCAGGTTAGATCTTCCTCCAAGAAAATGAACAATCAAAGCTTCCCTTCCAGAATATAAATCATCTTCTTGTCATACATAACCTGTAAATCATGAGAAAACAGACAAGGCAACCTCGCATAAAATCGGCGGCAATCTACATATGTTAATAAATCCTAGAAAACAAAATAAGATATAATGCTTGTGGAATGATGTTTGCAGATTTCCTGGAGATTATAAAACTAATAATTCAACAAAAACTTTAAGACTCCGTTAGAAAAACAAAACTGGTAAAATTTCCAGATTTTTACACGTGACGCCGTCAGAAGTGACCTGCAGAAATTCTTATGTTAAGTTTTCGGAAAATTTCTGGAAAAAAAACTTGGTCCTATTTCCTAGAAAATCCTGCAAAACTTCATTATGACTCGATACAAGCATTTGACTCTAACAAATACGAATATACATGTTCACTTAATATTGTGGAGAATCATGATCGGTTTTGTTTCTTAAAAACATATTTGGGGTTTCCCCTTACACTTATCTGTTGCAAAAAATACCTTTGGGTGAAGTTAAGACTAGGCCAAACAACAAAGTAAAGTATTTCCACTATTTAGTTTTGAAACATGATCTACCAACAATAAAAATAAAGCATGCATACGGAAGCAAATAACAAACAAACAAAATAAAAATCACACAAAAAAAATAACGACACCATAAGCACATTCCATTATTACAAATTAATGTAAGCATAAAAATAAAATTATCCAAGGCCAACAAAGGCCACAACCTAAACTATTACAATTCCAATTGTTTCGAATTACATCATCATCAATAAATTGTTCAAACATAACAGACATCAAGAAAGATCACTGGGGAGGAGGACCATAACGGTAGTCATAACCAGGAGGGAGGTGCCCTGTGTACCCGTAGGGAGGGTAGTCCGTCTCACGACCGGGGAATGGGTCAATCTGCAGGTGGGGCTCGAGCTGATCACGGGTGGAGAGGTGCTGCATCTGGCGGATAGTATGATCATACATCCAATCAAAGCATTGGTCAGTGGTGGTCCGCCATGCGTCCACCTGACCCATCCAGGCCCCCTGGTGTGCCTGCCAGTCTCCCCGACTCATGTGTCGGTAGTAATCAGCTGACCCAACCTCATAACCCCCGAACTGATGCTGTTGAGGCGCTCCCTCATCAACATCATCATCCTCAGCATCATCAGGTCCCCCTGCCTCGTACCAGCCATAGGACCCATCCGCCAACTGCATCACGATGCTCATCTGCCTGAGGGATTTAGCCCTCACTATCCTACAAGCCCCGTAGTCGCTCAAGTATCCCATGATCGGGGGAACAAGTAGCTCATAAGATCGAGCCAACCGGGTCACGAACATCCCCCCATACACCTTGTCAATATCCCTCTCCCCCCACACTGGTCTTCAAATAGCTAGCTACCCAAAATGGGATGTTGCAGTAAACATCCGCTGAAAATATGGTATATGGGTAGAAAAGATCTGAAGCAGTGACACGGTGAGTGATGCCATGACGCCCCGACAAGCTGTATGTGATGCATCTGTGGACCAACCTGACCACGGGGTCCCTAATTGATGTTGCCCCAGTAGTCGAGGTGTACACCCCGTTCCCGATGGTCGGCCAAAAAGTGGCGCACCTCATATCGCTCCTCACAGTCTCCCCATGTAACAATCTCTGCATAAAACCTCCCTCAACAGCCTCGTCCATAGTATACAAACCTATCCTCCATCCAAACTCAGTAACCGAACATGATCGAACCTTCCTTCCTAACCTAAAGTAAATAGTGGTACCCCCATGTCCGTCTTGGCCTCTGCTTGATCAAAGTGGAAGGTCGCAAAGAACTCCCTCACCAACTCACTATACACAGTCTCCCTCATCCTAAACAACCTCTCCCATTGAGGACCCGTGAACCCATCGGTTTGGATCCTCCCCAAAAATGCAGCCTCTAACCTTTGGGACCTCAGAAACGCCCAATCAATCACAGCACCAGCATCAATGTGGTGATTACAAAGCTCCGCATACTTAGTTGTAGCGGCAACATTGTCGAATTCACCTTAACTATGGACCAACTCCCCATAGTTAACTTGTTGGGACCTAGAGGAGCTGCCACGGTGTTGTCGAGATCGCTTGCTCATTTTCCTGGAAAAAGATAGAGTGGACGGAAACTATTAGAATGAGAATTTTTATTGGTTCACGCTGTCAGACACATCTGACGCCGTCAGGAAGGAGGTCCTGACGCCGTCAGACCTAGCAGAAATCGGGCCATGCAATTACGAGGGAAAAATCAATTTTCAAACTCTTAACCTATTACCCAAACACTCCTTTAAGCAGAAAACATGGGTGGGGGGTCAAAAAATCCGTGGTATGAAAGATTTTTCCAATATTAACGCATGATTCAAGTAGGACAACATCATCAAAGGGTAACCCCATGATTACAAATCACCAAAGGGACGGCATTACAATTTATCACTGATGGGTCAAAAATGGGGTTTCGGATGAAAGGAGTTTTCAAAATTGGTTGAACCTAAGGACAATTGAACGAAAAAGAGTGAGGAAAAACTACTTACCAAGTGGAGATTAGTCACGGAAGATGTCGGATTGGATGATGGAGACTCGGAGGTGGAGCAGCAATTTGGGTGAGATTTGTGGGGTATGAGTTGAAAGTAATGGAGTTTGGGTTATTATTGCTGAGATAGCGAGGTGACGGCGTCAAGAGTTACCATCTGACGCCGTCAGATGCCCGTATCAGGTATAGAAAGAGGTAATTCCATATTTAGTCCCTACACTTAGTGTGAATAGCTAAACACAAGTAGAGACTATGAGTAGCTATCCCATTAGTGAAGTCCACCAGGGTCGAACGTTTCATTACTGTCACGGAAAGAGGTGTGGTTGTCGAAAGGGGTGGGTGAGGTTTTAGTTAATTTGTAACCTTTGCATTGGTCAACGGTGGTCGGTGGGTACAAAGAGGTGTTGTTCCATAGAGGGTCTTAAAACTGTGGTGTTTTTGAGGTGCAACCTCTTCACACCGGGTTTAAAACCAAAAGAACGTCTCTTGCACAAATTTGGGAGCGTGGTTCGCAAGCATCCAACGAAAATGTTATGAAATTGCGAATTCTTCTCTTTCTGAGGATGCTCGCAAAAGTAGGAGGTGATTGACGGTGAAGCACTTGGAAAGGATTTCTCGTTATCCTGTTGGTCAAACACCAAAGGAGTTGAAACCTCGAAGACTTTTTCGATTTTTCTTGGTGCAGATCTTTCCTTAATCTTCTCTTTGATCCTTGATATGAATTTGTCTGCTAAATCCATAAAAGCATTGCGAGTGCTTTCCATGCGTGCTTCTAAGTGCTGGATTTGTTTTTCCTGATTATTCATGAAGGTTACCATTATCCCTTCGAACTCCTCTTGTTGTGAACGTTCAAAAAAATTATGGTTGATAACCGCATTCCTACGTAAATTAGGATTCCACACGGTTTCAGTGGCAGGTTTTTCAACTCTCATTAATTCTTGTACCTGCTTCTCGATACTTCCTAATAATTGCTCTTGGGTGGTGTGTGCGTAATCAAGTTTCCCCTAGTTTGAAAACATCGGGTCCTCCCATCCTTCTTCTTCGTACTGTGCCAACCCCTCAAGAACTTTCCAGCATTCGTCAATGCTAAGTCTGTTTAGCCTGCCCTTGGCTGCGTAATCTATAGCTCTCCTTGTTTGATAGTTACCTTTATCGTAAAAGATTTGAATCTGGAGCCATGGTTTGATGCCATGATGAGGGACTTTTCGGAGTAGGTCTTTGTATCGAGTCCATGCTTCGTAAAAGGTTTCACCTTGATGTTGTTGGAATATCAAGATGTCATTTCTAAGCTTGGTAGTTCTCCCCGGTGGGAAAAATTGAGCAAGGAAACGAGTAGTGAGATCATCCCATGAGGTTGGATCTACGATTTTAAAGAAGTCCTTGAGATGTTGGTTTGGATCTTCGGAACGAAGTCCATGGAATGCACATCCGCTTTGCACCAACCGGATGGTGTCGGATCGCAAGGGGGTCACATTGGCTCCGGTGAGCTCAATAGTGTTTGGGTAGCCTTGGTGGCTAGGTCGGGAATACTCTCCTAAGGTTCGGGGCCTAAGAGGTTCTAGTGGTGGGTTTTGTTGTGGTGGGATGACGGGTTCAAAGATGTTCCCATCGTCCATGATGTCGGGTGGTGAAGAGTTACGAACAAAAACACGAAGAAATAAGATAGACTAAAGAGAACCTAAAAATAAAAATAAAATCTTACTAGAAAGGAATCTAGCAAGTAGACCTAATAAAAAGAGATTCTAACCTAGACAATAACTATTCCCCGGGCTGCGGCGCCAAAAACTTGGTGTGCGTAGGGATTGCACCAGGCTTTACCTCTCGAGGGATCTCGAGAAGCTTACAACCCCCACCAGGCAGTGTACCTGATCGATGTAGTATAGTATAATGATAAGTACCGGGGGATTGATCGTTTAGCTAGGAATAGTGTCGCTAGGATTAGAAAACCTAAAGACTAGGTCTAGAGATGAGGGATGATTCTTTTTGTATTTTTATATTTTTTAGAAGGCAATTAAAATCTCGAGGTTGAAGGAGTTTGGCGGAATTAGTTGCTAGTCAACTAACCCAATACTAAGATGCAATCAAAATAAAATACTAGAAATGAAAATAAACTAAATTATACTAAAGTTGTGAGCAATATGTGGGAGAATTGTGTTTACTTAGATTTCACTACTCCCTAGATATCATTTACACGTTAATTACTTGTTATAGTTGCGTGAATGACGGGTTGTATTCCTTAATACCATTCATGGGGTGGCGTACTTACTTCCACAATCCTATGAGCGCCTACTTCGCTCCTATGTCGAGCCGGCTAAGAAGCTCCTAACATGGGATCATTAGAATTTACTCATTGATGAGGCGAAAAATGAACCACTTTTAGGGGGTCATTTAAGCCCAGAATTGAATTTATTTGATCAAATATTGCCCTAAATCGTTCCTTTTATGATTTTAGGTACTTTGGGAGTGAAATCTGGAAAAGGAAGCAATTCGGACGTTTTTGGAGCATAAAAGTGAAGAAAACGCCAAAGACTTAATTTTTCAAGCTGGGAACAGTGTGTGATGGCGTCAAGAGTAACAAGTTGACGGCGTCAAGAGTAAATATCATGACGACCCAGTACAGAAATGAAGGCGTCACAAGGAAGAGCGTCAAGAGTTAAATACGTGACGGACTGGAAAAGTGTATAACATGACGGCGTCAGATTTAGATCAAGGCAGTCCGAGGATTCTTTTGGCGGCGAGATGACGGCATCACAAGATTGTTCTTGACGCCGTCAGCCTCTATTTTCTATATATAGTTTTCTAATTTTCATTCATTAAAAAAAAGAACAAGTTTGGAGAAACCCTAAGGCCGAACCATATACGAATTTTACAGCTTTTTCAAGGGTTTTCAGCCCTTGAATGCTTACATGTGCTATTGAGATAAGTATTCTTTTAATTCAATCAATATGTCTATGTGTTGGTTGTCTATATCTTGTGCTTGTCTTGATTCCACCATGCTAGGCTAGATTTATCTTGTGTTTTCTTAGATCTAATGAAACCTAGATGTTGATTATGTGTTGATTACTTGTTTATGGTTGTATTGGATGAATGATTTCAATGTTAGGCTTAAGAAAACTGGCAGATCTCCAAATGGTAACATGCTTGAACGTCTTAGGAAACATGAACCGATGTGTACTAGGTTTTATTGGTTGTATTTAATGCATGAGTAAATTCTAATGATCCCATGTTAGGAGCTTCTTAGCCGGCTCGACATAGGAGTGAAGTAGGCACTCATAGGATTGGGGAGTTAAGTACGCCACCCCATGAATGGTATTAAGGAATACAATCCGTCATCCACACAACTATAACAAGTAATTAACGTGTAAAAGATATCTAGGGAGTAGTGAAATCTAAGTAAACACATTTCTCCACTTATTGCTCACAACCTTAGTTTAATATAGCATTCCGGCCACACCACCGCCACACCGCCGGTCTCCTCACCACACGACCACTACCAATCAACTCCCCATCACCTCCTCTTCTCGATCCACTACCACACGCGCCTTATACTTTTGCTTTGAACTCGTACCTTTTTACACGCACCACCTACTTTTTGTTTTAACATCTAATCGACTAGTATAGCGTTAAGATTGAAGTTAAGGCCGAGTCACACTCGTTTGTGACTCGGTATTGACAAAACTGTGACTTAGGGTCACGAGTTACATTTCTTTTGGTTGGGTTTTGATTAAAAACGAGATATATAAGTTGGTTTTGCTATAAAACATGGTTTCTAACAAGTTTGGTATCCGGGTTTGCTAGGTGGATGTGAGGTCGAGGCTCAACCGAGAGCTTTTGCTCTCGGCTTGTGCTTTCTGGGCTCAAGTGACCTTTCTTGATATTTATGGTCATGGGTTGATGATATTGTGGATGTTTGATTTCACTTTCTTGTGTTTTTTTATTAATTTTGGTTAAGAAAATTTGGATTTGGATGTTGTTGTTGTGAGGCCGACACCCTGAGGGTCCGTTTGGTTTGGTTTCAAGCTCGTTAGAGCTAGTCGAGACCCTAGAGGTCTAGGTTGGGACCCACGCAAATTGTGGTGAAGTTTTGACCCGGGTTTGACTTGGTAGGTCGACCCGTATAATTGGTATTTGATGATGGTCGAATTATAAATTTTATGGTTAATATTGTTAGTGATTATCATTATTGTTACTAATATAAATTTGAGATTGATGACGAGATGACATGGACTCGTGGTATATTTTGGAGTTGTGTTGACGAAAAAGTGGTATTGGGAACCGATTGTGAGACGGTTACTTAGAATGACGGAGATAGGTTAGAAAGGTGCCGTAGTCGGACCTTATTGTTGTAGTTTGTGAAAATGGGACTTGTTGACGGAGTTGATTTACTTTTGATTGAGGCTTGATTATATTACTTTGGACTCATGGTTGTGCGAGTTGGAGTCACGTTGACTTTCTAGTCAACTGTTGACTTCGGCAAAACGCCTTGACATTTGGATTTGGACAATGAGCCGAGAAGTGATGACTCGGACATGTGACTCATATTTCATAACTCGAAATAATTAATAATTACACAATTAATAATACTCGTAATAACTTATATATCAATATAAACATTTATATAAGTATATAAATGTGAAAACGTATATATATTTATATGAATGCGTATATAATAAATAGGAGATCACGAGTAATAAAAATAATAATGTTAACGATATATATTAGACTATTAAAATAGTATAATATTATCGGAAACATTATTATGATTAAATGGTTATAAATGGAAATATAAATTTAACGCGAATTGTTTGTACGAAATGAAGCAAGCTTTTGGAAATAAAATGAAACGTTGCGAGTTATAAAACATTCGAGGGCACTTAAATCCAAATTGGCCATTTTATTAATTGTTGACTTTTGTGCTTGTCACGGATGTGTGACGTTAATAGACTCGTTTCATATAACTATATAACTTATTTAACCGATGGATTAAATGGAATCTATTTAGTTATATAAAAAGGGTTTATTAACGGGTATTATATCCTACGACGCCTTTAGGTTGTGGTAGGAATGCGGAATAATAAGCTACTAAATATTTTGTGAGGTTTACCGAATTGACGAATTCGGTAAGTTTGATGATATATTTAGGAAACTTATTAGACTTTAAAACTTACCATATAGTAGTCTACGTGCTATGTGATTTAGGACTTGGTATGATCTTGGGATAATATATTAGATAAATAAGTTATGGAGGATTAGCGAGTTGACGGACTTGGTAAACTTCGATGATTTATTTAAATAATATATTGGGCAAATATTAGACCTGTAGATAGTTATTATTATTTCTTTCGATGTGTTTCTTGGCTTGTGTTGAGTCGACCTTCCACCCGCATGGATACCAAACGCCAAACCAAATATGAGAAATGGATTTTGGAAAATAAAAAGGAATACGTTCGGGATTGGGAATATCTGATTTTTGAGAAAATGATTCTGAGAAGAGTTTATATTGTTAGGAAGTGCCGAGTCCGTAGTTGCCGTCATTTGAGTTGTGATACTTCTTGATTCTACCGGTTTTTGTGCTGATATCTGGACTTGAGGTGAGTCATAGCCCCACTTTTTCTTTTAAATATTGTTTTCAATACTTGGGGTGAGAAACATGCAAATTGTTTTATGTGGACTATTATTGTTGTTTATTTAAAACTTGCTATGCTTATAGAACTAGGTAGGTTGTAACGCATGTCGTATCCTTACGAATGCAAGAACATGTCGTATCCTTACAAATGTTGGGCATGTCGCATCCTTGCGAATGCATATTGATTTGACTGGTTTTGGACTATAGTGTGCATCTATAGGTTTGGTTTAGTGATTCGAGGCCTAGTCTAGCTAGCAAGCTTTTTGCGTATATGTCCACTTGATTGAATTAAGAATTTAAACCTATGATCTCACCAGCGAAAGCCGACTTTTAGCGCGTTTTCTCAGGTAATTAAGTGATGACTTGGGATGCATGGTTTGGAAGGCTTGGCATGGCAACCTGGTTTAAGGATCTATTCTCAAACTCTGATATGTTATTGTGGACCTATGTTTTACTTATTTTTGGGCCTTACTTTTGGATATTTTGGGATGAATGTAAACTCTAAAAACCCTGGTTGGTTTTGTTTTTACTTATGTTTACTTTATCTTGTTCTTTTATAACTTGTGGTGGATACCAATCCCCGTAGCACCTCAAAAGCTTGATTAGTCTTCCGTTGTACCAAATTTTGGGGGTGTTACACATATGTTTCGTTTATCCGTTTTCTTTGTTATATATCTGTTCACTGGGCTTTTTAAGCTCAGCCGCATTTTCTTTCTTGCGGAAGGTTTTAGGTTGGCAGCTGGGTTTGGGTGAAGAGTGCATAGGAGCATTAGTGGGCTGTCGGTGATTAGAAGCCCATTGCCTGGATTAGACTTGGACTTGGATTCGATTAGATTTTTGTTTAGCTTTGTATTCACATTTTTGTATAGAGTTAGTATTTCTTTTGTATCCTTTAGGATTTCCTTTATAACTTTATGTTTATAAGTCTTTCGCTTGCGTTTGTATGTTCTGATATGGCACCATAATGTAATACTTCTACCCTTGTCGAGGTGGGGTGTTACAAAATGTATGAAAACGGACGAAAATAGATGAAAACATAAGTAAACAGACAAAAATGTAGGAAAACTTCTGAAAACTGACAAAAACATTTGAAAGCGGCCAAAAATGTTTGAAAACGGACGAAAATGTATGAAAATGGATGAAAACGTATAAGAACGAACGAAAACCTATGAAAACAGATGAAAACGTAAGAAAAATGACGAAAACGTATAATAATAGATAGGAATGGACGAAAACGTTTGAAAATGGACAAAAAAGTAAGAAAACGGACGATACGTATGAGAACGGATGAAAACATATGAAAACGGACGAAAAAGTAAGAAAACACACAAAAACGTATGAAAGCGGACGAAAACGTAGGAAACCGTTTGAAAACGGCCGAAAATGTATGGAGCTGACGAAAACGTATAAAAACATTAGAAAGTGGCCAAAAACGTATGAAAATGGACAAAAAATTAAGAAAACAGACGAAAACGGATGGAAACAAATGAAAACATATAAAAATAGACGAAAACGTATAAAAGCAGAGGAAAACGTCTGAAAACGGCCAAAAGCATATAAAAACGGACGCAAACAAATGAAAACGTATAGAAACAAGAAAATGTTTTTATTATGAGATACTTATTTGCCGTTCTAAAAAAAAGATTTTAGTATACGTGAATAAATAAGAAAGACAAGAAAAGACAAGAAAGACAAAAAAAATATATATATAGACAAGAAAATAGGTTTAATCAATTAAATTGCCACCATTAGATCAAATTAAATAGATTGTGGAGATGTGTCCCTCAGTATGTAGCAAAATAATAATATGCAAAATAACTCACCTCACATTACTTGATATTTGGGTGTCTTCTTTGCGCACGATCCATGCAAATCTTATCTGTATAATTTTATTGGATGTCCCCGTCTGACTTAGTGTGCAGGGTGCATTATGAGAAAAAGAGCGAGAAACACTCAATCCCGTAGGGTATCCTTCACCATTTATTGCGAGAAAACATGCAAAGCTTTAAAAAAATTTCTCTAGCATTATTTGAGTCCAACATGCTTTTAAAGAGAGAAAATTGTTATTTTATTTTGTGTGAGTGTATATTGTGTGAGGATGTGTGTTAGGTATTTTTAATAACAAAAAAGGGAAAAATGTTTAAGAGAGAAGGTGCTAAAAGAGAGAAAAAGTGATAAAGTGGTGATGTGGCGAGTGAAAAACCGTCACCACACCCTTCCTCTTGGACATTGGTATTTATTCTTCAGTGATACAAGTAGGGGTAGGGGTAGGGATAGGGGTAGGGGTAGGGGTGTCAATAGGTTCGGGTTGTTGGGTTTAATTTATGTCAAAAATCATTGTAAAGTATCGTTATAAAACTTAGAATTTGTAAGTGACCTCGATGCTCCTTTCATACATGACATACGATTTAGACATTTAGTGTAGATTATCACGTTATTTAATAATTAATCTTTCTAAAGGAGTTTAAGTTACTAAAAAACTGACTATATTCCAATCAAAAGATGCCATTTTCCTAGAATTGTCCAAACCTCTCCAATCTTAACTTTCTTCGCCTATCGTATCTGGCACCTTCTTCGTGGAACCCTTCGTAAAGTTAACAGCTTCTTGCTCGCCTTCATTCGTCCTATTCGCCTTAGTGGCTTAAAGCTTAAACTTCGGTGATTCCTTTGCATCGTCTTTGTAGTGCGATTATAGCAAGGTGTGGTGACTCAAGCAAAAAGCCACCTCAACATTCTCCCTTTTCGCCTTCGTAAAGTTCTAGTGATATGGGGCCGAAAAAGACAAAAAAATGAGATTTTTTTTTTTTTTTTTTTTTTTTTTTTTTTTTTTTTTTTTTTGCCAATTTAATAGGTAGCCGGTAAAAACCATTCATATTGGAACAAAACAGAAAGTTCACGTATCATACGAGTAGTTTTTTTAGTACACGTACAATATTGAAAAAGCGTAAACCCACATAAATAACAGACAAACGAAACCAAACTATAAGTACTAAATTTATCTACTGAAACATCATATGTAAAGTTCATGAAACCTATTTGGTATCCTGATGTAAATATTTTCTATAAGTTCATATCATCTTGATTCCATCATATCTCACACACATCCACCATGATCAACCTGGAACTTTCTTCTTCGATTCTGTTTTTACTCCTTCCGTTAACATTCCTTTTCCTCAAATCTATATGCTCCACTTTCTTCATCAAATCCTCTGGTAAATATGCACCAAGAGCATACCCATTGATTGGATCTTTATTCCCTATTCTGCAAAACCGTCATCGCTTCATCCAATGGATGTCAGATTTGGTCAACAACAGCCCTACTAAGACCGTCACAATCCACCATCTTCTAGGCAAAGTCCGTGTTATGACAGCCAACCCTGATGTTGTAAAACACATACTCAAAACCAACTTCCAAAATTACCCAAAAGGCATCCCCGCAAGGGACAACGCGCATGATTTACTTGGTGATGGTATCTTTAATATCGATGGTGAGGCATGGAAGTTCCAAAGACAAGTTTCGAGTCACGAGTTCAATACAAAGTCGTTAAGGCATTTTGTTGAAGAGGTGGTAGAGACTGAACTTAATGGCCGTTTACTACCGATACTTGCTACTGGAGCCACCACTCAAACCACTGTGTTTGACTTTCAAGATATACTTCAAAGGTTCGCATTTGATAACATATGCAAAATCGCGTTTGGATATGATCCGGTGTACTTAGCACCGGAGTTACCGGAAGCTAAATTTGCAACAGCGTTTGAAGAAGCTGTTATGATAACCACTGGCAGAATCCGCTCGAATCTTCCATTAATTTGGAAACTCAAACGATTATTTAACATTGGTTCCGAACACCGTCTCTGCAATGCCATCGCCATCGTACGTGAGTTCGCCGTAAATGTCACAAAAGAAAAAAAACTCGAACTTATACAAAAACGGACTCTAAACTCAGTCGATCTACTTTCACGGTTCTTAAACTCGGGCCACTCCGATGAAAATCTCATCTCCAATATTGTAATCAGCTTCATACTTGCTGGAAGAGATACCACGTCAGCAGCACTCACGTGGTTCTTTTGGTTAATT